>JASGCC010000113.1:600000-1095554 GCA_030067915.1 Hydractinia echinata | reverse complement strand
AGTTTAAAAAGTATTATTGGCACTTACAAAAGGAAAATAATCAGGTGGCAGGTCCGGTTTAGTGTACGACAGTCTAATATCATTTTACTTGAAAAAACGCAACATAATCGGGGCAGGCGACTTATGTACGGACAGTCTAAAGTTTATTTGAGACATAATAATAGATAACGAAGTAATCAGGTGTCGACCGGCTTATTGTACCACATTTTTTCATATATTTCTTTACTTATTAACAGAACGGAACATAACGGGTGCAGGCCGGCTTTATATCATTCGTGGGACAAGCATATCCCTTGGTGGCAAAGTTTGTTGGTTGTTTTCTCAAATTGAACGGCATTTTCGTTTAAAACTAAACTTTGGGATTCGCAAGTTTAATAACTTTTTCACCAAAGTTAATTCCGTCCAAAATAATAATTTAGGTCATCCCCCCAGAATTCAATTTCCTGTGAAAATATAAAAAATGACCCACCATCCGCAAATTCTAAGTCCGTTGAAGTTTATTTACTCAAAGTATATGTATATACGTTGAAATGTAATCACAAGAGGAGTTTATACTAAGAATTACGTCAAGACTTTTTTTCGCTATGCCTAGTTTTCAATGGTGTTCTATCTTGCAGAGAAAAATGGCATGTGACAATAATTCGTCAATGTTTCATTCATAAAAGTTCGAAGAAAATGCCAATCACATTTATAAACCGGTCACCACGACATAATCAGTGCAAAAAAAACATAACCGGACCATGCGTACATAATCCGACCGTCCTGTTAATAAACAGACGGTTTTCGCAATCTGGGCAGAACAATATGATCTACACAGCATCCATAATCTTGTTAGATATTTATAGGAGCCCGATCATTCATATATTTGCTGTAGTTATTTATACATAACATCCATACTTTTAGTACACTGTTTTCTTTGACATGCCATTTGTAGCTTTTTTAGAAAGATTTCAGCGGCACAACATCGACACAATTGTTATACTGATTTTAACGGCATAGTATTCTGTTGAAGGCACGCATTTTGGTTAGATTTGTTTTTCTTACGCTAATTTCGAACAATTATCTCAAGTGGCAAATGTGTTCGAATATGATAACCTTCCACGGTTGGGTAGTAAAACTTTAAAAGTGAGAATAGTGTACACCTACATGCTTTTTCTTTTATAAGAACATGCTTTATAAGAATACCAGGCTGGAATTTTTGGTTAAAGACAATTGGTCTATTGTTTAAACAACAGAGAAATAAAGACAATGACCAGCCTTGTTAGAATTTTGATATTCTTATACATAAAGCATGTAATAGATTTTAAGTTAAATATATACGGCGAGTTGATTTACTTCGTCTATGCCTTACGTTGGCTGGTATAAAGAAGGGAAGCTGAGAAATTTAAGACTTAATGCACCCGGTTATTGACGTGGACGTCGTGTTCAGTATTTTGACGAAAGAATTAACACTTTGCGCTCGAGAAGTGTTAATTCATATGGGAAAGAATTGTCCGTTGTCAGACACCGTGATCATTAATCAACGCGAACATAAATCCATGTTGTTGAGGTATATTTTTTTACAATTAGGTAAAAATACCTTCTGCAAAACCAAAGTAATGCTAATGTATACTTTCAGAAGCTTGTAATCCATTCACGGAAACTTTTGCACCACAAGGAATAATATTTTTCAAATTGATACTTTTTGAAATAAATCTTGCGCTAATCTTCCCAAATTGCTGTTTCTGTTGTCTGCACAACAGAATCGCCATTCCTTTTTTATTTTGCACACAGGAATTTTATTGCATTTTAAAAATAAATATAAACGAAAGACCCCCCCCCCCCTCTCCTTCACCCTTTATCAAAAAGCGTATTTTTAAAGCTTTTCCCTTTGAAGTTTACCGTGCTGTGATAAAGAATGTCATACCACTGAAATTATTTTGCTCAAATAAATGCAACAGTGGTAAACAAAAAAATAATGTTTTGTTTTGATTAACACACCAGCTCAAAAAATAAAGGTTAGAAACTTCAATTAAATATTAAATATTCACGAATTAGTTCTGTCACGATAGCCCAGTTGGTTAGCGCGTTGCACTTGCTTGCACTGTCCAACCACAGCGTTGTTTTGTATGACTGCAACTGCATATTTGTCAAATTTATTCTATAGTTCTAATCGACTCTAGATATTCTTCGATTTGTTGCTGTTCGTAAGATCATCCAATCTATTAAGAATGATGATGGTGATGATTATGTCGAATTCGAAGAAGATTCCCGACCGACACGAACTACTATGTACTTGTCTATTTCCATATGGTTCGTGAACTTAAATGTTATTGTTGCATTCTCGGGAACTCACCCCCTGTGTTGCTATTAAAAACAGAAGCCCAGTTCTCAGCAACTAATGGTATGGATTTTTCACTCCCGTCCTCCTCATTTAATAAGTTTCTTCTTGTGTTTTTGGTTGCCACGACTTCACTTTAGTTAATTGTGACGGGCTTGTTTTAACAGACATTGGAATATGCGTTGGACTTGACAGACATAATGATTACATATCCTGTAACACCTATGAAACAGGAAATTTAAATAAACTGATGGAAGTTAAAAATGTTGTCTCGTTACATTCATCTTATTAAAATATAAAATTATCTTTGCTACAGTAGGAGGATAAATTAATGCTAAATTAAAAGTGGGATTGATTTTTGCAAAGCCGAACTTTATTAGCAAAAATAAGTTACAAAAATAGAGCGTACTAAATAAGAAATCCATTTCTTTATCAAAACGTTTGTTGTTAGAACCGCAAAAAAAAGTCCAGCGTTAATTAATCGTCTTGAGGTAATTTTATAGAAAAAATAAATAACTTACTTTCATGCTCTTTGTTTTTATTTATAGGCTTAGACGATTGTCGAACTTTTTCTGCATCTGACATCAATAGTTCTCATTCTTCATTTTGTTTGCTCCATTTGATTGAATTCTAGAACAAATTTTAGCATTAAATATGCGAGTTTCAAATTGCTAAGTAAATTGAAATAATCTTTAACTGTTGATTTCATTTTAGATCTATCAATATGGTATATATTGACGTTTTTTTATTACAAGAAACATGCATTTGGGGTTAGGCTGAATGTTTCTCCATTGTTTCAAAAACATACTTTCCCAATGAACAGTACTTCCTACCTGAGAAAAATCGATGCAAATGTTTTCTTGTGAGTTTCCTTCACCATAAAAATGTGCATACAACCTGTGCTGATTTTTTGTTTGACTTTTAGTGCTTTCTGTTTAGTTTTTGGTTCTTGGAGAAGAATATGTCAAATTGATTCTTGCCTTTCTGAGTCTGCCCATGTTTCTTAGATGCTTCTTAGTTTTTTGCCAATTTGGGCCAATGTTTTTTGTATGCATGTTTCTTGTAAAAAAAAAACGTGTAACAGATTTTTAACCTATGTGTCCCAAATGAAATACTGATTGTCTATTCGAAAATGCTATTTTGAAAAGCACTACCTTACAAAATGCATATTAGGCATCACGTTTTTCTAATAATGACATTTGTTTGGCATCCTTATTAGGTTATTTAGTATTATAAAGGTTATTTTCACAGGAATTTAAGTCAAGACATAATCGTGGCAGCTTGTCGTTAGTTTTTGTTAAAATTTTATTTATTTAGGCGGTGCATTACAATAATTTTAAAACAAGTAGGATCTACGCAAGGTGTATGTATATTTGAAACTTGAAAATATTATTTTGTATCCTAAATTAGGCTATCAACACGACTTAACTAGGATATAATAGCTGAATTAGATTACATAGCCTAACTTCATTTGAAATTGCACGACACATTGAAAGAGTAGTTTAAAATTTTTTGCGGAACTGAGCGAAAGCAAGCTTAGCACAGGGATCCGGCATCCTGCTTTGAAACACCAGGTTATGCCACAAGTGACGGTGTTACCAACGTTCAACATCTGGTGGAACGATTAATAAAAACCGTAAACTGTGCCACATATTAAGATAAAGCGTTTTAGTACAGGTATGCAGTATGTTGTAAATAGAGTGAAGCACACACAACATTATGGTGTTTCAGGTTAATATGTATATTTTTTCTAAAAAAACTTCCCACAACTTTAGCGGAAATAAAAACACGGTTTACAATCCGTTGTTTTGTTACCCCGTCATAGCGAAAACAATCAGTCAATATTATTTTACTTTGTGAAATAAGTTTCGTTTACAAACGTTTACAAATTAATTGTGACACCGAGCTGAGTACTCGTACACAGGTGGCACATTTATATTATAATACCCGTATATGTCTGTCCGTCTGTCACGCAAAATGGTAGCTTAGCTGCGCAAGTAGCGAGACGCACGCAATGCGGTATAAAAAGGACGGACGAACCCGTGGATTTTTCCATGGGCTAACGACTAGTTTGTATAAAAGTAATACCCTTTTCCAAAAAACTTTATTGTAGCCTCGGTTTAAACAAAAACACAGAAAACAGTCCGTTGTTAACACCCGGCTTAGCACTTTACAGGTAAACAATGTCGCAGTAATAAACCTTTGACTTTTTCTAAAGTTTATATTAAATATATTTATATAAAAAATTATTTAAAAATTCTGATGCAGTCAACTGTATTTGGCAACTTTCACTTTTTAGCCAGAGGTAGCCAACAGCATCAGATCTGTAAAGAAAACACAAAAATCATGTTGGCAGGCATGGGAATCGACGATGGCATTCAGCAATGCCGTCGTAAATGCCTTCATACTTTGCACTGATGATGACGACGGCAAAAAAAATGCTGACTTTTTACGTTTGCAAAAAACCAAGTTAGTATAATTACGCAACATTATTTGCTTCTGACAAGCCGTTATCGTGCCACAAGATTGTTGTTAAGAACGTAATTTATAACGCTCAGATCACTCTATAAATTGTATAAGAATATTTACATGTTAAGTTAATTTAGGACTATAAGAGTTGTCTAAAAAAAGTTGAAATAATTGTTTTCTGAAATTTCCACATCAATATCGGAAAATACTTCTCAATTTTTATTTCTAACTTCTTGCGAAGAATTTAAATGTGACACCTGGCTTCAAAAGTATTTCTGGTAAACAAAACAAACACGCAAGACGTGATTTTTTATCATTATGGTCAAGGAAAAAACAGTATTGAATTGGAACTATTCTTGCCTTAGATACAAGATAAACGAAAATAACGACGTAACAAAAATAGTTTGAATAAGTTTTTGAGAATAAGTCCAATTGGCGAAACAAAAAGAATTAAATTTACGCAGGATATAATCCTCTGTAAATTCTTTTTTTATTTCGCCATTTTCTCTTGTTTTTCTCTTGATTGTTATTAACTGTAGCTATCTTGTTTTCAACTGTATTTTGCATAATATTCCGAAAGTGATACATGACGTCAAATGTTAAAACAATAGATTTACAAAATTTCAATAGAGAAAGATCATCCGTTTAATCGAAAAAGATGAACACAGTTACAAAGCAGACAATGGCTATTAGGATAGAGACTAGGTGTATGCCCATAGAAGAACCAACTGTATTTCTCATTTAATCCATGTAATAGACACACATACATCAAAAAGTAAATAACACTGCAGTGTGAATTTTACGATCTGCCTTATTCAAGGATCAAAAACTAAAGCATGTGCATCGAAAAAATAACCAATGAAAACTCCAACAACTGCTTTAGGCGGGACTTATAAAAATTGGTGTTTACAGTCGCCCGACCAAGTCAGTAATATAGCGCCGAGTGGAAAACATTTTTTGGATCACAGTTACAAATTTTTTTTCCCCTTTCTGTAGATGCACGAAAGCCAGCCTTAAAAACGAAACCCAATAAAAAATGAATTTTGTAAAACGTATTAACCACGAGTGCAAAGTTGAAACAACGTTGAACGCGATGATGTGTTGGCAGATTGGCTATATGTTTTTGGCATTAAATATATTTCTAGACATTTTTGATTTCTCTTCCCCCCTTTAAAGAGATTTTATAAACTTTATTCACTGTGTTTTTTCTTTGGTATAACATCACAAGAACATTCGTGCGAAAGCTGTATAAAGGTACAGGACACCTAACCTCTCTCATGTTCTGGTTATATTAAATTTGCATGGGTGCGCACTCTTCTCGCAGTATTCTCCCTGTGACGATGAAGGTCAGGCTGACTTGTGGCATGGTTCCAAATGGTCTTTCGCCTTTCGTTGGAGTCTCAGTGTAATGCACCAGAGGAAGCATAAGAGTGTCAGCATGAAGGAAAAGGGCCGACTTTAATGTTCTCTATACCTCACGTTCTTCAATAATAACACAGACCCATAAGCTTTGTTTTTGGTGGCGCTTATTTAGTACATTCTCTTAAAATGTAAGAAAAATATATCGTAGAAAGACATGCTTTGAAAATAAAAATAAAATAAAATCCCGACTGACCGGGTCAGTGCTGAAACCCTCACCTGGGTGATGGTAAACATATATATTTTCAAGTCCAGCCTTATATGTGACATTTAAAGCCAAATCTACTAAAATTACTTAATCCGACAATGCGAAAAAAGTAAATCAGTCAGTTCACCATAACATTTTAAAATACATCCCACCCATAAAATTTAAATTTGCATTTTTGAAAGTCACAATCTGCATTATTTATACCTGCTGAAACAAAATGTTTAAAAATACAGGTAGGTGTAACAAAAACTAATAAAAACTCAGAATATCAAAATATTTACTTGCTTTGCTCGTGTCAAAAGTACACCAGAGAGAAAACAAGCATACCAAAGGGATTCAAAAACCCCAACATATTTTGTTAAGTTGTACAAACTACTACTGTACTTACTATAGTCTATTGCATACAGCAACCCTACTAAATATTTGCACAAAATGTAAGAAATCAACAGTGAGACAACTAAAATTAGTTATTTCCGTCTAACCATCCTTTTCCACATACATTAAAAAAATATATAAATGATGATGATGATGTCAATGGGGTGTTACCATTTTTGTCAAAAGTTTGTGACGCTGTTCCTTCTATTGTGTTCCGCTGATTGCGATGATCAGAATACCGCATAGGATCACATGCTTTCCACGATTTGTTAAAGAAATATCATGATTAAAAGAATTTTTGACGCTGTCACAAGACCTTTCTATACTATTTTCCCCAGATTTTTATTACTGTATGATGTAAAGCTAAAAAGAAACATTCCAAGAGACTCTTGTGATATTTAGTGGGTATATGCACACGTTCCAAGATGTAAAAAGAAAACAATGCAGCATTTCATATTTAAGAATTAAATATATTTAAAATGAATGAAATGATTTAAATTTGTTTACATTTTGTTATGTTAAACGACAACAACACTGAAACACCCCACCCTGTAGTGTTAAAAACAGTAACAACAGAAAACAATACTTTTTACAGCTTATATAAATTCTTCTCTATAAGGTCATACTGTTTATTTAAGAACAGTGTTTTATGATGTTTTAGCCTCAATATTTTAAACTTTTTGACAAATATTATCCTCGTTATTTTTAATAATTCTTATCACGACTGTGGCCAAAAAAAATATAATTTTTAATAAAATGGAAAATTCTGCTACGTCAATTGTTGCTGTGGAAGAATAAAGAAATTTAGTTTACTTGATTTGCTTAGACATTCTTTGGATATCAACTGCTGACCCATTTTTCAGATTATAATCCTAATTCAATTACTAAAGTTGGCTTCGTTTGAAAGAGAATGGATTGGAAATGTATACAATTGTCTGGTAAATTTTCAACCAGTTCTCTTTGTAATGTTATATAATCGTACGTTCTTCTTTTTTTTGAAAAATTTTTCTTAAACAACTTTTTTGTTTTAGATTCAAATTATATTCAAACGCGACAGAACACAAAGATAGAAGATAAAGAAGAACAAACAAACAAAGATATAAAAAAGAGACAGTCTTCTTCGCTTTGTTTTTTTCTTTGTGTGAGATACTAAAACAGGGGTAAAATAAATTATTTAAAATATTATGGCCATGTACAACACTGTCAGACGCGGATTCCAGGGTTAGTCAGATAAGTCGCGTGAGAAGTGTAAATTTGACGAAAAATGTTAGCCAAGCAATGATATCCAGGTGTTGCAGACGGAGCGCGTTAAAAAATCCGTTCAGATTCTATTTATTTTACAGCGAAAACAATATGTGGCCTGTAGCTGGCGTAGAAAATTTAGGTTCCGTACTGCGTGGTTACTTGTAACCTGTTAGGCTATAGTTTTAACTCCCATCCGTCAAGAGTAAAAAGAACTTTTAGAAAGTGTTCATTCTCGGACATTTTGTTTTCTGGAGATATTTATCCCTTGGTTGGTAAAAGTTTGCATTCGAATTCAGGTGCAGATATATAGCTAGCTAGAGTATAGCTACATTCCATCTGCTGATAGGCGAGGTGTGAAGATAAAGGAATTATTGCTTTAAGGTGAGAAGTATGTTTTTTACTCTCCAACACCTTACATTTTCTTAAAGGTTTTCAGTATAGCTAGCTGGCTATAATTGTTTTTGTAATATGAGCTCATTGAACAGATTTTTCATCATTGTATTGTGAAGGAGTTATTTCTCAATTAATATTTGTGTTGTTATTAGAAGCAAGAACTTGACATCTGGATAAGTAAGGTCGGTGATGAAAATAAACAACTCTTCGAATGGCTATGAGGAAACAAAGTTTGTTGAGTGGAAGGTCATGGTGAACTATATTATTTTTAGATCCAATCCATCAGGAGACTGTCTATAGATGAATTCCGTTGTTTACATTTTCAGCGGCAAGCTCTTTCGGCTTTGGCATTTGCGTGGCAGGAAAAAAGATGGGGGCGCTAGGTGAAGCAAAGTAATTATCAGTTCATTTCTTCACACAAAGGCATTCTTATGACTTTTAATGAATTCAATAAATCAGAAGGCATCAACCTACACTCGATAATAGTTTATAACCCCAACGATGTCCCTATTAGAAGAAATCCACAGTAAAAGACCTTTCTTCACCAAATCTGCTGTATAGATGAATTCCAGCGTGACGTCATTTGTTTACTTTTTAGCGGTAAGCTCTTTTGGCTTTTCCATTTGCGTGGCAGGAAAAAAGATGGGGGCGCTAGGTGAAGCAAAGTAATTATCAGTTCATTTCTTCACACAAAGGCATTCTTATGACTTTTAATGAATTCAAATAAATCAGAAGGCATCAACCTACACTCGATAATAGTTTATAACCCCAACGATGTCCCCGTTAGAAGAAATCCACAGTAAAAGACCTTTCTTCACCAAATCCTAGCATCTTTTTTCCTGCCACGCAAATGCCAGAGCCAAGGAGCTTACCGCTAAAAAGTAATCTTTCCATATTCTATTGTTTATGTTATGTTTGTGTTTTATCTTGCTGTCCATGACTGGTGTGATCATTTGATGCTGATGAAGCCTGATATTGGCAGAAAAAGCAAGAATTTATAAATATTGAAATATATTCACAATTGTCTCACTTATTGTAGTTAATCCCTGTTAATCTCTGTTGTTGTTTTTGATTGATAAACAGTTTAAGTTCTACATGTTAGCACATGTTTTTAGCGACATTAGTGCTTTTATATATCCATAATATGACATATAATACGGAGTTGTTTCTTATAAAGAATGTTCTTAGGAGATTTTCTTGATAACTAGATGAATCGGAAGACATTTTCCGGCGATTGTTGTACCCGCAAAGCTCAAATTAGCGAAAGTTTCTGGGGTTTCGCCTCATAACGCAATTGGGGGGCTTACAGCACCCCCCAAGACCCCCAGCTGGTAAACTCAAGCCTTAGTTCAAACATTGCTGCGCAGCAGCAATGTAATTAACAAACCAAACCCCTGTTTTCTCGTTCTGTGGCTTACTTATTTTTTTTGAGTAAATTTTAGGGAAGACAATGTGTGAGCCATAAGAAAGTGACCCATGATTGTGCCATGGACTAACATAGTCACCCACACAAGCATATTATAATATAGGATATAAGGTAAATGTGTGCCACATGGTATACTTGTCTTGAGTGCTCAACCCATGGTTAACCAAAGTTACAAAAAGATTTTTTAGAAGGGTATCTATATTGATATGTGACATTGTTAACCTGTGCAAGGCACTCACCCTAAAGGGGATTTACAACATACTGCATACCTGTACTAAAGCGTTTCTGCTGAGGTCCCCTGACTTGTTAGCATAATAAAAAGTTGAATTAACTAAGCTACGTGTGATGTAAAGTTCTAAGTGTATATATTATGCACCTGTAAAGTTTTGTATATATGATCATGCCCTGTTGGTCTAATGGTTATGACACTTAAAGTAAGTAAGAGATGGATCTCTTACTTACATAAGTGTCATAACCTGGACAGGGCTAGAAAATTCTTTCACCTACAATAACCTGATATGATATATATAGCTATATATAGAGATAATAGGTAATCTTTGAAAGTGCTGAATTTATGCACATTTTCTACTTTTATTTACAGCTAGAGCACAAAATGCACTATGTTAAGAAAAGGAAGCCATACTTGTTCGTCTTGGTGCACTATGTTAAGAAAAGGAAGCCATACTTGTTCGTCTTGGTATGTCTGAAGGCATTGTTTTTAAAGGAGACTGACTACAAATTTTTTTGATTGCAAACCTAGAAATGTCTTCGTAATCCACAACGGAGCTGTCTTTCCTAACAATTTAAACAGCTAAGAATTTAAATAAAAACAAAAGCTCACTCACCATACTAGACCCCCTTCTTTCTCAATAAAGCACGCGACTGCTGCTATTTTATGCATGCTGCCATACACTAAAAAAAGCAACGCTACGAAGTAGCTAAATCAACCAATCAATAAAGTGATAACAAATTTCACCCAATTAATAATGTTTTTCTATGTAAAGTGCCCGTTGCTTAACGTTACTGAGTACACTACATGTATTACAGTATATTACTAAGTATTACAGTGTACTACCAAATACTACAAGATATTACCGTATATTACTAAGTACTACAGTGTATTACCGAATACTACAAGGTATTACAGTGTATTACTAAATACTACAAGGTATTACAGTGCACTACTGAATACTACTACAAAGTATTACAGTGTATTACTGAATACTACAGGGTATTACAGTATATTACCGAATACTAGAAGGTATTACAGTGTATTACTGAATACTACAAGGTATTACAGTGTACTACTGAATACTACAAGGTATTACAGTGTACTACTGAATACTACAAGGTATTACAGTGTATTACTGAATACTACAAAGTATTACAGTGTATTACTGAATACTACAAGGTATTGCAGTGTATTACTAAGTACTACAGTGTATTACAAGGTATTACAGTGTATTACTGAATACCACAAGATATTACCGTATATTACTAAGTACTACAGTGTATTACCGAATACTACAAGGTATTACAGTGTATTACTAAATACTACAAGGTATTACAGTGTACTACTGAATACTACTACAAAGTATTACCGTATATTACTGAATACTACAAGATATTACCGTATATTACTAAGTACTACAGTGTATTACTGAATACTACAAGGTATTACAGTGTATTACCGAATACTACAAGGTATTACAGTGTACTACCAAATACTACAAGATATTACCGTATATTACTAAGTACTACAGTGTATTACAAGGTATTACAGTGTATTACTGAATACTACAAGATATTACCGTATATTACTAAGTAGTATAGTGTATTACCGAATACTACAAGGTATTACAGTGTATTACTAAATACTACAAGGTATTACAGTGTACTACTGAATACTACTACAAAGTATTACAGTGTATTACTGAATACTACAGGGTATTACAGTATATTACCGAATACTAGAAGGTATTACAGTGTATTACTGAATACTACAAGGTATTACAGTGTACTACTGAATACTACAAGGTATTACAGTGTACTACTGAATACTACAAGGTATTACAGTGTACTACTGAATACTACAAGGTATTACAGTGTACTACTGAATACTACTACAAAGTATTACAGTGTATTACTGAATACTACAAGGTATTACAGTATATTACTAAGTATTACAGTGTATTACTGAATACTACAAGGTATTACAGTGTATTACCGAATACTACAAGGTATTACAGTGTATTTCTGAATACTACAAGGTATTACAGTGTATTACTGAATACTACAAGGTATTACAGTGTGTTACTGAATACTACAAGGTATTACAGTATATTACCGAATACTACAAGGTATTACAGTGTATTACCGAATACTACAAAGTATTACAGTGTATTACTGAATACTACAGGGTAATCCAGTATATTACCGAATACTACAAGGTATTACAATGTATTACTGAATATACTACAAAGTAATACAGTGTAGAACACGGCGTACTAATAAGTACTACATTATATTACTGTGTATTACAAAGATATTACACTAGGCAGTAGTATGTATTAAGAACATTACGACGTTGATAAAGTGCTTAACGTCGCGTGTCGGATGCAGTTGAGCTGTCGTCGGGGCGAAGAATACGACAATGCCGGGTCCAGTTGAGGTTGTGTTGAGATTCAAGTATACGACATAGTCGGGTACAGTTGAGCTAGTGTTAAATGGAGTCAACGCCGTGGCATAGCACGCAACCGCATCTAAGCTGCCATTTTTAATCGGGTAAGAATCAAAAATCCTGGTAAGACGTGGCGAATAGAAATAGTGAAATGTGTCAGTAAAATTCGCCATAAGTTAACTGTTGGGTGCATAATTAAAAGACAAAAATTTTTAAAATTTTAAAAGCAAAAGCTTTTCGAAAAATACCTATCCTTAGTGCTTCAATTTTCATGTTCCCCTCCTTGTCTTGGTTGTCGCTCCACTTTAATATATTTCGTGTTCTCTTCACATTATTTAAGCGAAGGGAAATGTGTTAACTCGTTTTTAAGGAAAAGATATGACAACATTTCAATTGATATCAATTTTTATGAAATAACAGGCCCGTGGCGACCAAAGGGGGTGGGGCAGAACGTTCGTAAACTTGAAACATCGAAAAACAGAAGTTGATTTCGAAATCTTGCAACCTCGTTCCCAGGGCATTTTGCTCCGTAATAACGGCTCAGGGGCCACAAGACCCTGGGGACGAGGTTGGAATTCCTGAACAGTTGTTTGAACTTTCGCTTGGTATACCGAGTGAAATTTCGTCTCGCAAATCGCATTTTACGCAATCCAAACGCATACCAAGTGAAACTACCAAAAAAGTAAATATTGTCCAAAAAAAGTAATATCAGCCGTTTAAAATGAGTCGCTTAAAATGAGTTTACAAAACTAAAAAATTGTTTTGAAGTGATTCTGTCAGCTTTTTTGAGTTGACACACATTTGCGTGTTCTTGTTGCTTTTGAAACGATAAACGGATACATCAACAACGCCTAATTCACAACAAGAAGTTAAATAGCATTGGAGTTCCAAACAAACACAACCCTGAGAAAGTAATATTCAAATATACTTTACACAATCTCACAAAAACTGAAAAAACACTCCTTAGTAAATGTCTGAAATTCTCGATACTACCAAGAAAGTTAGGCTGACTCGCTCAAGCCAAAATTGTTGTACAGAGATGGTAAGAATCTTGGTATCGAAAAAAAATATGTGAGATTGCTAAAGTTAGTGACTATGGTATAAGAGACATACTCCACGTGCAACAACTGTGGCCACAACTGTGGTCACAAAAAGAAACAGAATTTATCAATGGATAAACTGAATGCTTTGAAAACATTGCAAACTTACATTGTCATACAAAAATTTGACGAGGGCAACTCTATTTTCATTGTCAATAAAGATAACTATATCAGGAAAATACAGAGTTCGATTCAGGAAAGTTTGAAAAAGTTGATATACCAACTGAAAAGAAAGTCGGAAGAAGAAGTAGAGACACTTAATACATTGATTGATATGTCTATATCTTTCTCCACATGTAACAATTTATCACCAACCAGATCGAAACCTGGGACGATGTATGGCTTAACGAAAGTGCACAAAAAGTCAACAGGAGGATCGCCTCCTTTCAGAGCAAGCATCTCTGCAATTGGTGCTCCAACATATAAATTGTTGAAATGTTGAACCCCTTTACTACCAATTCACTGTAAAGGATTCCCTCTCATTTGCTGATGACTACATGGCCAGTTTAGACGTGGATTCGTTATTTCGCTTGAAGAGGCCATCGATATATTTCTCTCAACTATATGCACACACTGATGTGGTTAATGGCATACGTAAAGACGATTTTCACTCTGTCCCTTAATAACCTTAAACATCAATTCTTTCTTTAAATACCAGAATAAACATCAATAGGTCTTATAATACATAATCCATCCTATCGTTTTTAGAGGGTCTAAACAGTCTATTTTGCAAAAAATTTAACCCTCTATTTTCTATAATATTACGCGCTTTTTTCTACAAGAATAATTCTAATAACAGGCTGGTCATTATTCTTATTTCTCTACTATTTTATGTTTAATCCTGCCTAATATACTTTCAAAACATATTCTTATAATAGAATGGGTGTACTTTTGTGACGCTAAGTTTACCTTGAACGAGGTGGTAATATCTATGACTTACTTTTGATACACGCAACACCAAGATCGTTATTTTTGTCAAATTTTACTTATAATTCATAGCATTCTCGTCCGCAGAGCTCTTTCAGATTAAACGATGCAATCCTTTTGATGGTTGTCTCATCAAGATCAATGATTTTATACTCGTGTCATTCTGTCACACCTTAGTAGTAAAATGTTTACGGTTTATGAACCTGTGATATATCTATTGAATGTTGAAACACGCAAATGGAGGTCCAATGGAAATGTACCAGTGGGAGATGTTGCATTTTGGCCTATGATGTCAATAGCAGCCGTAGTATTTGCAGCAAGATTTGAATGCCAATTTGAACGTACCTAATCTTGTGCAGTCAAAAATTTGCAGGAAACTTCCATGTCATGTCTCTTGCAAATAGTCATAATAGTCATATTGTAATGCTGAAATTTTCTGTGTGCTCCATGTGGTACTGATAATGTTGAATTCAAGGTTTCATAATAACAAACATTTCTAGATATAAACATGTTGAGAACATTTTTAGTCAGACGGTTAATCGGGGCCATACACACAATAAAAAAGTTGAGGGACCATATTTAGTCATGATCGGAGGTCCGATCGGGGTGAAATATTCCCTGTTGAGAATGAAAAATACGAATGTGTTATGATAAAAATTCACCTATATATACACACCATCCGGATAAACTATCTTAGTTCATCACTAACATATTGCCGCGTGTAGTGTAGTGGGTTCGTCAGCGGCTTCCAGTTCGGGGGACCGCGGATCGAATCCTGCTCACTGCCAGGCAGTATGTTAGTGATGAACAAAGTAGTTCTTCTTCAATATGACTTACACGGATTATACTCGCCCGTCATGATTGGAGGTCCGATCGGGGTGAAACATTCTCTGTTGAGAATGAAAAATACGATGTGTTATGATAAAAATTAACCTATATACTATTTTTACGTTCTGATATTTCCCAGTTTTATTTATTCTACACATTTCTTAATGTTTTCTACGTTATCTAAACCAGTGTTTTAAATCAGTACATCCGTATTGGTATATTCTACCAAAAGCAATTTATTTCTAACGACTTACTTTAGAAACTTTCGCGATTGCATTTGTACACATTTTCTTGAAAAGGTGTGAAATGATACATTATTTCGTTTTTCCCACGAATTTGTGGAAGTTCATTCTCGACCCCAGAGCTCATTGAGATAAACTAGGTTTTAATCTCAAAGAGCTCTGGGGACGAGAATGGCAGAAGTTAATTCTCTCGCCTAAAACCGAAAAATAGTTATAATTCGAGAAATTTTCTATCAAAAATTTCGCGAACTAATAGAAAACTTAACCTTTACTTTATTCTACTTTTTCTTCATCTTTTACTTCATTTTATTTTCAGCCGATGAGAACCTAGATTGTAAAGAATCATATTCATGGCTTCCTCCGAAGTATTCTCTTGGAGTATTCCCTTCGAGGTCGAGCTACCACAGGCCAAAGGTACTAGCCCAAAACGCTCGGTTACCGTTCCTCCCATTCCCCTCCCCGGAGCTCTTTGAGATTAAAACCTAGTTTATCTCAAAGAGGTCTGGGGTCGAGAATGCGTTCCTCCTGATATTTGTAACTCTAGATTATATTTATACGAAAGAGCATGGGTTTGTCTTCTCAGGCGTCGAGTCTTAACGAGAATATCCACACCATTTTTATATATTTTTTTTGAATACTATTAAGACGTTGCATAATTTGGGAATCAAACTAGCCTGAACTCCTTCACTTACAAGTCAACTTTTACATATTTAATATTTATGATTTAAAATTGTTGTACGAGCCAACTTACTGCTTTGCAATATGTAAAAGTTGACTTGTAACTCTTTTTAACACCATGTTGAGTAAAACAGATATATTAATATATACAAATGTACAAGAAACTCAAATCAGTTCTTCAATTCTCTTTTTTTTTACGATACTAAAATATCGACGTCAGTAATATTTCCCGCTTGTCGTTTTCGTATGCGATTATCGCGCACGTTATCACCGTTACCGCGCGGACTTCTCTCCGCAGAGAGTAAATCTACTTTCTTATTCAACATGGCTGATCTTTGTCCAATGAAATTAAAGCTTAAAGGAGGTTGCGTAACAGTTTTAGTAAAACCTGCTGTGTCATCTGAAAGAGGTTGATCAACGGATTGCTTCTTAGTTGATTTTGACGCTAGTTTGTTTTTTGCCTTCTGAAGAAACCCTTTCCCTGTCGACTTCTTTCCTTTCCCGGATTCGTTTAAACTGTCTGTTAAATGTCGAGGGCTAGCACGATAAATATCGCCGCTAATTACGTAGTCACTAGATTCTATACCTGGATCAGTGCCTTGATAGTTATTCGGTATCGTAGAGTTGATATAAGAATAAGACGAAATATTCGGAGAAGAATTATTGATGACGTTAACAATATCGTCAATTTCTTTCTGCGTGTGGGTGTTAACGCTATGTGCCGGTAGCATTATACTACCTTCATCTTCCTCTTCTGAAGTATAGACTGGGTTATTTACAGGTGGTTTTAACATGTCCGTTGTTCTAAAAGTAACGAAATTACTGAATTGCACCTTCTTCGGGCTGCCTTTGCGTCCTTTTGTAAGAATTGATTTTACTTCTGACTCATTTGGAGAAGTCACGCTCGTTTGTTGAAAAAAATTACTTGTATTAAGGGCGGCAGGAAAATGAAGATGGGCGGTTATATGGTGCGTCTGTATGGGCGTAAGAAGGGTAAAGATGTTGGGCGTCGATCATCTTGCCTTTTAAATGACGTCACCAATTCCTCTTTATTATCATTTTTGCCGATGCTCATAATCTCCTCATGAGTTAGGAGGTTTTTGGAAAGCCAATTGCTCTCCCCGTTAGACAGTGTCTTAGAATTGGCTGGTGTAACTTCACCCCAGCTGTTCTTTGTTTTCATCAGCTATCGGCGCTGCAATCATATCGTGCACTGGACGTGCTCTTCGGTACGGTGACGGTAAAAACAAACTATTGGGCCCACGAGATATAGTTAGCCCGTTAGCGTCTTGAACGGAGCTTTTGTTATGAATCTAACTCACCATTCTTCGTCACTTGAAGACGATCATTACTGCTGTTGTGAGCTTTATTTTCATCGCTTTTAACAAAACTACTTTCGTAGGAGTTTCGAAAGGTCTTTTAACCGACCTGCACCTAACACGACATCAGGTGAAGAAGTTTGGTGCGGTGATCTGTCATCAGTAAGATGTATTTACAATAATACTCTCTTTTCCATTCTAAATATGTGAATAATATACAAGTTTAGTGTATCCTCTTTTGAAAGTTGTCTTTATCACAAACCCACAAATGCTATTTTTAAATAAACGTTACAAGCAGGGCGGCCCAGATTTCTAATTGTAGGAGATTTTGGAAGATTATATGAGAATTTAGGAGGTTCTAGGGTCAAACTTTTGGAAAGAACACTAAAAAAATGCATAAAAATCTGAATTTGTCGACAACATTTTAGGAGGAAATCAACGGCTAGTAGTCAAGCCATTTCTAACATACATAATAGTTGATATTTTTTAAAAAACGTAAAAGAAAAATGCATCTGGACAAACAATTTTAGGAGATTTTTAAAAGAAATCGATATTATTGGTTGACATTTTAGGATATTAAAAACATTTTGGAAGGGGTGGCCCTCCTGACAAGAAAGAAAAAATAATTACAGGCCTCACTTCAAAAACAAGACACACACGAGAGAGAGAGAGAGATCTATCCTCTTAGGTCACACACACTTAAAACATTATTGACGTAACGCGCAAGAAGCAAATTTAGTGTGTGTGGCAAGTGAAACGGATTGAATACGAATCATATTTTGGTTAGCTTTCATATTTACTTTAAAGTAGGGAAAGAGTACGGCATCATGCCAACGGATTCTACCTCTTAAATAATAGTATTACCTTTTCATCTGCTTGTACTTTCTTTCGCCGATAATCTGAAACTGCAGGAGCCAGTACTTGCGCCATATGCACTTGAACCGGCACATCGACACTTGATTGCGACATTAACAACGAGCGTCGCTTTGATGTTTCCTCTGTCGGTCGATTGTCGTCAAAACTGCTGACATTATTAGTGAAAAATTCTTTGTTTTTAACATTCTCAACTTCATTCAATGTTACCGGTACTATTTCATCCTCTTCAGCCTTAGACTCTTCAAATTGCTGCTGTGAATTTATCCATATGTCTTTAGCAGATCGAGCTGAATCTCTTTGAGACGATGCTTCGTCATCAGCGGCTGGTGTATAAAACAGATCTGGCAACACTAGCTCATTCCTTTCACCGAACTTATTATTCTCACTCGAACCATTGTTTGCCTTGGAATTGCTGATATCACTTTTATTCCTTTTGTAAACACCCTCCTTCTCAGGTGCTTTTTCAAACATTGATTTCATCGCATTGACATCGGCGTTAGTTTCGTAAAATGAATCTTTTGAACTGGATAATTGCACGTCTTCTTTTCGTTTCACAGAACCCTCCTGTAGATTATAATGACCCTCCTCCATAGGTGCTTTTTTAAACATTGATTTCATCGCATTGACATCAGTGTTAGTTTCGTAAAATAAACCATCTTTTGAACTGGGTACGTTTTCCTTTGGTTCAGCTGAATCTCCGTGCTCAAACAGACCGTTGTTTAACACGCTGCCTCGCTCAGTATGACGATGTATTCTTTTAGACCGCTGTTTGGAGAAGGAATTTGAAAGAGATTTATTTACTTCAGAAAGGGTAAGAGTTGTATCGGAATCTTTCATTCCAAAATCTTCTTTCACATGTTCCGGTGCATTTTTTGTATCGAGTAGCGCTGATGAACGGTTTGATGGCTGGAACTCCTTCGTGAGGTATCCAATACCGCCATATGAATGCCTTTTTGATATATCTTCTCGTTGACTTTCTGAAGCATTAACAACGCCCTCGCTGCTATTTGTATTCTGTAACTTGTTTGTAACCGAAGGAGAGTTGAAACTTGCTCTCCTCCTTCGGGGTTCGTTGCCATCATTTAGTCGGTCGTCGTCACTGTTAATATTTAATCTATCTTTTTCAACATTCTCCAAACGACTTTTCACAGGCTTTAGAATACTGCTGCTCTCCTCCGTTGAAGCTTTTATACTGGCCTCAACAGCAGCTTCTCCATCAGAATCAAAATTTTCATCATTTCGAAGAAACGTGTTTACAGGTACAACGGATGCCTTCCTTTTAATGGCACCCCCTTCGAATATAGCTTGTTTCTTCGGAGCAGCTGAAGTATATTTTGAATAAATCTGCTTGTGTGTCTTTTGTGACGACGAAGAATTGTTTCCACTGTTCACAGTCTCGGTTTGTGATAGTTGAATCTAATAAATAAATAAGGAAAGCTACTATTCCTTCATCACTGCCTACTTCTTGTAGTCTATAGATATTAAAAAAAACATGTATACCAGCGGCTTGGGAAGCAAGGGTAGGGGTGGAGATTTAGCCCCCTCCCCCGACAGTTTTTTAAAAAGTGCTGTTTAAAAAAACCCCATAAAAAAAACATTTGTTCGCCACTTTAAAATCAATCTGTTGCAATTTCAATGCATTTCTCGGTAATCTAGAGGTGCTAGTTTCCGAAATCTCCTCCTCGGAAAAAGCCATGGTTCGCCCTCGTAAAAACACTAACCAAGTTCCCCTAACATATATCTGCTTCCTACTGTATACTACATCTAAAATCAATGCACTTTTAATTAACAACATGCACACAGTGAAAGGTGTCAAGAAGAGATTTTATATTTGATCATGGAGGTAGAAATAAAGATGGAGATCGAACTCTTTTGTTTGTATTGAAATCATCCGTGATGCGATCAGTTACAAATTCTGGCGCGTGTCTGTTTTAGTAAATTTCATTGGTCGAGAAAAAAATCGATATGTTAATAAGTTATAACATTACGTAATTGATTAGCCGGCCAACAAATAGTTCATTCCAAAGTGCTTTGCCTAAAAATCACGTTTTTTTTGCATATGAAAAAACGGCGTACTGAAGGATTACGTCATGTTTTTTTGTTAAAATCCAGTGAAATGCACATCGCGCAAAAGGATGCTGAAACAATAGCAATTTGAATAGAATTTTAATGCGTACTGAGTTGAGTTCAATCTCCTTCTCTTTTTCTACCTCCATGATTTGATCTTCGATTTTAGAACGTTTTCAACTACTAATTACGTAAGTGCAACATTGTTCCATCTGCCATAACCGTGGACACACATACCTTCTCAATACTGTCCCTCCTTTTGTTACGTGACTTCTTAACAATATCACTTTGCAACTCAAACGATTCAACAGCGCCACGCACACCTCCCATTGACATCTTTCGTTGCTGATTCAGCAATTTAGCAGATAAAAAGTAAGTCTTTTCTTTGACTGTTTGGGAAGTCTCCTCTTTAGTGGGAAGTCTGCTTGGAATTCTTCCAGGTGGGCAAGCAACAATAAACTCGAGGTATTTCTAAACGAAAAAACGCATTTCATGTACCAACATTTTAGTCAATGCAAATAGAAAGAGCATGAAATGGAACAGAACAAAATGATTATAATTCCCGAAAGCTGATTGCTTGATAGATTAACACTTTCCGATTCAAAGCGAAAGTTGGAATCCTTTTTCATGTTTTTCTGCAGTGAGGGGCGAACAGTCTCAAAACAAAAGAAATAAAACAAAAAACAGAAGCAAAAATTTTGCATAACAACCAATCAGATTGCAATATTATTTCTTTTCTGTCCCGTGTTGTTACGATCTGATCCATGTATGGATATTGGCTTAAGAGATTATTCTCATTGCGGGCACTTGGACTGCCCAAACCAAATTTGAAAAGGCAACAAAATTGACCATTCAGTAAATTCAATGGTAATATAAACTTCTTAATTTGCAAGTTGCTAATGTCAAAAAGTAACAGCCTAGTGTCTCAAATTATCAAAATAAGAAAGGAAACAAACAAACAAACATAAAAAACAAACAAACAAACAAATATACGCAAACAAGCAAACAAGCGTAAACAAACAAACAAGCAAAAAATGTAAACAAACAACAACATACCGACCAGCCGCTGAAAGCTTGTACAATACTCGCGTTAGCTTGTGTTTCTGTGACGTCGATCAGTTCTGTACCTTCCACATTCAATAACCAATCACCAACTCGAATAAAACCTACCAAGAAACATCAAAAGTTGAGCAATTGTCTTTTAACAGTGAATACTATATCCAGTTATGCAGTTGGTAATAAATGGATTGAATAACAAGAATGTTAAATAAAGGAACAGACGATATACAATCTAGAATAGTTTTATACCATGTTCAGATATGGCCCCGCCACGGGCAATTGACTTTACAAGAACTTTATCACCCTGCTGTTCAATGTTGAAAGCAAGTGCTCCTTTCTAAACGTACAAAGATTACAACAGTATAGAAGAACTGAGGTGAATTATAGAACGGCGTTCAAAACTGTTTAAATTTTTTAAGTTACAAAAATTTTAGATTTAAAAAGAAAAGTTATCATACTTTTGGAATGGAAACATAGTGTACTTCTCTTCCTTCTAAAATCTCTTCAGGATACTAAAGCAAAGTAGACATGGTTACAAAATTTCTGTGCGTATTACGATAAATGTAGGCACATGCGTTTTACACTATAACGAAATTTCTGTTCAGATGTCTGATTACAATTGATTTTTTTGATTGACATTGAGTATATTTCTGTTAAACTAGCTACTGATGCACATTAGGAAAAATTCATAACAGTAGAGCATTTCCGAAATAAGCTTCCTAAATCACCCAATCTTGCATTGTCCTCCCAAAAAAAAAAATTTCCTGCTTTAACTGACTACAAGAGAGTTCCCTGGTGTTCTCAATCTCCCTGAAACTCACATCAAAGTTGCTTTCGTTTGGAAGAACAACATCTTCGTCTTCTTCGTCTTTAATTTCATATGGTTCAATCTCTATGTATTCCACCTTTTCCCTGGTAAAAAAAACAACAAAAACATGCATATACCATGTATGGTAAGTAGCTAGTGGATTAAGAATTTGAAAAAAATAATTTCAAAAACAGCAAAGAAGACTTACTCTTCTCCGAATCTGACTTTCTTGATCAGCGGTTCTTGTTTTACCTCGATCACCTCTATATCACAAAAATAGTGTCTCTCAATACAACAGTTTGAAATATTTGTAACCACGAAGTAATATTCTTACCTTTCTCTGAATCTTCGATAATTCTTTTAACTTCCTAAAAATTATAACCAAATTAAACACTTCATTCATTCATTAATTCATTCATTCATTCATTTACTCCAGCATGACGTCAAATGCTATAACATTACGTAATGATGACTGCTGTTAAGGTTTTTTCTTTGACCATATACACAATGTTGACGTAAAAATGGAGTAAAACAACCGATAATCTATTGACATGTGTAATTCATTCACTCACCGTATTATGTCTCACAATCATGGTGAGTTGAACCTTGTCACGCAGAAATTCAACAGCCTATAACATAAAGACAATAAGCTTCAAACCATAAAATACGGATGAATAACCTGACACAACTTCTACTCATATGCGAGGCTTGATTTGGTGATGAGTCTCAAAAAGAGAGAAAATGTGTAAGCTAACCTCAAAGTGAGAGATGTAAACAAAATCTTTT
The DNA here is from genome assembly GCA_030067915.1 of Hydractinia echinata. Lineage (NCBI taxonomy): Eukaryota > Metazoa > Cnidaria > Hydrozoa > Anthoathecata > Hydractiniidae > Hydractinia > Hydractinia echinata. Next base: position 1,072,329 of record JASGCC010000113.1, on the reverse strand, counting down.
CCATTTGTATCAAGGATTTGATCTCCAATCTAAATACGCATTTTAAAAATAAACGACGACGTATTTACAGTCTTTGTGTAAACACTGCACGAAAATAGATACCTTCAAACCAACTTGCTCAGCTAAAGTGTTCTTCTCAACAGCCACAACATAAATACCTTGGTGTCCTTTAATTCCACTTCGGATGCTAAAAAAAATTCCCAATCAAATTTGCAATTTTTAACTGGGTATGTGCAATCAACCTTTAACTGGGTATGTGCAATCAACCTTTAACTGGGTATGTGTGTGTCAAATTATTCACACGCTATCTCAAATTTTTGGAAGAAAAACTACCTGCATCCAAGGCCATTCTTCCCAACCTTAAATGCTAGCAATCGATCTTTTTCTTCTCGTCTGTCCTAAAACAGTGTATAATAATTTATTTATCAACATTAAAGGATTAGCCAACCTCGTTCCCAGGGCATTTCCCCTTGTTGATGAAGTTGATAGCGGCGAAATAACGGCTCAGGGGCCACAAGACCCTGAGGACGAGGTTGAGGATTAGCCAGTTTTTCGTGTTTTTTTAACTGCTGTAAAAATTATAAAACTCACATTTTCTTCTGTTACATCCTGAAAAAAAAAAAAAAAATTTAAATTGTAGTAACTGCGAGCAGAAAAGATTTTGTTCGATTTTACCTCGTAAATTCAGGGCCGTAGCTTCCCAGGGATCCGGAGGGGACGGTCCCCTAAAAACATTTTGTCAATCACCATTAATATGGAGAAAAACTTGGAGAGAGACTGCGTTTTTACCCGATCTAGGAGGTTAAAATCTCTACATCCCCAGCAGCTAAGGCCCTGAGAGTTACTAATATTATTATTACTAATCTTAAAAAAAAATCCAACCAATTCTTTGTTTACACTTACTGGATGTACAACCGGTTCTGTTGTATCACTTATAACGCTCCAAACGATTTCGTTATTTCTAAACAGAAGAATATTCGATAGATGAGCTAAGGTACCTCTCATACTCCGTGCGCCAACACAGGAAGAATTTCATTGTTGTTTAAAATCAAAGAAAAGGTAGCCTAACTTACATTTTGCTTGGGATTCGTCCAATGTCTAGAAAAAAATGTATGTTTTAAAATATGAAAATTTGTAAGTTCTTTAGTAAGCTTTATACACGAACAAAATGAAAAATGCTTTTTTTGAGGAAATACATGTTCGTGAAGAAATAACAACACATTGCGATTCTCTCTGTCTTGGTTTGGCAGTTTCAGAATAAAAAATGTTGAAGATTACAGTCCTATTAAAGTATCGAACTCCGTCTAGTTACCATTCCTCTTACACTATGACTCTCGTTGGCATCTCAACAGTGGCTTTAAACAAATGTATTTGAGTTCCGTCTTCAGTAAAACCGTTTTGAACCCTTTTTTTGCTTTAGGCATAGCGCCATGAATTTATTTGTGTGCGTCAATTCTGTTTTTTTATTGTGTTTTAACTAAAGAGTTGAAATGTAATTTTGCACAGGACATGAAGCTAGTCTATATCAAACATCTTACTTTTGACCAACAATGTGACAGATGATTTATTTCTAAAGATGGACAGTACTTCTTCGTGAATAGACTCATGTAAGGGTAGTCCGTTAATCTTCCGAATTTGGTCTGATACCTTTAACCGAAAAAATTGAATGTTATTAAGAGATAAAAATATGGAAATTAATGCTATGAATAGCTCTTATATTTGAAACTTGTTAACAACACAAGAGGCTTCGATTTATCCAAAAAGTATCTTGAGATAACATAAGCATTATTAGAAAAATCTTCGTATAACGCATGCAATTAAATCGTTGCAAACAGAATAGCCAAAAGTTCACCAAAATGATTCCGCTTATTTTGAAGATTTAACAACTTACTCTGAGACCAGCTTTATGTGCTGGAGAATCCTCTCTAACCGACGTCACATAAAAGCCAATACCATGCTCTATACCTAAATAACAATTAATCAACCAATACTAATCTCATTTCCAGATCTCTTTTCAAATTTTAAGAACAGAGCACTAGCGGCTTTGACACGAGGCAACAAACCCTGGAGACGAGGATGTGAAAAATAGATGCTTACCTCCTCTGAATGTGAAGCCCATAGATTTGTTTCCAGTCCTTTGGATGCGAATTAAACGTTCACCATTCCTATAGAAGTCAATGAAAATATAATCAATATGAGGTTGTAAAAAAACATACGAAGGAGAGTCGGGAAAAAAATGTCTTACTTGCTGACTGTTGTAAGTTTATCATACAATGCTACATGATGACTTGGTAGTAACGCCCTGGAGAAATAAAAATATATTTGGGTGGTTTTGTAAAATTCCACAAAAATTCTGTTCATCATATCTCATAGAGTAAATCTTAACCTGTTCGTACAATCAGTTTTATTTGTTTCGTTCTTAGACATAAAATCGCAAAATTTTAAAGACAACCAAATATATTATATACCTGATCACTTTGAATAAAGGATACTTTTTTTCCGAGTTGAGTAAAATTTTTAACTCGCGGACGAGTTTCTTTATTTTACGAGATCTACAAAAGCGAAAAACATGAACATACACTTTGTTATAAGCAACATTCAGCGTCAGGTAGAGGCTTAGTGGACACTAGAACTGCGGGGTAACAGATATGTGGTATTTGGAAGTTGGGAGACTAGGAAACCTCTAGTTGTCATCAATAACTTAGGTGGAGGCGAATTACTAAGTCGTTGTATTTATCGCGAGATTTGGCTTTAGTTTTATCTGAATTTGTTCCTTACAGAAGCAAAGAAAAATTTTACAGATCAAAGAAACTAAGTGAGATTTGTGGATGATTAAAAATTACTTACTCGTGGTATAACCGTAGAGCATTAAACAGTTTTGCACGATCCTCTTCGCTGTCTAATATGCTTGCTACCTGAAATGTTTGGAACACAGTTGATATAACCCACACACATAACCCACTCGTTCTTGTACCAAAAACATTAAAAAGCATTTAAGAGTTCTTTTCATCAATGCTTTTTGTTGTATTTCAGAATGAGTTACCATTACAAAACCTCTCTAAAACCTTCTCTTCAAATTCTTGCAAAAATTAAATTTAGCTAATAAGTACAAATTCTCTTATAATAGTTGGCTCGTAATCAAAGGATGTTTAATCTTAGAGGAAAGCTCCAACATACACGTTTTTTCAAAATAAATGTTTTTGGATCAGCCTGTATGTTTTTCTAACTTCTGAAAATCTAACCAATGGACCTTGTCTATCTAAATAAGCAATTTAAACCCTAGAACTGCTTTCTTGCAAAATCCTTGCTAATTAATAAATTTGCTTTTTCTCTCCCAATAATTTCGTGAATTAACAGTCGATATGATCTAAGTCTCGTGTTTCGCATAACAAAACGTGTACACAAAAAAAAGTCTGAAATTTGCTGATTTTCTCTTTTTACGTTATATTTCAAGTGAAAAATTTTTTAGTAGAGTTGTTGTGATTTTAAGAACCTCGTATACTTTATAGACTTTGCATTACGTGAAATATATAAATATGCTTGTAATATATAAGAACATGTAATATATAAGAAGTAAGAACAATTAAGGCTAAAAATGTGAAAAAATAAGAACAACCAGGATAAACCAGATTTCCTGGTTCTTGCTTCAAAAAAAATGTATACTACAAGTATCGCGTAGTGAAATATTTGTGTTACCTTGAGCAGTAACTCGTCAGCAGACACAGGTAGCTCAACCGAGATACCACTACCTTTCTTTCTCGTGGCGCTAGAGGGCGCAACGCCCCCTACATTGGTCGTTACACTGCTCATGTCATCATTATCCTCCTCCTCTTCAGAATTGTCAACATCACCAAAAAACCTTACTCGAGACATACTTGTTGAAAACATTTAGTGTGAGAAAAAAACACATTAAAAATATATATGGCGTTACTTGAAAAAGTATAACGAATGAAATATGAATAAAAAATAGCTATTTAAATATGCGAAGTAACAAAATTAATTATGCAATTATTTGTTTCATGTTTTAAAAATAGGTGATTAGGGAAGTCACTTTAGCTCTCCTGCGCGGGTGTCATTTGAATGTATAAACACATCAACGTGTGAACTTGACGCGTTCAGACAACTTGGAGAAGATACACATAAAAAAGAATATGTGCGGTTGTGTAGGGAAAGAAAAACAAATCTTCGAAGTGAATAATATCGCCCCGTTGTTATGGGTTTCCATTATTTCCACGAATGTCACGATAAAAATAAGTCTGACACAGACCCAACCCATGTTATACTTACTTCAACTCTAAACTCCTCCACTTTCCCTGCAATTTCATCGAATCGAGCCATTGCAGAGCGGTACACACTGCCTCACAACACTCAGAATCAGTCGACACAAACGCTATCGCAAAATATATTCCTCATCTAATCACAACACATTTTTAAATGTTCTATCCACTGCGACAAAGTTAATGAGATGAATACGTTTTTTTAATACACTAATTGAAAAGAAATAAAAATAATAATAAAAGAAGTAATTCTCAAGACGTGATTGCTTTTTATATTTTCGTCCATGTATTTTGTGTAAGATATAAATACCTCGCTGCTGCTTCATTCGGAGAGTTATAATAGAACAAAATAATAGAGTCAGTTTTCATAGATGTATTTTTTTATTAATAATATTTCTTTTACATATTGTAAAGAACGTTAAAATGAACCAACTAGGACCTAAACAACTTTAAAAGCATTCCGCTGGAAGCTGGAAGAAGTTTCTCATTTGACAGAACAACATAACGAACTCATACACAATGCTTTTTGGTTCATTTTAACCAAACTTTAAAATTTTCATAAAAAATCAACCTGCCAAGTGTGGGCTTAAAAATAAAATTTAAAAAAAATATTCTCCTTTCGGGTTTATCCACATATAATCTCAGCCCTTTAAATTTCAAGGCCTTCGACAGAATAATACAGATGGAGGGGTCAGATATAGTGACGTAAGAGGACCGAACTTTATAGGGTCGGACGCGCGGGAGAAAATTCTCAAACTTTCACCTTCTAGAACACCAAAACGTGAACCTCGCCTCATTTTATGAAACTTTCAAAGAGCCTGAAGTGTTTAATTTTAAGCTTCTCAATTTCTCGTGTTACGTTACTTTGAATAACAATTTAAAAAAGGCACGTAAAAATATGTTGAACAAAAAACATATATTACGTCATATTATTACTAACAAATATAAATCAAGGCTATTTATCTGATCTGATTTTTAAAAAAACATTATTCGGCAACACGAGGTGAGAGAGGAGTTAATAAAGTCCTAATAAGATAAGCCTGTCTGCTAAGTTTTTTTAAGTGAATTTCGTTACTTCCTTTGCCGGCTTTCATTTCTCACGACAGTGTTCCCGACAGCTGAAGTTTTGAATCAAGTCTTACGTGATGTCACTAGTTCGTCTTTTTCAGATAAAAATGAGTGCCAGATAAGGGTTTTGTCTATTGCGGCGACGATGCTAAGCATTAGATCTAAACATACTGACGCTGCTTGAATAACCTAAAAACGAACGATAATGAAATATAATGAACGATAAGGAAATAAAACGGACGATAAGGAAATAAAACGGACGATAAGGAAATAAAACGGACGATAAGGAAATAAAACGGACGATAAGGAAATATAACGAACGATAAGAAAATATAACGAACGATAACAAAATATAACGAACGATACCAAAATAAACGAAAAAACAATAAACGAACCAATATAGGAACGTATAAATAATTATCCACAAAAAACCTACAGACCAAGCGAGTGGTAAAACACACAGACGGACAAACAGGCAGATAGGTGGGCGAAAGAAAAGAAAAGAAATAACTATGGGAAATCATTCTTACGTCATATTTTTGACTTTGTGAAAAATTCTTGACGGCTTCACCACCAGGAATGACAACTTCAATCATTTCTAAACAAAAACCGTGTAGTTTCATTTATATTCCGCTAGAACTCGTTAAAATATAACGGAAAGAATCAGTCACCTTCGCAAGACGTGTTTTCAACATTTTGCAATGCGCTTTCCAATTCCATCCTCGAAACATCAGCGCACTTTTGGATGACTTGAAAATTCCTTCTCAACAAATCTTTTAGGTTCCACAAACCGGTCTATGCGTTAAAGAAAATTTCCTTATAAATATTTCCATACGTGCTAATCTAGCGCGTTTATTTTTGCGAGTAAAAGAAAGGTAATCTGCGAGTACTTATTATCGCGAATGACGCTAAAATTCGCGAAAAGTACACGCAAGAACTAGTTACGACAAAACATGTCATTAAACAAGCACCAATGCATCGCTACCTTGTTTTCGCTTCGAGGATCTTTCAATAACCAAAAACGCACAAAGTTTAGGCCAGCCATAAGTCTAGTAAAACAGAAAATAGAAGGATTATGCAGAATAACATTAGAGTACGCTTTTCAAAAGGAAACATATAATTTATTACGCTACGAGACACAACAATAATAGAATATTTAAGTAGATCGCTATCCGTATTTTCATGATAGGCTTCGCACCTATGTTAAGTTTTATCTGTGTAAAACTTAAGGAACGAAAGAGGCCGTTTACATAAGACCTGACGTAAACTCAAACCATTTTGAGTCACTTCTGCCCAGGACTTCACATGGGGTTTGAGTCACTTTTGTCGAAGTGAAAGTCACTTCGGGTGACATTTTACTTCCGTCAAATTGGCCAAAGGGAAATTTCTAACAGGTATGAGATTTCCGGGTAAATACTTCACATTGGAGTTAACTGCAGTTCTCGATCAGTACGCGAAAGTCACAAACACAAAATGATTCAACCCTTCATGGGCCACCCCGAAATGAAATTCAACACAAATAAAACATCATATAAGTAGTCACACTTTTCATTGTAATGTGGAATTTAACTTCGCCTGAATTCGGTCTCGTGTAAACGATGCCTAATAAACAAAATATCAAAGCGATACAATATATATCGTACTTGCACAAACAAACAGAGGAAAATACCTGTCTGATTCGTTCAGTATGTTACTTTCACCTAACACCAACTCTGTATACGAGAGAGCAAGCATTGAGACATCCTTCACGTATACAACCTCGTTCATCTAAACGTTGAAATTCATTCAGTAGCAAATGTAATGTTTTGTGAACAAAAGGGTGTAATTGGTTACCTCGAACCTTTTTAGTAAGCGATCCCGTAATGCATTTTATTATATAGCTGACTAATTGAGAGAGAAAACAGTGCATGGGCAATTTTTTTGATTTGACTGATTTTAAACCCGCTCTAATAGGGCATCTTGGTTTGAACTGTTCAATAAGTTGCCCAGTGTGTTGCATCGTTTGTCATCCATTATTTTTACATGACCAACATATCACTATGAGGTTGGTCAGGTACAGTTCAACATAGATCTTACGACACGTGTGAATTCGTAACAAGTGGTCTTACATCATAAAATTCCACCAGCGCAGTTGTGATGAATTTAATCAAGTAACCACGTAAGCCTGCATGTTGAGATTGGTCGTACACAGATCTAAACATAAACACACGCCTTATGGTTAGCTCTTAGATTAAAGACAGGGTATATATTTAGGTGATTTTTATCATTGCACATCCGTTCATTCCCAACAGAGAATGTTTCACCTCGAACATGACCTCCGATCATGACAGGCCAATAAAATCTGTGTAATCATATTGAGAAGCCAGTGATGCGCGAAGTAGCTTTTCTTCAATAGGGTATATATATATATTTTTTAAAAAGCACCTGTTATTTCGCGTTGCATTTCCCAGTAAATGCACAGTTCGTGATTTATTTATAAAAACCAGTAAAATCTGATTTAAAGCTGGCTGTTCTTATTTTTCGAACCTTCGAACGTCGAACAGTTTGTTTTGTTCTTATTTAGAGAAGGTCCAACAATTGTGTTTATAAACAAGGTTAAGTTAGTTAGTTAGAACAAAGAACTTAACGTTGACAGAGAGTTGTAGCTAAGAGAATTCAAATCCTGTATTGTTCTCATAGAAAAACTTAAACTCGGGATGTCCTTTATCTTAGAAAACAATGATTTGAGCCCGGAGCTGTTTTTATTTTGTTGTTATTTTATGGCAAAATTTTACGCTCGTGTTCTTATAAAATTGTTCTTATATTTGTCATTCTTTATTGCCAACATATACCTGCAGCTTAGCACATATGTTGTTGCTGAAGCAAAGTGAAGAGAACTATAGTTATATTTTTTAACCCTATGTGTCTTGGCAAAACTGTTGAATACAACACCTCACTCAAAACTAGTTCATGATGTCATACATAATTAGTGGAGCTTCTTTAAATTCGTAAGTACCAATCAAGCTTTTTTAAAGTCCTAGACAACTTTTCAAACTCTTTCATAAAATTGCGTAAGCATACACCTTTATAACAACTAAAATTGAAATATAAATATAAAAATGAAACAAAGAAGAATTATTAAATACATAAATAAAAATGATTACCTCAATATCAGATATTTGTCTATTGTTTGTAATTTTAGCAGATATAAAGATAAAATTTCTTTAGCGTTCTGTCTCTAAATAAGCAAAACAATAGAATACTTCACCACTATCATCAATCATACTGTAATCAATCAATCACACTTATTTTATATTTAGTTTTATCGCCAATTTTATTTGCATGTCACAACAGTAACGAGCAAATGCATTTCACGTATACAATCGATCATGTAAAAACAAGGAGCTTTCCTTGCCTTAGCAATAAAAAAATGACCACTCTCACGCCCCTCCTTGATAAACGCCCAACTCAGTCAATGAATATCGGCTAAAAAAATACCTTTATGCTCTGCATGGGTCCGAAATATAGCTCCGACGCAATTATTTTGACTAGCCATTAGCCTGTAGAAAAATCCGCGGGTCGCCGTCAGGAAATTATCTACTCTACGGTGAACCCGGAATGAAGCTGCGCGCAACCATTTTGAACACACAAAATACGTATATTTATTAAATATTATTAAAGAAGACTAGTCGGTAACCCGTGAATATATCCATGGGTTCGCCAGTCCCTTATAGTCCGCGTAGCTATATACTTGAATTTATTTTCGTATGTATAGCCAAGGCAGGTCACGCGATTTTAATTTTTTAAAGCACTCACATGTCAACTAGTCGTTGAACTGTGAACGTTAAAACTGTTTGTCTATCTATAATAAAGCAGTTTCGTTTTGAATAGTTTGTAATAGTGTTGTTAAAATCGGTGTTTTTTCTTTAACGATACCCTTAACCTTGGAGGGTTAGTGGCTGTAGCACTGGGTCTAAGGCGCAGCGAATTAGAAAATAACCGTGTTTGAGCTATCGTACACATTTCGTGCATTTCTAGTACGAAGTGATCTTGGCAGCCATATTGCAGACGAAATACGGCTATTATTACTATAGAGATTTGAATACCTTGCGATAATTGATAACCGGTAATTTTTTTTTGCAAGTGATCAATCGCGAAAAACTCATAACTGATAATTTTTTTGACCTGCGAAATAAAATACCTGTCAAAAAGAATACTCGCGAAAATTAGTCCCATTTAGGTACACGTACCAGTTTTTGCTGCTGACACCATATCATTACGTTTGATAACCCCTAAAATTAAGTAGTTTTTAATGAAATATAAACCAACAATGTAATCCAAGGGTTTTTCTTTTCCACACCTACAAAACACTCGACTTACTAGTGCAATCTTTGAAAACGTTTCAACAGCCACTTGAGAGAAAATTTTATCTTCCAGCGGTTTCAGCAAAAAATTTAATAAATCCTAAAAATACAACAATCTTCTACTAGTAACATTCGAGTCACCTATTTAAATTTACGTGACCGGTTTAAAGAAAAGAGTGTATTTAATATACTAAGGAATCAATTATAAAATATGAAATGTTTGAGAGATTTAACCAAACACTGTACGATTCCATCCCGGAGTTAGTTGGCTTAATTTAGTTTTCATATTGGTGAGAAGGGTTGCCACTGTTTTTTGTGGAGTCATATTTGAAGGATTTTGAGGAGTTTTGATGAGAATTTTTTTTAAACTTTTGTTACAAAGATGACGGTATTGTCATAAAAAAAAATGAGATTAGATCATATTTTTCCAAAGAAATTAAGAATATTTTAAGAACATTTGATTTTAAAGGCAACGTCATGAGTAAAGAACAAATTATTTCTGTACCCATGGTAGCATTTTGTTGCATTGTGGAGATAAAAATAATTAACAAACCATGCAGTTTTTTAAAAGGTAATCAGAAGATTTGAGAAGAAAAATGTTAAAGTCTACTTTTGGCGGAGATTTGAGGACTTTTGTGGAGACATCTTAAAATTGAGGAGAATTGAGGGGTTTTGAGGAGGCAACCCTGCACAAGATACATAAGATAATTAGCAGTGACTCACCAGAGACATCCTTACTGAATCATCTGCAGATCTAAAAACAACAACAAATCAAAACATGCAAAGTTTTTTTCTGCTCAAAAAAAAACATACAAACTTACATTCGAAAAGTTTCAGTGATATGTCCGGCAGCTAGTTGAAACAGAGTGTCGCATCTAAACATGAAATTGTAACCGTACCATTTGTTTCATTTGCGAATTTTTTTTTTATTTCATGTCATTCAAGGCCTGCTTTAAAACGAGTGGGGCGGTAATAACGACCTGTGCTACTTCAAATGCTCACAACGAAACTCTTTAACACAAACACCTAATGACGATCGACTTAACGACTTTTCACGCGATATTGAAGAAAATTACCGCCATTAGGACCAGTGTCAAATAGAAAATAGCGACCTTAAGAAACTAGGACGGGGCGAACTACGATGGATGAAAATATTATTATTTTTTCAATGCGCATGTGCAGGTCAGGGTAAACCACTCAAAACAAAGTTGCCAAACGTCGAATATTCATCTGGAAATACTACTGATAAAAGTACGCAGAAAAAGCGAAAATTACCGCTAGCTTAGGAAATTTGACGGACAAAAAAGAACAAAGAATTCACGAAAAAACTCAACGAAATTAGTTAGTTTTTTTATATATATTTTTACTGCATATATTTCATCATGAGGAAGTGAGGAAGCATCAATACAAACCTATACACCACAGGACATTGATCAACTTGAATTGACTGAACAAAAGTGATATGAAGAAATGCCACAAATCCAACAGAATCAAGATGCAAATTTTCTAAAACAAATTCAACAAACGCATAATTCGATATGCATATGCAGATGTTATTTGATTTTAGAAGATTTATGATTTCATTAACGTGTATGTTGCTTTTTAAACAACATAAAGATTACCTTTCGCTGCATGTTCAAGCAGTTGAGGAAACGACATCAAATCATGAACACACATCTTTAAAAAAAATAACAATCATGTTTTCCCTCGACATTTCTTCCTGTCATATTGCAAAGAAAGTGGAACGAGACAAAAGGATAGATCAAAGTCCAATTATCATTCAGACTTTCGTATTTTACTACAAAGATTTACAACCAATTAAACAGGCAAGTAGACATTATTAAAACTTAACACTCAAAGTCTAAACATTAAATGTTTCATAACAGGTTATTTAGTCAAACATAAATTGTCACGCTGCACTAGTGACGCCTTAGACTTTATCCACCATTTTAGTTGATGTTAATACATAACTTTCCCACAGTACTAAATAAAACGAAGTAAAGGGAAGCAGGGAATGAGTTTCAAAAAGAAATTACAACTCCAAATACTGTGTATTCCATACAAAGGCGTTGTTACCATTATTTCATTCCAATCACCATGGAAACTGAAGACGATATTCTTCCTCACTAGGATGCCTAAAAAACACAACAGACTGCAAAAAAATATGATAGCTGGTCTTCGAAGGAAATAAAAAAACAGTTTGCTCTTAAGCTTTTAACATGTTGGATGGAACTGATCTTTTGGTAATCTATTTACTTATGGCAGAGAGGGAGAAGGGTGGGGGGCAATTTCAACAAGTCTTTAGAAAAAATCATAGGGGGAACAAGTATACATGGAACAGAAGAAAACAAATCAACTTTGACAAAGAAGTGAAAATATATGAATAAATCAAAGCCAATGTGTTCAATGGAAATGTGATAACACAATTGAAATCAAAAAATTATCACAGACCTAAGAATAAAAATCCAACAATTCAAATTACTATCCAATTACCCTAACTATAGGTTAATCCTCCACCCCAATAATTGGAGAGATCTCTACAACATTCATTGTACAGTGTCTCTCAGTTACAAAATGTTTTTTCAACAAAAAGTATTCACGAAACTTTTAGGTTATTGGGAAGCAAGCTTTAAGGTCCCAATTAACGGCCAATTTTGCAGCTCCTTACATAGATTATATCTGTTATATCTATTATAATATGTAATTCTTGGTATACATTCCCAGTGCTTTGGTTACCTAACCAAATAGGTATTGTAATTATTGTAATTATTGAACTGATTTTATTTGAAGTGTTTTGGCAAAGGTATAGAAACTGTAGGTGAGCTGTATGAAGTATAGTTATTAACCTTATTCATGGGAGAGTTGGAACAAAAATACACTATCTTACAAATGTTTGTTAATAACATTTACCTAATGACCTTGCTGTTGGTGGTTTTTTAATCAATTTGGAATAGAATGACGAAAAAAATTTTGGAAAAGATTTTAAAGCTTTTTCAGATTGATCACGAATTTAAAAGTTTATAGCTATAATACTAATGTTATTATGCTATAGCGATAAATAAAGTAAAAAGTCACAAGAAAAAATAAATAAAAAATACATTATATTGATGTACAGTGTCTGTCGGAGATATTTCTCATTAAGAAAAATTTTATTATTCCATAACAAACCCAACTGAAACTATATAGCTAGGTTAATTATTAATTAATTGCAGCAAAGTTTTTTTCAATTTCCAAAAATCCTTTTTATATTATGATCGTTTTTTGAAGACAACTTAATTTTATATGCACAATGTTATTCAAAACATTTAAAATGAAGAAAAACACATGTCACACTAGAGGAAAGAACAGCTTCAAATTTGATCGCCTGTTATTGAAAATGACTGTGAGAACGTGATGCTGGCATGGGTTTATACAGAGATATTATTCTCAGCATCCTCATGATTATTTTATCAGTTACCATAGTGATATTAAACACAGCATGTTTGCTGATAACCACCACCTCCTCAAAACTTCGAAGCAATCCATCATCAGTGTTATTAATAAGCCTTCTCTCTCTGCATTTGTTTCAAGGATGTGTTGTGATCCCATGTCAAATAGGAGAGCTGCATATGTCCAACCACATACTGTCGGTGCTTTCACAAGCACTCTTCACCACAGCCAATTGTGGCATTTGCATTCATGTATTAACGATCGCTATAGACCGTTTGTTGGCTGTTAAGCTGCTGGCATCTTATAAGAACCAAGTAACAAAGAAACGGATGACAATTTCGATTATTTTTGTATGGATGTATATTATTATAACCAGTTCTATACCATTCCTAACGAATGGGAATACTGCATTGATTTATCATGAAACATCAACATGGCGTTATTACATTATTATCATCAACATGGTTTTTCCTTCTGCAGCGATTATTGTTATTTATACAATGGTGTTTCAAACCATGAAAGAAAAATACAAAGTCAATCCATTGCAAGACTCTATAAAATCAAAAACTAATCTTAACACAATCTCAAGTCCATTCGAGGTACCCTCCACATTGTTAGTAAGTCCACAACATGTCATGACTCCTCCCCCAAGTACTTCGGATTCTCCAAAAATCATGGCAATCGTCAGTGCACTCAAACAGAGAAACGAAACAGACAATGGAAAGTTGTCGGCTCCGTCTCAGTTTTGTGACCACCGATTAAAATCAATAGTAAATCGCTTTAAAAGTAATAAAAAAGTGGAAGACAAAGTCATTAAAAAGTCCATTAAAACTACGTTTAAAATCATGCTGAGCTATATCGTCATGTGGGTGCCTTGCATTACGTATAAATTAATCAACACAGCAACAGGTCTAAAACACAGTGGGAATACAAAAAGTTTGACAGAAATTATTATTTACACTGTGGCTTTTTTAGATAGTATCGTATGTCCAGTTGTATATTGTTACTATAACTATGCATTTAAGAGTGAGTACAAGAAGTTGAAACGCAGAAAGACAGGCAAATCACAGCATATCAACTTGACGATTATGACACCAGTGCTTCCGTCGAGGACTTTGCAACAAGGACAATCCAAGTTTTGAAAAAAAACTCTTTGGCAATCCAGTTTTCTACGTACATTATGGTAAAACTAATTTTTAAAGTCATCTAAAAATGTTTTCTATATATATTTATTGTATAAAAAAGACAAAAAAAAAGAAAGAGAAATAATATCACAAAGAATCAGTTTTTAGAGCAATTTGAGAGTTTTCTTTTTTCTTGATTTCATAATTCGTACACCATTAACTATTTCACGGAGGTATACAAGACAAGGAAATGCAACCCACAAAGCGACCATTTAAATTCTATTCAAATCTCTATTAAAAGCGGTGCCCTTTACAAATATGGTTGATGCAGAGTTCACTAGATACGCGAAGATTTGCGACACACTTATAATGACACAAGTAATCCGCAGAATTTTGCCAGCCTTTAGAGGGATTTTAATGCTAGTATAAAATATGATAAATATAGGGAACTGGCTAAGTATGTCAAAAAAATCATTGAAGAGCTCAAACAAGTTGATGTAAAATTAACTGGGTTTACTTACAACTGAAACAAAATATTTCTACTTTGTGTGATTTCATATTCACACCAATCATTTGATGTTGTTTCACTATATAGATCACCCACGTCCAAACACTTCCTCCTTTGAACTTTTGCCACCATGGTTGACGTAAACTTGCATATGCAATCATACATTCTTTTAACTTCATCTTTTGTGTCACTATGCTCATACTCTTCTTCTGCTTCCACACTTTCTTTATCTGACAAAGCATTTTCCATATATTTGATTATTTCCTTTGTCACATCTTCAAAATGAATGGACTGTTTACTTTTCAACTTCAAAAGAGCTACAATATGAAATTACGTACAGTAGGACTTTATAATTTTCCAAAATTACAACAGTTTGCAGCAAACATTACAAGTTTTTTACCTTGAGAACACGAATGAACAAGAATAACAAAGTCTTTGTAGGAGCATAAGGAGGAGATCTGTTCTACTAATGCTAGTATCATTTCTTTAGAACTGCAAACCTAAAAATCAACGTAAACGAGACAGTTAAGGTATAAATAGGCTGACTGCTAATTTCCTTTTAGTAAACATGCCTCATTTCAAAACAAGTGGCAAACTCCCAAGCAAATATTTATTTGCTTATAAGTCTTTTTTCTAAATATAATTACTGCTAGCTTATTTTACATAACAATGATACTGTGTCCCGGTGTTCTATATCTGCCTAACATCAATTTTTTGTGTTCTATGATTTGGCACCATTAAAGTATTGTTAGCATATTCCTGCAGACTTCGAGTTCCATTGGTTCGTTTTGTCTGCTTCACTTCAAAAGTTACCATTTCTTAAAGCAAAGTAACATTTTTTAGATATTGTAAAGGTGAACTGCTTAATTTAATTTTTTTTGTTGTCAAAATGACACTTGTTGCTCGACCCAGGTCTCTCAAAGTTTTGCAGTAACTTAGGATTGCCCTATAAAAAGGTTTACTCACAAAATGTGATTGCAAACCAGCTTGAAAATAGTTTATGTTGCATCATAAAAACTGTGAATAACTTGATAATGAAATGAAAAAAAATTAAAACAATTTAGAAAGACATATTAAACAAAATATTAAGCTCTATAGTTTAAAGTCAGACGTTATTTCATACTTGTGGATTCCGGTAAAGCACATATATGAAAATACAGATAACCTAAGGTGAGCAAATATCTACAGTCGAAAAGAGGAATTCTTTATCATTCCTTGACGTTAAACTCAACCACCGTCCTTTTAACATTAGTTTTTAGGAAACCAATGTGTATTGCTGCTGATTATAAACGTGACCTTGTTTTTATGCTACCAAATTGATATTATTCTATTTCTTTGTTATTCTTTCTTTTATAATGTATTTGTATCTTTTAAATCATATTCAGCACATTGAAATGACATGTATTTTATAACCAGTGTTACTTATTAATTGCAGTTGAAAATATTAAGAAAATGTTATATAAGTGTATAAATATATACATTTCTATTTTTAATCTTCGCTACTTTCAAGCAAAATGGCCACTAAAATATAACTTTATACAAATGTACTTTTACAATTCAATGATCCACAAATCAGAAATATTATAAAAATTTGTCTTTTTTAGTATAACAATGTACATGAAAAAGTTCACCTATTAAAACTTTATCGGGAATAGCAATCAGCGTTATTTTACTGATCTGGTAGGATGACGGCAAATGCAAAGTCATGCCTATGTGAAATTTTTTTAAATTTTAATAAATTTTCTTTGCGATTAATCTCAGTTACTTACTAAACTGTGATATACTAGCTCGAAAATGCAATAACTTCAGTACAAAGAAGATTATTGGCTTGAACGTTTTTATGGGGTGCTTTTAGAACAATGTAAAGGAATCAGCATAAAAAAATAGTTTGGTAATAACAAGTTCCAGAAGTCAGGCACCTTAGGGAAGGGCAATAGTAAGTCTTTTACGAGAAAATATCGGATTTTGACCGCATAACAAAAATAATTTTTTTAACAAAGTGATTTCTTCAAGGCCTGTGCATATGCTAAGAAAATTTTAAACCAAATGAGCTTGTCATTATCTTAACCAAAAGTTGATAATAACACAAAAAAAGTCACAGCAAAATCTAGAAGATACCAAAGAGCTTATAGAGAAAAATATGATTTCCAATACAAAACAAATAACGATGGTAGAATTATGGTAGAATTATGACCTCTGATCAACCAGTCCGTGGTCAAACTAATATGTGAACGTTTAAATCATGCCCAGAAAATTAAAAGAATTAAGAAAAGTCTGGAATTGCGCTTTTTTCTCATCAAGGTTTCAGCGCAGATAATGCCAGGCTACGATAATGAAGTTGTTTATTGAAGTAAGCGGACATGGCAGTTTGAAAGGTGAAATTTGTTGAAGCAAGACAGAGTGGAATATCAGCAAGATGAGATGATGAATTTGATATCCGATTTTACCGAGTCAGCTATATTGTCATTCTCGTCCCCAGAGCTCTTTGAGATCTCGAAAGTAGTTTATCTCAAAGAGCTCTGGGGACGAGAATGCTATATTGTATGTTTTATATGAGAATAAAATTGAATTTAAAACATTTGTCTTTTCACATTTTTCCATAACTCTTTGTTTACATTTGATCGGCTAATATCTGGTAAGATCATTCTTATCATTACATGAGTAAGATCTGTTTTTAATGTATGACTGGTCACGGGGCCCCTCAATGCTCAAGGGTGGGGATTTTAAAGCTTGACCCGGAAAATTTTCATATCTTACAACACGATTCAAATAGGGTTAATGTTTGGCATTACAAACCACCACTTAATTTATTGCAACCTTTCAAAGGGTGTCATCCTTAAATAAGATAAATCATTGTTAAATACTTAAAAATACTGATACATGCAATAATCCGTTATAATGCTTTGGCGATATTTGTTTTTACCATATACTCAAAATTTGTCATTCAACGAAAAGTGTGACTGTAAACTGTTTTTTGGCTTTAATTGGAATAAAAACACAGACTGATCATGCATGCCAAACATATTTGGCACAATGTGCTGCCATTTTTTCAAACTGTTTACCCACACTGCTCACAAACTGCTAGTTATGTCAATACACTCGAAAGTCTACTATAATAGAAATTTGTGGTGGACAAAAATAAAAAAGTAATAGAAAACAATATTTTTCAAATACACAGCACCCTTAATGACCTGAAATCAAGATGATGACAGGTCATAAAGGCACCTTCAAAATGACTACCGCTACGCAGATAGAAGATCGTATCCAGGGTATTTGAAGGTGAAGAAAATGTAATAGCTATATACATAGTATGGGCTTCAGAAGTAAGCAACTTTGACCAAGATAATAAATATAGATTTATTTAAAAATACATATGAAATAGCAGCGAGTGATGCTAATACGCCCTAACGCAGAAAACCATGAAGATTATAAACTAAACAATTAGTGGTTAAGATAGAAAAACTTTTGATTTACCGACAAACTTATTTTACAATATTTACGTTATAAATACTGCATACACTTACCTCCAATAAGACATTTAAACATGACTTGATGGCAGTTACTTCCTCTTCATTAAATTGGTTTAGATGTCGAAAAAAAATGCCAACAAGTTCCCATCCACAATATGAAATACGCTCCTGGAAAAAAACAATTAAAGACTGTATGGTGGGCAGCATTGTTGAACAACTCTTAAGCTGCTTTCACAAAATTAAAGTTTATATGACATATGATCTCGTAAACTATTTCCTCCTCTCACCACATGCCTTGTTGTTACATGTTCAATAAATCTTATTTTCAATTTCAATTTATTTTGTGCCAAAAAATTTCCAAGAGCTACTCGGGCTTGTTAAGGTGAATTAAACAAGTCGTTATACAGTAACTAGTCGATAAGGCCCGTGGAAAAATCCACTTTGGTAAAAGAACAATAAGAAAGATCTTTCATTTGAATTTTAATGAGCATATATTACATTATATTGAATACTGCTCTTTTCCAAAAAAATTAGACTGAAAATGCAAAAGAGACGTTTGCAAGGAGTAAGTCCTTAATTAAACAAAAAAAGTTGTTAAAAGTTAAATTTTGGATTTTGCTCTCATCTAAACCTTACACAAAATATAAAAACAACAGTTTGCAAGGTAAAGAATTTGGTTGATAAAAGTTACAACATCAACAGTCACAACACTGACAGTTACGATACCAACTATAAATATTTATGTTTTATCAATCACGTTCATCTCATAAAAACTGCACCAACTTACAGACCACTATTATTTATCAGTATGTCCTTCTGTATAATTCTATACCGCTAAATACTTATACAAAAATATCAAAAAGACCTGGTTTTCGAAAACAACAAATTTAAATTTGGCATACCATTCTCTCCCACAAAAATGTACACAGATTGGAAAAATTAACCAGTTAAAAACACAAAATTATTTATTTATTTATTTACTTTTTGTATGATGATCAGTACTGTCCTTTACCAAACATTTTAAATCAAAATGTCAAAAAAGCAATGAGCAAGGAGTAAACTTCAAATCAACAAAGATTATTATTTTGGAAGCATTGTATATGGTGCTTCCTCACAAAGGTTTACACAAAATATAAAACAGAACGGTTTCTAAGGAGCTAATCCAAATCAACAAAATCTGTTCATTTGGCATGTTCTAATATTGTCTTTGTCCATAAAATCTTCCACAAAAAGGATACGAAACATCAAATTATAGAAAAATCAGTCATTTCAATGCCCTTGCCCATTATATTACAAAAATACAACTTGAAAGGTGTATTGGAAGGAAGGTGAAGTATATTATTGTATATTTGCAAATTATTTCTTTTATTATATATATTTGCATATGGTCCAGCAAAATTTTGTGAAATTCTCAACAAAAACAAAAACGTGAAACCATGGAATTTTCCTCCAGCAAAACTGACATCAAATACAGTTAGTTCCTCTCAAAAAAAGTTTATAACACAAAAGATAAAATACATCAGCTAACACAACAACTTACAGTGAATTTTTAAAATCTCCTCTTATTATATTGCAAGTAACCCCCTTGTAAAGTTCTCAAAAACGTGAGAAAAATTACACTCTATGGGCATGCTATCCTAAAAGTTCAACAAGTCCTTGAAAGATTTTGTGGGTTGTTACACCATAATTTGTGTTAAAAATAACTAAAAAAGAGGAATAACAACATAACTCATAGGTTAGCTAGCTATCTATGGAGCTTGAAGCTAACATTAGCTACAGTAGCAAAGACACCCAGTTAAATATAGTTAAACTGGGGAGACGTATATAGCTATACCTAGCTAGCTGGCTGCTTATTCATGCTTAGTAAAACACATATAATGAGAAACAATAAAAAATGTAAAATTTAGACATTTGCAGTGAGTTCAATAAACCAATACTTTTTGTTTCGCTAGCAAAATTGTTTGGTAGCCAGCTTACAGCTTAGTGTAGCATTTTGAATTTTACAATATATACATTAGTTACGCGCCAGTGGACACTTTAACTATGCAAAAAAATGTAAACAAATATGCTAGCTTTTTCATTTTATAAGAAACGCGGTAAATATAAAACTTTAAGAATTTAGCCTTTAATAGCTTTCTTCTGGGAATGCGATTTTGCTTGACAAAAAAATAACATGTAGCTCTGGTGGTATAAAAACTGAACGTCTAAAAATAATAAAGTTCTTACTTTTTCTGAATTCCAATCCACTTCAAAATCTTGCCTTCATTTTCTACTTTTAACTTTACTTTACTACTTCTAGTTCCTCTCTTTATTTCCAAATAACTTTTTCTATTTCTACTTCTTTATATCTGGTCTTTTCCTTCTTTTTCAAATATATTTTTTTGAACAACTTCACGCTTTCACTTTTTGCACTTTTGCACTTTTTTTTCAAGACAAAGGGACCGTTCATTTGTTTGTTTTTGTATCAAGGGTAACCCTGTGTTCAAAGGTTATGTAGCTGTTAAAATTATTTAAGCAAATCAAATTGATTAGTGTCTATCAAACAAAGTAAACATGCGGTCTTATTTCTGGCAAAATTGACATTTGGCGACTTCAAAGAAAATTTTGGCGACTTCAAAGGAAAATAAACACAACTACTATGTCTGTCACAGACACTTCACATTATTATATAAGTTGAGAGATTGAAATTGAAATCCCTTTTCTTTCCACAGAGAACTCTTACAATATCATTTGAAGTGCAATGTTTACTAAAATATACTTTTCTTTCTCCTAAGCAACAATAAATTTCCCTGTTATTCTAGTTTTCCTCCCAGTTTTTTTATCATGGACCTTTTTTATCTTATGTATATGTCTAATAACAGACCATTCTTTCAAACACCCACTCTAATAAACACCCGCCCTAAAAACCAAAATATTTAATAAATATTATACTCTAATTAGTTGCCCTCTAATATAGATATAGGAGGGGTGTTTATTAGAGAAATATTACAAGACGCATTTTTATGGGTAAAAACTAATGACTATGTTTAAGTTTGTCTTGCTCAACTTGTTTGAGTGGTTAATTTTCCGAAGCAAAACATGCAAACTTTTTACGTGTCATATTTGTCCTTTTGTTTCTTCAACTGTTTGTCCAACACCTGAAAACCTGTTGGTGTTTAAAAAACAGTTAATTTTCGAGAAACAACAAAACCAATCTCCCATTTTCGCTTTCCAATGATTGTGATTTTTATAAAATTTGCCGGTTAGCATTTAATAAATGGTATAATAAACTTCAGAACTTCAATGGGACAAGTCCAACTTCTTTTTGCTTGTAAATCCTGATCAAAACTTTATTGTACTCTTTAGCTTCAGCTCCTGTGTCAGGTTCATTAAGGAAAGGAGTCCAGTTTGCTTTATAAATGTGGTTCCCATGGATGACACTTTTAAAATTGATCCTGTGAAGAAGCTCTAATTTAACAAGAGGTTCAGTAAAACCCTAGCCATGTATTCTTGTTATTGTTGTTCCATTTTCAAACATCTAAATTTGCAGAACATTCAAACTTTGCACACCTTTGATTTAAACACTGATTTGGTTTCACGCATGTGCAGGTAGTTTATTCTTAAAACATAGATGGCAAAGTCATTTAAAGAAACATCCCACAAAACATAAGCTCTTACATCCTAAACTTACGAAATAGGTAAAAACGTTTGCAAGGCTTCTTGTGTGGCATGCATTTAAAGTACATATGACGGATAAAGTCTTGTTAAAAGGGATCAAAGCTGAGAATGCTCTTGTCCTAGACAGGTATACAAAATATATCCAAGACCCAGATGTTGATGGTTGGATGGGTGAGTGAGTGGCTGACTAATGGTGTTCACCAATATACCGAACGAGGGAACATAAAACCAGCCCTGCGAAAAACAGTCATGGAATGGATTGTAAACGCTTGGCAAAAGATATCAAAATATCTCATAATCGATTCCTTCAAACGTTGTATGCTAAATATCAATAATAATGGGAGCAAATATGGCAATATTCATTGCTTAATAAAAATATAACCACACACATCAGGAGAAGATTAGAAGATTTTAAAGGATCGCAACAAGAACATGAAAACACATTGTTTTATTTGAGGATACAACATAATCAGATGTTGAAGAGGCAAATGCTCCCTTTAACCTTTGAATGGAGATGCAAAAGAGGATTTTATTGACATTATTTGGAGAACAGTCCTTTATACTAAAAAACCTTGTATAAATACAAAACTAAAAATTCTAAATAACACCTCCTTCTTAAAAGCCTTTCTCAAATGTTTAAAAACTACATAAACGCCCCGGGCATTTATTAAAGGACTTATTGTATATTAAAAAAGCGTGATGATTAGTTACAATTTCAATTTCAATAGAAGACAATAGATCTATATGATCAAATTCTACATAAAATTAGAAGATGTTCTACCTTGAAAATAACTTTTTTTTATTTTTTATGTTATACATGTATGGTCAAATTTATGTCATTTGAACATGTTTTACGTAGACAAGTCAAAATACATACTTTTTCAAAGAGCTTATCTATCAAGTCATAAATTTTTTACACAATCCTGAGTTTAAACGTTTCATTGTAGCCATAGGTGATACACAGCTATTTGTTTGCCATAATTAACTATGAAATTATGATAATTTACTTTACAGATACTGAAAAACTACTTCAGAAATTGTTTCAGCTACTACAGGCTAAGTACCCATATTTTTATTAGAGTTAAAAGTGTGGAGAACACATTGCACCTGAAAGTACATACAGTAAATAGTCTACCTGGTGTGCAACAAACATTCTACCTGTAGTAAGTGCTTAGTGTGTGACATACAGATAATTTTGTAACAGGTCTCTTAACTAGTAAGCAATAATTTGAATAAAAGTTCCAGATGCAGGCCATCAAGGGGAGAGCAATCGCTCTTGCTCACCAAAGACTTGCCCAATTCTGAGAAATGAGAAACTAGCTGAGCCATTAATTGCTCCCTCAATTCAACAAAAATTTTGTCTGGCTGAGCAATATCAATTCATCTCACATGGAAATCAATGTTATCTTTCATAAATAAGAGAAGATAAGATAGATAAAAAGATTTTGTAATAGAATTGCGTTTATAAACTTATTTTATTTATTCAGATTGCTCGCCCAGTCTAAAATATTGTAACCTTGGGCGAGCGATTTATTGCTTGGGTGTTATTTTCTTATTGATAGGCTTGCAGATGATGTGCTAAAAATTAATCACCTTATAGAAAATATTTTCATTATAATACATAAATTGAAAAAAAAAACTCACATTGTTATCACTATTCTTCAGTATCAACAGCAAATCATCAACTTTTCTTTCTTCAACCAAAACTTTGCACTGTACCAGAAATTCACAATCTTCCATCTAAAATTAATCATTTTTTTACACAAAATTGGAAAATTGAATTTGGAAAAATATATTATTCACATTACAGTCCAAATCCAAAAATACACATGTTAAATAAATGCAGCTAAACTCCAAGTTTTGCTAATGTTAGTTATTGAAAATAAAGTACAGCCCCTTTAGCATTTGTTTTTACTATACATTAAGCTTACCTAGTCTATT
Source organism: Hydractinia echinata (assembly GCA_030067915.1). Lineage (NCBI taxonomy): Eukaryota > Metazoa > Cnidaria > Hydrozoa > Anthoathecata > Hydractiniidae > Hydractinia > Hydractinia echinata. The sequence goes on along the minus strand of JASGCC010000113.1, from coordinate 1,048,512 downwards.
GACTATGTCCAGTAGAGACCTGGCACAGTTGAGGTGGTTTCGAGCTAGAAACCTACTCTATGCTGCAAACGAGATTAGTCCAACTTTCCTGCAAAAGACCTGGGTCCTATTTTTTTCTTGATTATGAAGGGCTGTCATAGAAACCCAGTACCTTACACTGCACTAACTCTTCAGATGCCCTCCAGTTCAACTTTAACAAATTGCTCAAACTATTATCCAGTCTCTGAGTTTAAATTTAACACATACAAAAAAAAAAGATTCAGCTACTACCTAGTCCTTAAAATATAATATTGACATTAAAGTTTTTTTTAAATTTTACTCTTTTTTTTCTGTCCAAATTACGTCCCACAAAAATGGTTGCCACCATTATCGAACAAACGCCAACTTCGTTTGTACATATGTTGTTGATTTGTGATGACACAGTGTACATTTCGCAAGTAAACATGTTGCAAGGAATTTTAAAATATTCTTGGTTTATTGTTAGTTAATGTAAATACTGTACATCGTTCGAATTAACAGATGTTAATTGTTCTAAATCACATTGAGACTACATTGCAATAACCTCGGCCCCTATGAAATGCTGCATGTAACTGACTTTATTTAAATATCCTTCTTTTTTAAATAGACATTCCTTGTTGATTAGAAGTCTGATAAATAATGATATAACAATGTGCCTTTTGCTTGATTGAATAAAGAAATATTAAATCTGTTGGAATAAACAGAATATTATGCGACTATTTGAACAACACTTTATTTAAACAAAGCCTGCACATATGAACAGCTGGCTACTTCAAGTAATATATTATTCTGATTAAATTTCAATTAAGTATACAAAACTTAATTCAAATCATATCTCAGGCTTATCAATAAGGGGTGAGCAATTGCTCGCGCGCATGCAATAACGCGCCCAATTCTGAGTAAATGGGATAATAACCGAGCCATTAACTGCTCCCCTAGTTCCACAAAAGGTTTGGCTAGCTGAACGATTTTGATTTCCAAACTTGGTATATACTCTGTATATATTTGTTTTTTTAGTATTTCGTTTTTTCATTTAGATTAACAAGGAAAATAATTTTAGTTTTAAAATTAAAAAATGATTTTAAATTGAATAATGCTAAAACTATATTGTCTGTTCTGTTTGTAAGTGCAATTATACAGACTTGTTTCATCCGTTTTTCATATGAGTTCACCTCTGTACCAGTAAAAGATCACATGGTTAGGTATCACCTGTAATTTGTGCTTAATTTCTTCACAATAGAACAAAAATCATTATTATTCCTGACGTGTGTTATCATTATGTTTCTTATGGAGAGTATAATCACCAGGATTTTAAAAATAACGATCTTACAACCGTCAGGTTTAAAACCATTATTTGAAGCGCTGACATGGTCGTCTTTTGGTGAAAATTAAAATGATAGAGAATGAAGTATTTCCAGCTTTAATGATGTACAACAGTGGCTCGTTAGAGATAGTTTAGAACTTCCGTTACTTAGGTGATATGTTGGGCAGTGAAGGGGGTGTTGGAAGAAGTGTTACTTGCAGGATAGATTCTGCTTTGAAAAAGTTCAGAGAGTTTCTTCCTTTGTTGACTAGCAGAGTCTTGTCAATTGAGGTAAAAGGTAGGTTGTTTGAGGCCTGTGTAAGAAGTGTTATGTTGTACGGTAGTGAGACATGGGCAGTGAAGCAGGAAGATCTTGACCATTTAGAAAGGAATGATATGAGAATGGTTAGGTGGATGTGTAACGCCAGTCTGAGAGACAGAAAGAGTTCAGATGAGCTAAGAAGCAGGCTAAGTATCCGTAGAGTTAAAGATGTTATCCACATAAGAAGATTGAATTGGCTGGGGCACTTGGAAAGAATGGAGGAGGATAATTGGGTAAGAAAGTGTAGAGACTTGATAGTTCCTGGGGCAAAGCCCAGAGGCAGACCGAGAAAGACTTGGCAGGAGGTTATAAGGACAGACTTAATACAGAGGAAGTTGAGTTTAGATCTAACACAGTCTAGATCAGATTGGAAGAGGGTCATTAATATACCCCGTCCAACCCATGCTAGCATGGAAAACGGACGTTAAGCCGAGAAAAAAAAAAAAAAAAAAAAAAGCCATAAAAAGAATCTTTGAAAATAACAGAATATTATTTTAAGTAATGATTTCTATGATCTATCAATAGCATTGTCATTATTAGCTGCCATTCAACTTTCTGTGATTTAATTTATATATAAATATTGTTTTTACCACAAGTAGTCATATAAATATTGTTTGTTCCACAAGTAGTCAGAAAGTTTAATTAACGATTTATAACTTTTTGATAAAAAGGTTGAAATTGCTGGAACTTATACTATCCATGGCAAAACAGCAACATTCACATCTTCAACTTTTTTCACGAACAATATTATTGAAGCTTGGGGTGCCACAGAACCATGGGGCTTTCCAGGCAAATTCGCATGAAAAAGGCCACATTTATTTTAAAAAATAAAGAAAAAAACATACATTCAGTTCTGGTAGAGCACCAATGTTTACTCTTAGAACCCTACAGGAAGGTAGTCAGAAACGCAGAGTTTATGTCAACATTACTTGGTCAAGAATTTTGCGGGTCTTTCATAGTAGCAGGAGTTTTCATTAATTGTTTATTAAGGGCAGTATATCCTGCTTTGTATCCCAAAAGTCCTAACTTCAAAGAATAACGTAATGGTAGATATAATACATTGGAATCACAAAACAATTGTATTGAAAGTTTGTTTGCATATAGGTTTCTCAAATAGGTTTTATTTAATAAACTTGCTCCATAAATTCACATTTCTGTACCCTTTGAAGGTTGCTTTTTTGTGGCCAACAAAATTGAAACACTGTTTTGTTTTCTGGAAAAATTTGGGCAAGTTCTGGAAAGTTTGAAAGTTATTGAACGAAAAAAGCGAATTTTATTAAAAAGTTTTCTGAGCTCACCATTGTAGTTGGAGCTAGAGAGGTTCTGGCATTACGGGAATTTACCCTAATCAGGTAACAGGAACATGCGCTAACTTGACATGGCAATAGTAAGCTTGATTGGTGATCAAAAATTACCTGATTGGGTTCTCAGAATTTAGTGATGTTGCCACAATTCACCTGGTGAAAATTTCCTATTTCTCAGTAAACAGGGTTGAGTTGAGCAAAATAGGGGGCTGTTGTAAAAAGGGTGGGGCGCTCTATGTTCTAGAGTAAATTATTGCTTCTTAAATTACCTACCATAAGTAAGACAGATCATTTAACCCTATTCATGTCGGGTATAGGTTGTGAGTATAGTGTGCTGGGTAAGTAAAGGGGGAGGGCGAAAATGCCCTACCACAATTACTTTCCTTGTATTAGATTTTAAGTCATAATACTTGACACGAATGATGTTGGTCACATGACAATTAAAAATCATGGTTCAAATGACAAGTGTCAGCAATATTTTTTGCTGACACCTGCATTTTTTTAATTTTTGCAACATAATTTTAATAAATATTTATAAGAACATTTTACCTGTTTGTGGTAATTCAAGGTTTTTTGAGGTGCCAAAGTACCAAATAATATTATTTGAAATCATATTACTATATATTGAATATTTTGCTTGTTTTTTATTTTATACAAAAAAGCAAGAGATGCCATTAATAATAATTGATCTAATTTTATTTTTACATCTTTTATACGTAAAGTTTTCTTGGCATAAAAAGAAACAAAATAATGAATTATTACAGGTCGTCTGTAACAACGATGTACGGAAGATTCTGTTGAATAGAACACAACTATCAGTCTCTGTTGTAACTGTTTCACCATAAAGGTCTTAATATACAACCGATATGAATAAACAAGATAACAGTAATCAATATCAACGGAAGCTGTCTTCCACAGCAATAGTCACACAAGTCAATACAAACAAGGGCTGTCTCCAACAGCATATAACATTAAGAATCTTGACTGTGATATCAACAATCACTAAACCCACCTATTATTAAAACATCTCCTATTATTAGGAACCTCACCCTTCTTATTTTATTAATAACCCCCTCCCTATTATTTAGAGGTCAAGCTATTATATGTAATGCTAACACCATATTAATTTGAACTTGTATTCAAAGACATCAGAAAGTACTTTTTTGTTATTATTGTTAAAAAAGATATGGAACCTACCAAAAAGCGATGTTAAATAGTTGAAACAAATTGATAGTGAGAAAAAGTTAAGCAAATTTAATTGTGCTCTTGCTAATTCCATTTGTCTATACTTGTCTTGCCATCAAATGTGACTAAAAATACCTGGTATTTTTAGAACTTTCAGCAAGATCTCTAATGCATAGATAAGTCTCTTTAAATTTCTAATGTTGCCAATTTTGAAAATTGTAACAAGCTAAGTTTACTGAGTTTATTGAATCTTTTTACAATTTTGACAGGCAGAAATATGAATTTAGATATATTAATAAACAGAAGTAACTTTTAAAAGAAAGAAGCAGAATTAAACAATAGATAGAACTAAAACAATACAAAAAATAAATTAACCCTATTCATGCCAGGGTTGGGGGACAAAAATGATTATTTTGGATCAGAAATATGAAAAACATATATAATTCCAAAATTGCGCAGCAGGTGATATGCCCCTATGTAAAAGACACTTCTATTGTTTTTTAACAATTTGATGTATGAATTATATGATGTACTGAAATTGTTAACTTAATATACTTCACAGAGCTAGTGTAATTCGCCCTCCCACTCCATTACGACCTTGGACATTTATTTATTGTTTAGACACGCCCTCTTCCTCTTTTTATTTTTTTTTTCATTTTAGTTATTATGGCACCTCATATTTTTATTGTTTCAAGTCTAAACCCTATAACAGAACATAAATTTATTTATTAATTTATTTTTCTATTTTAACTTCATTAGATCTCTAAATTAAAAGAATTCTGACTTCATATTTCGCTTTTTTCGTAATCTTAAAATTTTTAGAAAGCAGGCCATTTCGTAAGATTTTAGGTAGGCGTGCTAGAAAGGATACCTGTCTCTCTTCCCTGCTTTCGCTATTGCCCTGTAATTTTTTTGTATGCTCTCGCAAAGAATAGAGACAGGTTTAACCTACAGTCGGAATGTGACTGGAACGTTCTGATTGGTCCATTTTTCACAACGAATTTCGCAATAAGCATAATTGATCCGTGGCCGGATTGACTAAAGTTTTCCAACGTATTGCGCACATCAGTTATATTACCGTGAGGCTGGAAATTTAAATTATGCTGTTAATTTATTTCATTCAACATGGCGACTCCTTCGGATGCGTCAAAAGCAGAATCCTGGCGTTCCATGTGCTTTTCTCCAATTTTGCGCTTGAACTTTGAAGACATTAGCGCACTCACTCGCCGTATTTAAAACCCTGTTTCAGTATCACTTTAACTAATTCTTATCGCAGAAGGAGAGTGCTGGAGGTGGAAATAATCTTCTAAGGTTTCGATCTGTGGATGTATTTTCCATGCTAAACATGAGTAAAATAGTAATGTTTCTGGTTCAGAAAAGACAACCAAAGTACTGTAAACATTGTTCTATCTAAATGCTATTGCTTAGAAGTCGTTTTAAATGACGATCGTTCAAGGAGGCTACTGCATGTTGTGCTGTGGATGTCGACTGATGTTTCTCAATTAAATGTGAGTTTGGCGGACCATTTTTAAATGTTCAAACCTATTAAAAATTATTATATGGTAAATACAGTGTTCTTCAGTATTTTATTGGACTAAGGCAAGCATTTGTGCCTTTACCCCATTTTATGCTAGTTTTTTAGCTACCCTCGTCATGGCGAGGAAAGTCAACAATGCCTTGAAATTTAAGTGGCTAATAATTTTGATTTTGAAATCAGCTGTCAATCAAAATATCAACTGCCAAGGTAGGTTATTCTAAACTCTCTTTTTTCCCTTCCCTTATCAAAAAATATCAAAAAGGGAAAAATGATGAGTTTAGTTTACTAGACTAGTAGGCGTACATGCATTTTAACTACGCAGTTTTCTAGCGCATAAAATAGATTAAAGTTAACGATAAGGGTTATAAAGCCTTCTTAAATCATTCTCTGACTTCATATTTTGCTTTTTTCGTAATTTCGATAATTTCAGAAAGCTATCGCAGACAAAGAAAACAAGGATTTGCATGTGCGATTAATTGCATGCCTAAGCAAATCTGCGTGTGTGTGGGGGCGTGCGTGTGCGATCGCACGCCTCTCACGAAATGGTCTGAACCGACTGATAGCCTTGTGGTAGAGCGTTCGCTTCCAGTGCGGGAGGTCTTGGGTTCAAACCCTGTCCGAGTCATGCCAGAGACTATAAAAGTGTGAATCTATCCTTTCTGCTTAGCGTTCAGCATGAGAATAGGATTGATATCTTAGGCGGTTGTCTAGTTGAGCGATTGCTGTGCTTGCACGACTTTCGTAGTTCAAATGGGAGCTTTAAATGCGCTAGGACCCCCTTCGCAGGACCCTCGTTGATAGCAGTACCAATAGGAACTGAAGAGGCTATCCTGGGTAAATAATTTCAATAATGAATACTTTCCAGGACAATTTCAGGATATCTTCAATTTTTTTTAAAAATTCCAAGACTTTCCAGGACAAGTTGATTTTTCCAGGATTTTTTAGGACTGTGGTCAGCAGTGCTGTAGTTAATTCGTTACGGCACGACGAAAATCTTGTTTAAAGCTTTTACCTCGAAAGAGCTTGAAGTTGTCTGGGAATTTGTATCTTGATAGGTTCTTATGATTTTTTCTACTAGTTATGCATGAAATCATCAAGTTGAGGTGTTGTATTTATGCATAAGCAAGGCATATAGAGTACTGCTTGAATGTAACTTCACATATACGCAAATTTTACAACCTCATATCTACATAAAGAACCTTGGCATATCTTTTTTTTACACATAAGCTTAATTGTATTCTATTATAATCATTGCCTTTTGTTCTTTCATGTAAGATGCAAGCTATTATTTAAAAGTGCTAAGGATGACGAAAGGTATTAAAGTTTATACATATATTTTAGAATTGAACGGACACCAACTGGTTTTGATACTTTTTGCCATGATTAAAGATATGTTTTATAACAAAATACAGGGTATTTTAAGCTTCAACGGAAGATTTTTTTGACATTTGTTTTTTTGTCATTCCTGAACGAAATACAACAATTTTAAGTTTTTAGAGCATGTTTTAATGTTATTTTAGAACAAAATATGCCGATTTTTAGGCTTCGTCATGTTGTTTTCTCATCATTTCAGAACGAAATACAGTGATTTTTAAGCTTTGTAGGGTTGTTTTCTTGATATTTTGGAACGAGATACAGCAATATTTAAGCTCGTCATTTCAGAACAAAATACAGCGATTTTTAAGCATCATACGGCCGATTTCTCGCCATTTCAAAACGGAATAGAGGGATTTTTAAGCTTTGTACTTTAACATACAGCTATTTACATGTAAAACAAGCAAAATTTAGCTTTGTTATACAGATTTTTAATACTGAAAACATTATAAACACTGTTTTTCTCCCACACCTTTTCTGTGTGCGTACAGCATCCATCATAAACGCCATTATGAATTTGAATAAAATGTTTTGGCTTTTTTGGAGAAATAAACTAATACTTATTGAATTCTTTATCTATACACCAGATATATTCTTGATATAAGGCGTGACACAAAAAAATGTTTGGTTAGTGTCCTTTTGAGGGTTCAGAAGAGGTTCGCTCGGTCGGTTGGCCATAAAAAAAAGATGCATTTTTTTTCAAAAAAGGTTACATTATTTTGCTAAAACATCTCGCATAAGTCGAAGTCAGCTGCCGTCATGTGTGATCATCCACTCAAACTACCTTATCGGCCCTTTTTACGCCGACCCTTTTTACACCGGCATAATTCCGCCACTCGAGAAATTTGGTGTTAAAATTAACATTACTTACGGTCGGCATAAAAAGCCCGTTAAGGTACTTTTACGAGGGCACGAATTGAAGATTCTCCTTTCAAAAATTATCGTGAAGTGTATCCCAGGGCTTGCGCAAAAAGAAAGAAGGGGCTCACTGAGCCAGTTTAGAGGCAATTATAGATTTCAGAAAAACATCGCAGCGTGGGTTGTGAGGTGAGTCGAAGAAAAGATAAGAATGTTGGTAGTAGATTTTCCTTTGCTTGTTTCATCATTCTCTTAGAAATTCGGACACCCGAATCAAAAAAGTGCATTTTTTTTTCTCAACTGACGTTCGGTCGGAGGACACTAACCAAACTTATTTTTGTGTCACGCCTAATATAAATATACACACACTGGCACAAATACACGGCTGTTTCGCTACGGTCAAACCGCGGACAAAATTAAAATAAGTATCTAAACTTCTAAGAGAGTCATAGCGATGCCATTTAATGTTTTGTTAGGTATGGTTTTTCCCAAAAGAATTACGGCGGCGTGGTGTTTACCTTGGACTTGATTGCTCGACCCGGGAATCCTAGTTCAAAACCGGAATTTTTCGAAAATGTTGGAATAAGCGAGACAACGGTGTCTTAGTAATTTTTAGCTAGCTAAAGGTTGGCAGAGCACGAGGTAAGGGACAAAACAGTAAACTACTTTATTTTGCAGGGATTTTATTATTATTTTTGTGCTATTAGAGCACCCTTAAGTTTAAGAAATTGTTTTACAGCTTGTAAAACTTTAAGCGTGGCTAATTGTTATCGTTTTAATCTTGCTTCTCCTGTTTTATATTTTTCTGTAAAGAGTAGCTATTTTTTGGTCCTACAGTTTTGCATTTTGCATCGTGTTCTGTAGCTAAGTCACTTAATACTTCTTTTTTATATTTAGTTAAGACTTTGGTGGGCTTTCTCAAGATGAAATTGTTGAATTCAAAGATGTTTCTAGCTAGCTAGCTAGCTAATCTTGGCTTTATCACAAGATTGGGTGCTATTTTATACAATTTATATAGAAACACAAAATGATTGCTTTGTATATATATAATAAATAAAATATTTATGCACAACTTGAGATATTTTTTTCTAGCATGATAAACTAAAATGTTGAAACCGTCGACTTTGAATGACGTTTTATTTAATATATAGATGTCACATATTTGGCCCGAAAAACCTTAGGACCAAAATTGACCCTTTGGACAATTTCGGACAGTTTAATATTTCATCTACATCATCTTTAATGACCTCAGAATCCAAAGTAATGTTTTTTATTCAGTTAATAAACAAATTTTAAGCATACATTTAGGCTCTATAGGTCGTTTTTCACATATTTCTCACATTTGGCCCAAAAATAACCCTTTGGACAATTTCGGACAGACTAATATTTCATCTACATCATCTTTAATGGTCTTAGAATCCAAAGTAATGTTTTTTATTCAGTTAATAAACGAACTTTAAGCGTACATTAAGGCTCTTAAGTCCGTTTTTCACATAGTTCTCACATTTGGCCCAAAAATAACCCTTTGGACAATTTCGGACAGTAATAAAATTAAGTAATTTTCATTCCAGATATTTAACCTAACCTGTGGACCATAAAAAACATGTTTTCTTAACTTTTTTCCAGAGATATTGTGGAAGACATTCATCTAAATGATAATTTTTAAGTTATTTTTAGACATTTTGGCCTAAATTTACCAATTTCGGACAGGTGTCCAAAATTTTTTTTCTTTTAATAATATGGAAAATTTATCTAAGATTATTATTCTTTTTACAGAATATAAAAATCTTATTTTGTTCTTGAGATATCCTGTTTTAACTGAGAGGGTAAATCGAATTATTTTTTCGTAGCATTTTTGTCCGCTACGAAACAGCCGTGAATAGCGCTAGCTAAAGTTACATATTAGCTAGCTAGCTAAAGAATAACAATATCGCATGTTGTGTTGTTTATCACAAAAAAAGATCAAATTCAGTAAAAAATAAAATTATACCTTCTGAAATCCACACAACAGTTGATAATTTGTTACCTGTCTACGTCAAATCAACGCTGCCTGGCTCTCATGCAAATCTTCTTTCGTTTTCCGCAATTTCTTTGAAATTGCGCCAGTTCGTGTAAAATTAACATGAATCTTAGCAGCGCCGTAAAGGTTGATGGGTATGTCCCCAGGGCTTTTTAGGTTTAACGGAGAGGCGGGCTGCGCACGGCACGGCTGCTGAATAAAAGTTTATGATGACAGTGTTGATTTTGAAGACCAGATCGTCTGGCTTGGTCTGCTCCATATTTAATAAACAGTCATCATAACGAAAAAGACTAAGAATGTTTTGATATTGAAATTATTCGTAGAGTTATAAAAATTTGATGTTTTTCACATAAAAACGGTAAATTTGCACCTAACACTTTGCAGAACTAGACCCAAAATATAAAATAGTCTACTAAAAATACAAGTTTTGTTTACATCTTCGTAAGTGCTGAATTATTTATAATTGATTATTTTTGCACATTTGCTAAACGGGTGGCTAAATTAAAAAAACAATGGAATATATTTCTCCTTATTGAGATGGTCACAGGTCAATACGCTCAAAAAATGAATCAAGAAAAAGCTAAAGATCAATATAGCAAAAAATGTCGAACAACATGTGACAAACATATTTTTATTAGTTTGTACTAGCTACTGAACGTTCTTAACAAATTATTATTTACTTTGAGAGTAAAGATAAAGAAAGTAAGAAATGATTCGTGAATAAAGATGAAGCCACTCTATTGCGCGTTCGATTTGTTGTTGAATTTTTCCGGTCTGTATATTTATTCAAATTTGGCGCCATCTCATCATAACAAACTTTATCGTTCGAAGCTCGTTGTTTGTTGTGAAAAAAGAGACTCAAAACATGAAAAAAATATTGTTCTTGGTCATTACAGATATTTCTTAAGTTCAAAGAAGTTTAAAGGAAGGTTATAAAATGCTGTTACTAATATAGTACGTAAAATATTCTTAGTCATCTCAAGTCAAAGACCTTACTTTTATATTTTACTGTTGAAGATCTCAAACATAAGGAAAGCCAACCCTCCTCTGTTTTGTTTAACTTTAGACTTTAGAACTAATTTCGCACTGAAAACGAGTGCACCTTGTGGTATGATCTTTCTGTGTTTTTTTGTTTCACATTAAATTCGTTTCATTTTCTCCACACAATAGAAAAAAACACGCGATACAGAATAACAATAAAACATGCTAATATCAGCATGCGGCAACGCAAAACGCTGCTTAGGGGCTGTTCATATGGAAGCGGGCTTGCTCGGTTGGCCGGGCTGGCTCGGCTGGGCGGGATCTCGCTACTATCAAGAAGCGCATACAAAAATAAAAATGTGTTCATATGACAACCGAGCCTTGCCGAGATCTCGCTTGTTTTTACCGAGATCTCGGCCAGGCGGGCTGACTCATTTTATTTTTGAGCATGATTAAGATTATTTTATTTGTAGAAAACATTTTTTTTCTGTACAGAAATGCCAAAAATATTGAAGGTTTAACTTTTTTGTCAATTTATATAACTATTGGTGAAAATAATATTACATATGCATTGGAACAATAAATATAAAAACGCTCCAGAAGAAAAACATTATCATCAAATTTTATTGTTGTGTATTTATCGTTGTTTTGAACAAAATAATCATTATTTGTAGCTTTTTCATAAAATACATTTTTTTGAAGAATTTCCTTGTAATTTAAATTTCCTTTAGAACGCCATATAAAATATATGAACAAACTTTCGTGACTATTTTCAGCCCGCCTAACCGGGCCAGCTCGTCTCATATGAGCAGCCCCTTAGATTCGATCCAAACTTGCCGCAGCGTCATGTATAACACCGGTCAGTATGTTCCATTCGGAGTGTGCAGCTATACGGAGTACGGCTCCGTATAGGCATGCATATACGGAGTATAACTTCGTATAGCGACATGTTTACTCCGTATAGACGGAAATATTTAAATATCTCAAAGCCGCGAGCGGCGCAGACAGCTTTGAGAGTATAATGCCGAGACTGGTTTGGCTAGACATTAGCGAATGCAGCATGAGCGTCGAAGTCTAAACTAAGCATTCTTATTACAAATTTACTCTGAGCTATTCCAGTTTTGAAAATTGTGCCTAAAACAAGCAAATAATTTGTGTAAGAAGAAAAAAGTCTAAAATATGAGACAAGCATGCAGAGTACCAATTACCGTAGATAACAGTTCCAGCTAATAAAAGTTCGAGTTCACCGGTGTTCGAGTTACCGGCAGTCCTACTGTATGATGTAGTTTACTATTTGCGTTTTGTATGAAGTTTATTTTTATGGCTTCCATTATATTCATTCTAAGCTTTATAACTTTGTTTTGTATATTTCTATATGCAATAAAACTAACCATACAACCAATGACTTTTTATTATGTAACTTTAAAATTGTGTACTTTTATACCAGCCATTGTAAACAATAACGATACATCGAATTCTGTTCCTACCAAACATGTCACACTCCACATACTTAGCATGGCACACTCCGTATACTAAGCCTGTCACACTCTGTATAGCATACTTCGTATATTAAGCATGTCATACTCCGTATACTAAGCATGTCACACTCCGTATACTAAGCATGTCACATTCCATATACTAAGCCTGTCACACTCCGCATAGTAAGCATGTCACACTCCGTGTATAGCATACTTCGTATATGAAGCATGTCACAGTCCGTATAGAATACTCCGTATGGCATACTCCTTATAGCAAATTCTGCATACTCCACATAGCGAATTCTGCATAACATACTCTCGGTATCTCACAATCTGTATGCCATAATCCTTTTTTTGCAATCAAACTAATGTTCCCACACTCCGTATAACTACAATATACCTCGTATGTTTACGATGGATAAAAAGTAGGAAAATGACGTGCTTGTCTTTTTAACTTGTTCTTTATGGTGATTATTTTTTATTTTTTTCGGAAATAGTTACAGTCATATATTGCAATATTTCACTTTAGGAACATTCGTTGGCAGACTCCGTATAGCTAAACCAAACTCCGTATAGCAGCTATACGGAGTATTATTACTCCGTATAGAAACCACACGGCGTACGTCACAAGTATACGTGATTTTGCGGCAGCCATTTATGTTTAAAACGTGCCCGAGCGCTCAGACCTTTTTATGGTAGACGCTTCAAAATTAGCACAACCACGCCTGTCGCAGTTTATAAATTCTAAAATAAAAAAACTTTAATTACGTTGTTTTTGTAAGTTCATTGTCTACCAGGGTGCGGATATCAGAAGAACATTAACAGGTCTATGAGATTCAAGTGAGTTTGGTTATTATACAGTTTTATATTGTGTTATTCGGCCAGTAGAGAAAGTTTATTTCTACCCTCACAAATTGTGTGTAAACTCCTAGGAAGATGACTGTACCTTAAAAAAATTGTTGTTCTAGCAGTAGTTGCAAAAAAATACTTCCATGGCATGCTCTGCGACTATGCAGCTTGGCAACTGTGCTTTCATCCTTAAATCACAGACGTATGACACCTCGCGCATTCCTTAAGCATTGGTTTGCAACGTGAGCATCAAAAAACGACTTGTTTTACTCGTAAAACATAACCATAACAATAACCGTTAAGTCTGATTCGATTTCGCAGTATATCTCCCATATCTTATGATTCAATATTATTAATTATTACTGACTACTACAAAAATAAGCATGTTAGCTAAAGTTTAAAAGTGTTTTTTTAATGAAACTATGGTGAAAGAAATTTATAATATGACAATTCACATGATGGCTTAAAGTAGCTTTTTTACGTGATGCTTTACCCGCCATCAACAGGATGTTTAAATAGACTGGAGAATCTTCTGTTTGCGATGTTACTTAGGATACATTAAAAGGCGCTATCATCTTAGTACGTTCGTACACGGTTCAATAGGTCATTTATCTCCATTATATTTGGGTATCGTTGAAGAAACGATAATTATGTTGTCTTTCTGGAGATAGGATTGTCACAACTTGGCACCGAACAATACTGTGAATAACCAGCAGCACTTTTTATTACATCGAACCTCTAGTAAAAATGTTATCTGCGCTACTTACCCACTGAAAAAGAATCCAAATTTCGACCAACCTTTATATTAAATTGTATAGCTACAGTTTTAGAAACAGGTAAATAACTTGAAATGTTTATTTATTGTGGATAAAAACTGTAATGGCGGTCATAGGAGAATAGAGAGAGAAGTTGGATTGTTAAGCAACAGGGCCAGAAGCTGACACCATTTTTGATGACGCTGTATAGTATACATATTATTTGACGTCAAATTGGTTGTCGTGAATTGTAATTCATTTACAGTTTACTTGTGAAATATTCAAGATGGGTAAACGCAAGATGAAGAAGAATCAATATAAAAACAAATCAAATAAACAAGTTATCAACAACCAGCTTGTACAAAATAAGTCTGATGCTGAAGTTAAACAAAACAGTGAACCAGACGATACCTTGTTGAAGGAGAATGTAACAATGGTCGCAGATGAGGAGAAACTTAACATCGCGTCCAATCAAGTAAGTTTGATTGACACTCTGATTGTAATCTGCAATTAATGTTTTCCAATTTAGCTGAGCTTATTTCGTCGATCTATTTAAACACCTTTTATGTCAAATTGTCCTGATTTTTACCATTACTTTATTAATATATCAAAGTACCTCTTGATCAAGAAGGTATAAATTTTCAAAAAAGCTTGTTTTTTTAGGCAACAGAAACAGATTTTGCTATAAACACTATGACGCAACAGCTGAATTATAACACAGTCATTATCCTTTCCTTGAAAGATGACATAGCAAATCAAGCTATTGAAATTGAAGCCAAAGATGCAACCATAGCTGCAATGAAAATTGATCAGAAAAGAACGAATTCAGCTTATGAAGCGATTTCAAAGCAGAATCAAATTCTTGAGAAAGAGCTTGCTCAGACAAAGCTCGCAAATAAATCCATCAACGAAGTGTTACTGAAGATGAATCAACAACATGCACTTTTAAATGCAAGCGTTGAAGGATATAAGAAAAAAATTGAAGCAGCAGAAACACGTAGTAAATCTTTGGAAGTGCAACTTTTGGAGTCAACACAAAAAGTAAAGGTTTATGAGGATGAACGTACCCACATGATGGATGAAATAGCACGTCTGAAGAAAAAGAATGAGATGCAGCTCGAATAAGTTGAAGAATTGAAGTCAACAATATCAAAATGCCAATCCAATATGAAGGAAAAGGAACAAGAATTGGCATACATGAAAGAAAGAGAAGAAAAAATCTGTCAAGATAACGAGAGCACAATTGCCAAGCTGCTGGCAGAGCATGCCATAGAAGTATCTCTTTTGCAACTACAGCTAGAACAAGAACGTTGTCAAAAAGAGAATGAGATTTCAAATTTATCAAAAAAAATAATCTGTAAAGACACACAGGTTATCAAGTTTCAAGAACAAAATTACGACCTAGAAGCTAATCTAAAATCGTTAGAAGAAAGATTTAACAAATCAAATGAGTTTACACAGGACATAGTTGGACATTTTATGAGTGACATTGAAAGAAAATGCTCAAAGAGATGTTTTTACAAACCAAGGATCAAATGTTCGACAGTGAGATCTCGTCTACAGTTAATAATGGTCAAGATGAATGACGAGTTCTCAATACTACATTAAGTAGTAGACATTTTTTTATTATATGTTATATGTTTGTGTCGTGTTTTCATACAAATTTTTTATTATCAAAATTTTATGGTAATAGAAAATAAAACTATGAAATATGTTTATTATTTTAGCTATAGAGATACGAACGTTTAGCTATGTTGTTAACCAAATGAACATGCGGGTAAACAGGGCTGACTCGAATATGCCGCTGTGCGCCAGCTAAACCACGCTATAGCGAGTATATGCTTGCTCCAAAATGACCATCGCATTATCAAATTTCTTTCTTTGTTAAAAGTAGCAGTAATTTTTAATCCAGTTGCTAACTAAGTTTTTAGATAACCCAAGTTGGTTTAATGCATCAGCAGGGCCATACTGGGTTATTGTTTAAGCAAGTATGCGGTTGAATTATTGAATGGAACAAAATATAATTCAAACCAATTTATCCTTGACATAAGAGGTTAAAAAAACATATCGATATTGCTATCACTGTAGAGATAGCACCCATCACGGTGTAGCATACCTATGTAGCATTCATCACGAGATAATGGGTGAAGTACTTTGTTGGGTAAAAGTTGATTGGGGAGGAGTCGTACCTTCATGTGTCCTAATAATGAGTAAAATTCCTTTTCAGTTAGACAGATTGTGCAGATTACTTACCATTGTAAACCATCAACCATTTTTATCGGGGTGATTTGTTGGAAATAATAATAAACTTCTGTTAAGACAGATAAAAGTACTTTAGTTTTTGTTAAGCATTGTATATATTGCTTGTCCTCCTCTGATTGGTCGCAGTATTTGCAATGGTATTTTTCTTGGTAAAATTCCCCTTCGCCATTTAAATTCGTTTTTCAGCAAGACTTTCGTTAATGTTAAACATCATTACAACGAAGTTGTGAACGGAGAGACTCCAAGGTATCTTATAATTATTTACTTTTTTGTCCATAAACTTCTGTCCATTCTCTGGATGTAAACAAAGTATCTAAGTGTGTGCACCAATGGATCTCTTTACTGACAATGTCAAGCTTTTGTGGGATTCTTCTGTGCTAGTACTTTGTTTAACTCAAACACTACAGACCTAGCGAATCGTATACCATTGTCACATATCGTCGATTCGCTTGATGCAGACAATGTTTTTTTAATACAGCCGCTGAAATGTTAGCCCGTTTTCTTAAAAGTATCACGGTGGGTAATTATTGAAAATAGTTTCCTAAAGACGTTGCAAAATAAATGATGCGCATGCAGTTGCATCTATACAACTTCCTTATGCTCCAATTACATCACCAAGGTATTAGTTGACACAGCTTCAAAAGTGCCTTTACCAATGTGTACTTCGTTAAAATCCAAATAATGATTGCGCTAAAAAACTTTCATGAAATGTTCTAGGACCTCGTAGCCTTTGTAGTTTCCTAAGTCTCTTAAACCGCTTTCTCTTTTATAATAACAGTTTATCAAGAGTGTTTCGAACCCTCTGGAACGCTCTTTTTACATATACGATATATTTAAGTTATTATATCTGTATCACATGCTTTAATCATTTCAACTATCACACCTCAGTGGCCACAGCTTTTTTCTTGTTTCATCTTCATGTAGTAGCTGTCGTCATATTCCCTGTAATAAATATAAGAAGTTCTTTAACTGCTACAGAGTTATTTCTGTTGATATCACGTACTCACTTTTCTCCAGTTACGCTTGTAGCGGAGATGGTTTAGTGGTAGCGCATTCGACAGGTTCGAGTCCCCACTCCGGCGCACTTTAAATGCAGTGTTGTCAGCCCATTTGGTGCCATCTACTGACCGCTAACTGGCTTGTGTGGCAGGCAAGCAAGTTAGAGCAATGCTATACGTATCTCTGGCGGTAATGTAACATAGTTACAGTCGGAGGGGAGGAAGAGCCAACCGCTAGGATGGAATCCCCAAGGACGTTAAAACTTAAAACTTCCCGTTTAACTTAAAACTTCCCGTTACTTACTTACTTTTCGCAAAATTTAAAAGTTAACAGAATAATAAAAATCTTGTTATTTTCTGATAATAGGATAGTGGCTAGGACGAAAACAATAAATATGTTGTCATTTTATAGTGTTTTTTGTTTGTTTTTGAGCTAGTTAACATTGATACTTGAAAAAAATTGGCGTGACGGACGGACAGAATTGTTTTCTTTATTAACAATGTTATTTGACTCTAATTCCCATGTTTCCCATGTAAATCTTAGTAATACTGATCCAAACGGATAGGATGAGATAATTTAGATGGATTTTTTTACAACGATTTAAGTTTTTCAAGCTTTTCGGTGAAAAATTGTTATGCGTTATAGCCCACGGCACCAATTCCAGTTCTCATAGTTTATCTGTAACGTTAACTATGCTTGTACTTAAACTTTAATATGTTTAACCTATCTCTTCAGAGTGCATAATTTACAAAAAGTTTAAGTAAAATATCTGATATATCACTCCTTTTAATAAAAATGAGGATCTTTAAAGTGTCCGTCCGTCACGAAATCCGCCCTTTTTTAAAACTAATAAAATGTCAGCCGCTAAGACACCGCGTTAAACCTGCTCGAGCAGGAATCGGCGAAAGTTGCAATGCAGTAGTATCTTTGATTCGAATGTAATATTCGAACGCACTATTGGAAAGTAAACAGTGGGCAAGCTTGAGCAAGTTGTGTGTGTGTAATAAAACGTCTCAAAGTAAGGTGAGCCTTAAATTTCTATATGTGATTATTTTCCCTTACAACTTTTTCTTTTTATAAGCACTTTTCATTAGCATTACTAGGCTTAGAGTTTATAAAATCTAAGCACATCTTAAGCATAAAGTAATCACTTAATTACGACAGTTAAAATTTACTAATGCCTTTAAAAAGAAAAACACGTATACCTCTATATACTCAGTCACAAAAACTATGTGACTATGATTTACTATTACATTTCTGTGACTACTTCTAAAGGTATGGCTCCATTATCTCCAGCTGAAAGAGCAAAACGATATCGAGAAAAAAATAAGGTTGCAATTCTTCACCGGGATGCAATACGTAAACGGCACATGCGTGCCACTATGAAAATCGTGGACCCGAAAAAAAATGAGGCGCGGTTATTAAAACAGAGACTTTACAAAAAGGAATACAGAAAAAGAATAAAGGCTTCTTCCCGTAATACAGAAAAAGAACCGGAGCCGTCGACATCTCCCCCAACTCCTGAAGGCTTCAGTCATCGATCCACACACATGCGGTCTCTTCGAAAAGCAGAAAAAGCTTTGCCGAACAGTCCTAGAAGAAAGAAAGCCATCGTATCGAGTTTAGCAAAAAAGTTCCAACTAAGAATTGCACCGCAAGCTGAAAATAAAGGACGGAAGAAACATGAAATAACCGTCGAAGAAAAATCCTGGTTGATTGAGTTTTTGAACCGACCAGATATCACCTATGCAACTCCAGGCAAAAACGATCAGGTGTATATTGGGAAGATTGGCGGTGAAAAAGTCTTCAAGCAGAAGAAGTACCTGCTTTGGACACTGACTGACTTATTGGATATTGCTAACGGATGCACAGCAATGAGTTCTATGCATGAAACTAATGATTCTTTTGTGAAAGTATTTGGTCGGAAACTTTCTTTTCGTCAGCTTTACGAAACAGTAAAAGTTAACAAAGAATACATTTTCAATAAGAACATTCCGCATGCGACCTGCCTGTGCGAAATATGTGAAAATGCGGTATATTTCATGAAAGGGCTCAATCAGTGGTTTCCAACAGATTCACAAATGCCAACCAATCCCCATGACATCGTTGAAAGATTTGCTTGTAACTCTGCTGTCGAAAGGTGTATGACTTCAGAATGTTCATGTGTGCGTAACAACTTCACAAGTTGATGAAATATTATGCGTTGGAGAGTTTGAAACGGAGAACGTAGTATTTAATGAATGGAAGAAAGTCAACGATAGAGTTCAGAAGGTTGCGGTTTCCATTAATGCTGAAGAAATATCTTCCCGTTTTAATTTTCATGTTAAAGTTCTGAAACGTCACATCTATGTGAAGCGAGTTCAAAACACAAAATTTAAAAATCTGAAAGCAAAGCTTATGCCAAACGAAGTCTTAATACAAGTTGATTATAGCGAAAACTACGCCAACGCTGATCAAAACTAAATCCAAAGCGCGTATTTCGGGCAGCAGTGTTTTTCGATCTTTACCGCTTGCTGCTACCTAAATATAGAAGGAAGTTCTGTTAATGAAAATGTAACAGTCACATCTGAAGCAAGTGACCATTCGAGAATTGCGGCTCTGTCGTGTTGGTTGCGTGTATTGTCTTGTATTCGCGAAAAATACCCATGTTTACCGGATTCGTTGACCTTGCATATTTGGAGCGATGGGTGTGCAGGGCAGTTTAGATCGAGATTCGTTTTTTGCCTCCTGTCGCAATTCGCCACTGAACACAATATTTTTTGGTACTACAACGAGCGTCATCACGGCAAGGGCCCAATGGATGGCATAGGTGGGACCATCAAGCACCGTGTTTTTCGCGATGTTAAATCTGAGAAGGTTAATATCAGAGAAACAAACAAACATTTTGCATCATATGCAAATTCAATTTTAAACAGAATTACATCGCTGTACATGCCTGTGGAAGAAGTGCTAACAGAACCGACAAATGTTGCTAATGCCCCAAAGATTTCAAGAACTCTGGACATCCACAAGATAGCGCGGTCGTTTAATGGAGATGGTGTTTGTAAATTAGAGTTTTTCTATACCGCGGCCGACGAATCACCTTTCCATGAGCAATGGTACAAGAAGGATGGCGACCCAGATGTGTGTGGACATTTGGAATTACCATTGAGTTTCAACCCGAGTGTCACTTGCGCTCAATGCCGGGGTATTTACAGCAAAACTGAAGAGTGGATGGAATGCCATCTTTGTGACCAGTGGTTTCACGAAAATTGCTTTTATAAATAAAACTATATATCTAATTTTTCTCTTTTCACTGTTCCATGTACTTCAACGTTGATATGATTATAATTTTAGTATTGATAGTATCAGGTAAATTCGTGACGGACGGACACTTTGAATTGTGAATAATATCACCCTAAATTAACATTTTTTATAACTGATATCACTGTAACAAATTGCACCGAATTTAGGACTAAAACAAAATATTTTTGTTACGACCGAAGAGCATATTTTACCTTTTTTTATTGGATCGAAAATTTACTTTAAATTTGCTGAGTCAAACAACATATATCGAATGCTAATGAGAGTTTTGGGGCGGCACACCTTTTCAAATACTACCGGATATATATATATTTTTCAATAACGCAGCTCTTAAATGTGATTCCCACTTCTATATCATTGAAATTTATATGTTTCTTGAAATTTCCGAAAATCGTGACGGACGGACAGAATTATTGTTTCCTTGATTTCTGTCACAACTATTTGAATTATGGTTTCATAAAAATAGAGATGAATAACGGATACAAGTAGGTATAAAATGAGCTAGAATCCTTGACGTATCGATAACACCAATTTCAAGGTGACATTTTTGTCCGTCCATCACGGTCCGTCCGTCACACACGCTGAACTAATAAGACGTCGACCTACAAGAAAATTTCTCTGAAATCGTAAAAAAAAAATTAGTGAAAAAGGCAGCTACAATATATATATTCTCAATATAATGCTTAGTTTCACCACTATACCATATGTTTAGATATAATTTGATTCTGAATTTGAAAGTGTTAAAATTCATTTTCTATCCCTGTCCGTCCGTCACGCTCGGTTTTTTCGTCCTATCAAGTTTTACTTTTGTTGTTATGGTGCAAAATTATTGTATTTTAGTAGCTCTTAGTACAGGTTACCAACCTAAATCATTATTAGAATGCAACTATTTTTCTTTTAATTTTCCTTGGTACTCAAAATATCGTTTCTCCGTCCGTCACGATCACTGAATTTCGTAATAGCCCCTTACTTACTTACTTGTATTGTGTATCTTTGCTCAATTCATGTTTGTTATTATGTCTCAAAGAAATTCTGATTTTTTCTGTTAAATATCGTGAATGAATGAGTTTGCAAATAGCTACTACAGAGGCAATTTAACTCGTGATGATAACAGCTTGAATTTTAGCAGGGTGACAAAACGTTTCATTGCAGGCGAAATCTTATAAAAACCATAGAGGAAAATCCAAAGTCGCAAAGGTAGCAAATTCAAGTGATGAAAAGGTAGATTCTCATTTTGCCAATATTTAATTTAATTGCATTATCTTCTCCAGGGTTTTAAATTGGTTACATCAGGAGGATGTAAAGAAATCCAGCTTCGAAGACGAAGGTTGAATTAATAATTACCATTATCAATTCTTCCCTACTTGTTTAAAATCAGTAGATCAGGGGTTGAACAAAGAGGGTTTAGTTACAAATTATATGGACTTCGATATCAACTAATATCTGTGCACGGATTAACAAATGCCAAGTGAATAAAACAAAGCAAAGAAATCTAACCGGAAACTAACTTCTTGTTGTGAGGAGTTTTTCAGAAGAAAATGAGCCGAGCGCAATTGAATTTTGTATTGGCGATAATTAAGGAACATGCTTCTCTTCTATCAGGTTTTCTCTCTTTGTTCTTACTGTGGAGCACAGAATAATCATTACTCCACTGGTTGCAAATTTTAAAAGCCGAGGGGAGCGCGTATTTGACCCTTCCTTTAGTTATTAATTTAATAGAGGATTCATCGTCAAACCCAGGTCACAAAAAACCAAACGAATACGGACGGAGAGAAAATTATTTTTACAAATCGAGCGTTTGTTGTGACGTCTGGTGTGCTCTTCCAGTGTGACGAAAATTCATTTCCACCCTCCATCCATGGCGGACGTCAATGTAAACAAACGAAAAACGAAACCGAAAGATAGTACTAAACTCCTGTTAAATGACGTAGAGACGTGTTCAAACATTTAAGTTGGAATAAAAGACTATAAAATCGAAGTTTTGAGGATTATTTTCATTGGTGCGAGTCAAGATCACCTGAAATTAAAGCGACAAACATTTCTTGAAAGTTTGATGAAAAGACGAAGATAACAAAGTTTCCTAAAGTAAAGCAAATACGAAGGCACCCTCCTTATCGGGGACCTTTTGAGGTAAGAGAAGTTTTAAATTTGTCTGAAGCTTTGAAGTACGAGGAAAGATTTGGAAAAGTGTGCATTGGATCTACACATTGTGTCAATAAAGAAAGCGCATATAAAAAGGCACCCTCCTTTTCGGGGACCTTTTAGGTAAGAGAGTACAGGTTTCTTACTGGTTATTTACAAAAATAGTAAAATGGATGAAATGATAAAACACCTATTTTTTGATGATGCAACTGCACCAATAGCTTCTTTGAAAAAAAATGTTGAAGATAAAGAAGTTCTGCTTGATGCACGACAAAAAACGTATCAAAGCAATGGATCAAAATATAACGATCTTTCTGTATTTTCTGATACGACGTCTTGTTTAAACATCAATAAATGTTTGCACTGTGCAAAGATTTGTAAAAGTACATCTGGACTGAAACTGCACTTAAAAGCTTGCGGAAAAAAAAAGTCTATTCAACATTTAGAAGACTCAAAAGCGAAATCAAATCAATCAATTGATGGGAATCAAAAAGAAGCTATTGCAATGCCATCTTCAACGGACGTTTTCCCAACTGCAATGTCAAGACCTCCTCCAGCTCCTGTGTGGGGAAAGTTGACATTGGAAGATGTTACGATGATAATAGACAATATATACGATTAAGTTGTTTTCTGGAGACGAAATGTATTTCTCTTGCCATCTGGTACAGCTGGTAAAAAGTTTATCAAAGAACTAACTAGAATGATTGATATATGGAATAGTGACTACTCTCCATTGAAAGAAATCGCTTTGAAAGCAATGATGGTTATGCCTGCTTTGCTTCTACAAAAACCTAGCTACAAATCGAAAGCTAAAGACCACAGTGCATGCCTAGCTAGACGATTGGAACTATGGGAAATTGCAGATTTTGATGCCCTTGCTAGGGAGGCACGGACAATACAGGGCAAACTACAAATGAACGGAAGACAGATGGATCAAGAAAATCTCGCTAAAACATTTGCGAAACTTATGTTTGAAGGAAAAGTAAATGCGGCTTTGAAGCTTCTGGACAACACTAACACAGGAGGTATATTGCCACTGACTACGGAAACCCTACACGAATTGAAAAGTAAACATCCTGAAGCTAGCCCAGCAACTGAAGAAGTGCTTATGACTGGTGAACTGCCGTTCAGTGATCCAGCTGTATTCAACAATATTGATGAAGATACAATCATCAAAGCAGCTTTACGTACAAGAGGTGCATGTGGACCATCAGGTTTGGATGCCAGTGGATGGCGACACATTCTCGTCTCAAAAAGTTACGGATCGACTGGAAAAGAATTATGTGCATCTCTCGCAAAATTCGCTCGTCTTCTGTGTACCCGTAAAATAGAAATCAAGCCGTCGTCTCAGAAAAAAACAAACTTGGAAGCTTATGTAGCCTGTAGGCTTATTCCGCTTGACAAGAAACCTGGAGTTCGTCCGATAGGAGTTGGAGAAGTATTGAGGAGAATTATTGGTAAAGCAATCATCTCAATAGTCAAGCCTGAGATAATAGAAAGCGCAGGAAGTCTTCAACTTTGTGCAGGCCAACAAGCTGGTTGTGAAGCGGCAGTTCACGCCATGGCAGATATATTTGCTGAAGAAGCAACTGATGGTATTCTTTTGGTTGATGCATCAAATGCATTTAATGCATTGAATCGAAATGTCTTACTTCATAACATCCGTTATATCTGTCCGGAGATTTCTACCTATGTATGGAACTGTTATTGTGTACCATCTCGTCTTTTTGTTACTGGTGGCTCCGAAATTAAATCATCAGAAGGAACCACTCAGGGTGATCCTACAGCAATGGCTATTTATGCGTTGGGCATTACACCTTTATTAGCATCTATTCGCCCTGAACCCGATCCTGACATACGCCATGTGGCATTTGCCGATGATCTTGGAGGAGCAGGAAAGTTTCGAAAAATGAAATATTGGTGGGACAAAATTGTTGAGGTCGGTCCAAAATTAGGATATTATCCCAATGCTTCGAAATCTTGGTTGATAGTGAAGTCTGAAGCAAAAAGAGTTGAAGCAGAAAAGATTTTTGAAGACACAAATGTAAATATTATAGTACAAGGAAGAAAGTACCTCGGAAGTTTTGTTGGCAGCGAGGAAGGAAAATATGAATACGCAAGCAATTTAGTAAAAGAATGGTGTGATCAGCTTCTTGTACTCTCCAAAATTGCAAAAAGCTAACCACAAGCAGCTTTTACATCTTTTATAAGTGGCTTTAAACACAAGATAACCTACTTCATTAGAACGTTTCCTGAAGTACAGCTTCATATAGCAGCTTTTGACAAAGTAATTGACTCAGTTTTCATACCAGCATTCACTGATGGTCACATATGTTCTTCTGACGAAAGGCTTCTTTTGTCATTACCTGCTAGAATGGGTGGACTTGCTTTGCCGATCTTTGCAGATACAGCTCCGGAAGAGTATCAGAACTCGATTTTGGTAACTGCGCAACTGGTTGACAACATTAAGCAACAGAAATCAGAGAATTCTATTGATTTGGGAAAAATGAAAAAGGTGAAACGTGAAATAGGAAAGAAACGTGAAGAAAATAGATCAACTATGCTATCACAACTGAGAGAAAGATTGAATAAAGAGGATATTAGAGCGAACGACCTGGCTACCATGAGAGGCGCTTCATCTTGGCTTACCACTCTGCCCCTGGAGTCAGAGAAATTTGTTCTAAACAAAAGAGAGTTTTTCGACGCAATTAATCTCAGATACAGATGGCCTCTTAAATATCTACCTTCAATTTGTCCCTGCAGTAAAGTGTATAGTGTAGATCATGCCATGTCTTGCCCAAAAGGTGGATTTTTATACATGAGACATGATGAAATGAAAGATTCGATCGCCAATCTTTTGCAAGAAACATGCAGAGACGTTGAGGTAGAGCCGCGACTAATCCCTCTGACTGGAGAAGCTCTACCACCAAATGCTATTCAAGGGGATGAAGCTAGACTAGATATTGCAGCTAGAAGTTTCTGGCAACGTGGTCAAAGAGCATTCTTTGATGTAAGGGTTTTCAACCCGTTCGCTTCAAGCCATGTTAATCAGAATCTTCAGAAGGTATTTTGCAAAAATGAAAAAGAGAAGAAACGAAAATACAACCAACGAGTGATTGAAATAGAGCACGGCTCATTTACTCCTTTGGTGTTTTCGAGTCATGGTGGTTGTAGTCGTGAAACAGAACGATTCATTAAAGAACTTTCGTTGAAGTTAGCGCGTAGACAAGGTACGGAAGAAGGTGTTGTGATGTGCTGGTTACGAACGAAAATATCATTCACGCTATTGAAATCAGCAATCTTGTGTATAAGAGGATCGAGAACTTTGAAAAGGAATGACATGCCAACCGATCCATCAAACATCCTTATATCCCAGTCAGTTGGTAGAATTGACGTGTGAACGAGAACGCAACGTACCGTTGAATATTTTATTTTTTATGTTTTTGTTTTTGTTTTTGGCTAAAGCATAATTTGTATATTATATTATATAATAAAAAAAAAAAATAAAAAAAATTTCCACCCTCCTCTTGCCAGTAAGGCGCAAGAGAAATCTGATTCATAATGGCAGACAAGAGCTGCGAAGTTGTAAACATTCCACGCACGATTGCTCTTTTTTTCGGAAAGTGGTGCCGAATACAGCAGTGTATATCAACCGTGTATTAATATGGGTACATTTTGATATTAACTATGGTAAGTTAATGAGAATCAACTTATTATTTAGTATATATTAATACTGTAATGCTGGTCACATGAACTAGTATTCTCTAAAACAAAAACGTGTTGCTCAGAAAGGTTTTAGCTAATTGCTAATAATGTGTACCATTTCATAGGTAGTAAATGGTGGAGTGAACTCTGAATCTTCTGCATCTACCCGAAAGACACCGTGTTCATTCAGTGCTGTCGATCCACCAATATGTGAAGAGGTTTGTTGTGGTGTGCTATAGCTAGCTAGCTATTTTTTATATATATATTTATTTAGCTAGCTATTTCTCAGGCCAGGCCTCTATCAAAGATATGTTTTGTTCATGTCATCCGATGCGACTATAAAACCTGAAAAGGAAGTAAACTGTTATGTATATGTTCTGATCCAACTACACGGACACCAGCCCAAATTTGAACGCGGGACTGACCCGTCTTTAGACAGGACGGCCCGTCAAAAGATGGGTCGGTGCGTTCGCAGTTGGGATAGCCCATCTATTGACGGACCCGGCCCAACTTTGGACAAGTGTATACAAATTTGTCTTAAGTTGGTACAGGCCCAACTATTGACAAAGGAATGTTCCGTGTTTAAACTGTACTCAAAGGACTCTTGCAATTTTAAAAAATGTGTCGTAAGATGGGACAGGCCTAACTATTGACAAACAATTCCCATGCTTTTAAAAGACTGTGACATAAGATGGGACAGGCCCAACTATTGGCAAAGGACACTTGTGCTTTTAAAAATTGTATACCAAAAAAGGGACAAGCCCAAATTTAGAGACAGCCACAAAATATGGGTCAGTCTGAAGACTCTCAGACTAAATTTAAACCTTGTACTGGGCAACACACTGTTTAGAATTTAAAAAAAAAATGAAGACAGGCCTGGCCTGGCCCAACTGTGTCTAGGCCTAAGGAACAAAAAATGTATGGAAGAGAATAAATCAAGTTTTTTCTAAATATAATCTATTACAAATATAGCTATAGTAATGAGCAATACAAATACCATGTCATAAATTCTGCTTTTCTTAAAAATTAAACAAACAGACATAAATTGACAAATTTTATAAATGGGGAATAGTCACAGTCAGTAAAGCGTTCGACTCATGTCCAAGTGGTTGTGGGTTTGATCCCCACATATAAGACTGTCGTCCAGTTGGGCAAGAATTTCAAAAAAGGTTTCTGTAGCTCAAATGGGAGCTTTAAAAACTCTAGAACTGCCTTTGTTGACCACTCCTGAAAATAATTGAAAGGGTGTATTGCTTGAAACTGGTGAGACTTACATTACACTGAGCTGAATGTTGTATCTTGATATTGAGTCATAATTATTTAGCTAGTCATTATGCACACAACAATCCAGGGTAAAACATCTCCAATCATGCAACAAGAAAGTCTCTATAACAACTTTAAAAAATGCATTTGCTGATCTAGTCTTGCACCAAGAGTTGCCAAGTAGTGTTGTTTTTGCTACCCACAACAAACTTGAAATGCATAACTTGATTTAATCTCAGCTAGCTATATACAACAATACGCCAGAAAAAAGTTGCAGCAGTTCAGTTTTTTCACTTTATTGGAGTTAGTTTACGTTAAATACAAGGTCTTGATGTATGCAAACACCTTTTAACGCCATGTCGCAAGTTGGTCCTGGCCCGTCAATTGACAGGGCAGCATGTCAAAAGATGGGCCACCGTGTCAAAAGATGGGCCACCGTGTCTAAAGATGGTCCGTCCCCTCAAAAGACGGGCCATGTTCTAAGTTGGGTCAGAATATATATATTAAGAAGGCTCTGACCATAAAGAAAAGTCAAATAATTTTTTGTGAAAAATTTTGAAAAGAGAAGTTACAATTCCTTCACATATATGTTTTACGTAGGATTACTGCCAACAACATACTGAATTTTCATGCCATGAGACTAATTATTTCTTCAGAAAATAAAAAATATCCATAATGCCTACTGTCAAAGCCTTATTAAATGCACTCTGTTTACTTCCTTTTTTAATACAGAAAATAAGTGAACAACTTAAACTGTGAAGAGGTTATTGGAAAGACCTCTGGGAAAATCTACCTGATCAACTGATCAACTTTTTTTTTCAAAGCCTCTAGGACGCAAGCATAACTTGGGTGATGGTGGCAGATTATAGACTAAATATAATAGGCTACAGGCTAAATTGATTTTTGTTTAATTTTTTTGTTTTGTTTTTTTGCATAAATATATATATATATTAATAAATAAGTTAACATCAAGTGCGCTTTATGTTTTGCGGAAAACACAATATTGTATATCTCTAAATTTTATCATATACTGTTATTAGTTGGAATAGTATTTTACATTATATATTATAATTTTAGTGTCAAGAATTGGATCTTTCCTTTTTTGATCCAACATGTGCTGGTTGCCAGGATATACTATCTAAGTAGGTCAATTCATTTATTTCAGTTTTTGTGGCTAGGAATATATCTACTTTTGAAGTTAACTTGTCAAATAATAAATACATTAAGAAATAAAATTTATATATTGACCAGGTATTTGCTTAAGCATTTTAAGAGTATAAAATAGGGCTCGGGCCATTTAATAAAAACGATTGCAGTCAAAACATTTTTTCACTTATATTAACCATTTTATTTTTGTTTTACTTTTTTTAGTCCAAGAACTACCATTTCTGAAATATTTGCCATAATGAGACAATGGGTTCCTCAAACCCAACAACATATTGAAATTCTTATTGAGGAAATATTAAAAAGGGGAGGCCGTATTGATGACAGAGACGGGCTGACTGATATGACGCTTTTACACTACGCAGCAAAGTCTGGTGCAATTGGTGTTGGTGATATTAAAACATCTTGCAAGGTTGTTAAAAAACTGATTAGTCTGGGTGCTAATCTTATTGCTAAATGTAGATGGACAGATATGTCAGCTCTTCATTATGCGGTTTTCTTTGACATCAAACCAGTTGTGAAAATCTTACTGGACACTGGAAACATTCATGGTATATACAAATTTTATTTCAAAGTTATTTTCAATGATAGCTTTTATCAGAAGTATTATTTTAATGTTACCAAGAATTGTGGTATCCTGTTATATCTAAGACTTTGATATCACTTAAACAAAGTTCATTTACACCAGTGAGATAAAAGCTTGTAAACTCACTTCTGTATGAATTTTGCTTTTGACACCAGTGTGACTGTTTGGATATTTTATTATTTTGTATTTATTAAATTGTAAAAAAAACCCAACAAATTTAACTACCCTTAAGATAATATGCGATGATATATAGTGATCAAGGTCTCAACATGCTGATGTCAGCAGCAGGATCACTCTTCTCAAATTTGTTTCAAAAAGTGGCACTAGAATAGAAATGTTAACATGTTTAAAATTATTTTTGGAATTTATTTGGTGATACAGATAGTTATGCAGTAATACAGAAAGTTATGAAGCTTAAAACTTGTTTATTTATAAGGAAATGTTTTTGTGCACAAGTTTGTCTTTGTTCTCTTGCAAATAATGCTAGACTGTGGCCTGGTAGCCCACTTGTGCCTACCATTTTGTTTTTTTCTAAAGGGGGGTGGGACACAGTAAATTCCCATGTGCTTGTTGTTGTTGTGGTAACACACATAGTCTTGTTAATAATGAAAGAAACAGCTGAATCGTCCTTTAATTAGCAACTATAACTATACTTTAAGTCTTATTTTTGCGAGGTCAAATAAGGTATTTTAAGATGATTAATTTCACAAATTTTTCGAGAATAAGAAGAGAAAAAAAAGAAGGAAAAACCTTTTGTTTTTCGAAAAAATTTGTAAAGATTATTTTAGGGAGCATGTCATTTCTAGTAAGATTTATTTTTTACCAAGAATTTTTGCCAATGTGTATACAATTAGTAAAATTCACGAAAGTTACTCTTTATAAAAATTAATCAGGTACCGTAAGTACCTACAACACCCCAAACCAGTATCATATTCTTTTCTCTGAAAAAGCTGAGATATATGGTTTTAATCACTTGAATAATCTGTATGTTGTTAAAGTAAAAACGAAAAAAATTAAAACCCATTCTCTACTTTAGATATTGATCAATGCAGCAAAGAATTTGATGGTGGAACAGCGCTTCATATTGGTTGTGCTAACAAAAGCTACGATTCTGTAGAAACACTGGTAAGCAGGACTACTTGTTTTTGCTATCAGCATATTTCTGGGACGGGGCGGGCAGAGTTATTAATGACTAGTAGTTTTGATGTCATGTAGTAGAACCATAAATACATTTTTAAAGGCGATTTTGTGGTTTCAATCTGCACAAGTCTAAAACAGTGTTACAATGGATGCTATGAAATTAGATCAAAAAATGATAGCTCATTTCAATATTTGTTCACATTTGTCCTTTTCCTTAGCTTTCATATGGAGCAAATCCTCACTATGTGAATAAGTTGGGAAAATTACCGATTAGTTGTATTCCTTCAGGTAGGTAAACAGTTGTAAACTCCTGAAATATATTACAAAGTTTGTCATATTGAAATTTAATTATTTGCTTTTAAATTATTCCTCTCTACTGTAGTTAAAACCGTAAATGTCAAAGCATCTTTCTCTGTTTAAACAACATTTTAATAAAAATGCAAAAAGCACTATTTTGAATATATATATTTTTTTTATGTAAAAAAGCGGTTAAGTTTTTGAAATCTTTGCAGGAAGAAAAACTGAAGAAGTGTGAAAATTGAAGAAGTGTGATACACTAAAAATTTTTTTCTACGTAGCCATAAATCTGGATTTTTGTTTTTGCTAAAACGTCTGAAACTCCCTTCCGTTAATGTCTTAATGGTATAATATTTCTCAATCAGTTCAGCATCACCATAGCAACAATGATTTACCACATTTTTTCAAAAAAGCGCGTTTTTTGTTTTTTATTTAAAAATTCGTGAAAAAATTATTTAGAAGATTGATTCATATTTTAGGTGATGATATTGACACATCAGATGTCAAATCAAATCAAGTCATTGCATCATTACATAAGCTGTTGTCTACCGCCATGCAGAATACAGAACCAAAAAAAACTCATGTAAGGATTTTAGAGTGAGGAATTTTCTCAGATAGCAAATTTTATCAAATTTTTCAACTTATTGTATTCCTTATACATTTTGTAATTCCTATGTTTCATTTGGTTGTACTTGATGGAATTTTTATATATAGGTTTGTTGAAATGAAAACGAAACAAAATAATTTTTTTGTAGTAGTTTCTGCCGTTGCGAATTTGTATGGAAAGAAATTTTTGTGAACCTTTTTTTCGTGATTATGGACCCTATTTGCAAAGTTAGGTTCTAAAACATTTCATTTTGTAGAGCAAATCGCAAAAATAAATTTGGCGAAGTTAGGAAAAAGTTAATCAATCGCAAAAATAAGCCAATTTTTCGTACAAAAAATTATATAGTCACAAAAATATTTTAAATTCTTGTAATCATTGTTCCTAAAAAATTTTTAAAATACAAATTAAGATCCTTATTTTTCACAAAAGAAGTTCCAATCTCAAACAGTAGTGCAGTATTTTTGTGAGAGCTCCGAATTGCAAAAATGTGTTTTGCATTTTGGATAAAAGATTATGTTGTGAAATTTTGCTTAAGGAAAAGTTTCTTTTATATGAATCGCAAATCGCGAAAATTTGTTCCGACATTCTTCCCTTAATAAGGCACATCTTCATTTATTTTCAGATAATAATTTTTTTTAAATTAATTTTGAGAAATCTTGTTTCTTGGTAATATGTAATGTAATAGTAGACTACTTGTGTGTGTCTGTCTGTGACTTTCCGAAAGTGGAGTATTCCTCTGTAGATTTTTTTTTGCATATTTACTGCGACTTCAGCAACTATATTTTTCCATTTTTCTAGTATATATATTTATATTCTACCATATATTCTGTAGAGTTTAAGTCTATCTACGCTTCAAGCTTTGGGGTTGGAAATGCACGATCAAGTAATTGTGGCTGGAAAGGTATAGTTTTAATAAATTTAAATAGAACTTTTTTATACAGTTAAAATTAAAGTTTAGTCATGTTCTTAAATAATGATAAAAAATAACAACAATGCAGTTTAAACTGAATTTTATTATTGAAAAAGTGACGTAACGTACCAATATAACAGGTTGGTATGTTGAGGTTTTGCGGTTCAACTGATTTTGCGTCTGGTCAGTGGGCAGGTATTGAGTTAAATGAACCAGTTGGTAAAAATGATGGTTCCATCGCAGGAGTAAAGTATTTTGACTGCAAACCAAAACATGGTATGTTATAAATTTTGAATTTGTTTGTATTTGAGTATAGATATTGTAATTGGTGGAATGAAAAAAAACATTAAGATAACTACTAAGAAGAGTTACAAAATGTGTTTCAAATGTGATTGTTTTTTTCTTCAAAATTTAGATATGGTAAACATTAGCACGTTCATCCTATTAAGATCAGTTAGCCCAAATGAATAGGTATTCTCCCCAATAGGTAGCTTTCACGATTTATCCCTGGAAGCAATATTCTGTAATTAGGATAGGCTTGAAGAAGAAAAAAATAATGTTATTGTGTTCTACTCCCTTTACTAGCCTATTTATATGAAACAGTACTACTAGCAAAATGTATAAAGGGCGTCTTGAAACATTTTACAAGATGTCAGAAAAAAGTAACGAAAATATTTACATTAAGTTCAGAAACTGTCGCGAAATTCTTTTAGAGTATAGGTTCTCGAAGGTTTATAAGCATTAAATAAATTTTTTTTTAAGTTGTCAAGGTTAATATTTGTAGAATCACAATTTTTAAAATTGACCCTTTGCAAAAGTTCTTGTCTTGGAAATGCAAAAATTTCGCAAATTTTCCCATAAGCGAAAGTTTCTATACTTGACGTACTGACTGCTTGCCACGCCCCAAAGTTATATTCACTGTTAAATATAACTTGTTTTTAGGAATATTCGCACCGCTGACACGTGTAAACAAATACGATGGAACATTAACAGTTCCACTGGGAATTAATGTTTCACGAAACAGTTCAAGTATGTTTCCTCTTTCCTTGGGAGATATCTCAACGTGTATCAATGCTGTTTCGTGATGCTTCTGTTTATTCTCATAACCTTCTTTTTTATTTTAGGAGCATCTTCTGCAGATTCAAATAGGTCTAACTTAGAGGTAAGTGTATAAATGGAGATGGGGGGGGAGAGAGATTTCTAAGAATTAAGCTTCTAATTTGAGGTGAACTTAACCTAAATTCTAAAGTTTGTCTTAGATGGAAACTTTAGAAAAAGAGGCGTCAAAACCTATATCTCTCTTTTCACATTTCTAACTAATAATAATTAAGTAGAAATAATTATTTTTTGATTTGAGTTAAGGTGTATGAAATTTTCACCTTACTTAACAAAACTTGCTCCATCTCTCATAGATAGGTGAAAAGGTCGTCGTTGCTGGTCAAAAGTTTGGTATTGTACAATTCGTTGGTCCAACCAAGTTTGCATCGGGGTATATGTGTACTACTGCATAGTCATGTACCTTCCTATAGCGGATATTTGTGCAAAAGTGTCCACTTTATGCAGACAGAGAGGATTTTTTTGTAATTATTTGACGTGAAATCAAACAATCCGTCCCGAATGTTAGTGTGTGTTATACAGATGTGGCGGCTTCAGAGCATGTCCGCAGATTTCACAGCAGCTGTTATCGGATAGTCGATTTGTGCAAATGTGGTAATATGGCCGAATGGTGACTAACAGAAAAAATTCCCTTTTTAGAATTTGGGTTGGTGTTCAGCTCGACCAAGCGGCAGGGAAAAACGACGGAGCAGTATCTGGTGTTCGATATTTTGAGTGTAGTCCTAAACATGGAGTTTTTGCGCCGTTGAATAAGGTGAAGAGGTGGGAAATAAGATTTTGTTTTGGAGTTAAAACAGCTTATTCATTCTGAGTTTTTATAAATACGCAAAATGGTACAATTTTTATGCGCAAAACATTATACGCGAGAACTAGTACTGGAAAAAATGAAATCATGATTCTAACAGCACACGTGCTTTTCAATTTCAGAATTTATGGTGAAGAAGAATCGTTTCGCGATACTGTCAGTAAGTAAGAATTTTCTTTTAACAAGTCTTTTCACAATCCTTGATTACACATCATGTTAAAGAGCTTACAGGTTTTTCCATGCCAGTGAACCATTGCTTTTTGGAGCAAGGTTTAAAATACAATCTACTTAAAGGGCGAGTTTCCCTGACAAACATAAAAAAATATTTACAATAATCTTTTCTAAGAAATAAAAAAAAATATTCTTTTCGTTCTCGATTTCATTTCAAAGCCTTTTACCGCATTTGAATATTTGAAATCCAAGACTTTTCAGGACTATCCTAAAAAAAAATCAGAACACTTGCTCTAAGGGGCTGTTTGCATAAGAGGTGGAACGGGACGGATCCCGCTCTCATCAATAATTATACTGAATGAAAAACTTGTTCCGGGACAACTTTATCCCGTCCTGGATAAGCGAGAACCTGCTTCAGACGGGATGTTTTTTCCTTATGTAAACACCATTCCGGGACAAACGGTATAATTTTTGCATATTTCAATTGTAAGAAAAAACATTCCGGCAAACCTTTTTTCCATATAAAGGCAGGACAAAATCTTCCAGGCAAGCGTCCCGTCTCTCGTGTAAACAGACCCTCAATATTTAGGAAATTTTCAAGCATTGAAAAGTATATGTATCATAAAAGGTAGAATCACAGTCAACATTTAACGTAGGAATTTGGATTATTTCGTTTTTTATAGAGTATGAACGATAACATTGGCTAGCATAAAACATATTTTTCTAAAAAAAATCATTTTAGGCTCTCCCGCTCTTAATCAGAATGGTTTTTCAGCTGTACTAGCGATTAGACTGGTGGTTAAACTGGTCAGTTAACAATATAGTGACAACTAGTGACTCAGCTTTTGTTTATAGATAATGACACTGCAGAACGCTTGTTAAATGATGAGAACGTTACACCTGAACCTGTACAGACCGAATCACCTGAAGTTTCCAGTGGCACACAAAACAGTGTTAAGAAGTCCACAAACAGTAAGTGTGATTGGATAGATTACAAGATAGTGGTAGCGTGTCTGCTGATATTTATAAAGCACGTCACATGGAAAGGTCGGAGTGGGGTCAAAGAAAAAGGGGTGTGTTTTGAGGGAGGTTGTTTGGCTATGTACATGCTATGCATTTTTACTCAAAATCTTATGCTTTGTCTTGGCGAATTGAATTGTTTTTTCCTCTTTTGCCATGATAACGGTCTTTCAGTGATGTTATAAAAGCTCGTACGGCAACTCTTTTTCCCAAAAAAATTTTCGTTGTACAAGTATAAGATATAAAACTTCTGTGTTTATAGTAGAAAGTGTTTTTCGTAGAATTTGATAGTACAGGTGTTTCACAGGTGTTCTGTACTGTGTCGAATTTTAGCGTCTTAACAATGTGGTAAATTTAGCGTGTTTTGTTAAAATATCTATTTTAAACTATTTTAATATTTTAAAGTAATTCAACGGGAAATTTAAAATATTTAAGCTTTTTGCAAATTAACTACAAGCTAAAAATGCCATTTTAGACAATCTCCAAATAAATCTACACCAAGTTGGAGTTTTTCTTCAAATCTCTAAATTCTTTCCCAGAGAGAATTTAACATTCATGAGGACTACTTAATTTAATTATGTAAGAAGTCGGAATTTTATTTCGTGGATCTATGAGTCTTTATGATGATAACGGATGGCGTTCATTTTTAAATGGGCTGTAAGTGGTTTGTCAATAAGAATTTCACCGTCAACATGGATAAGCTACAATCAGTGAAAAAAGGTGTCACGTGAGCGCAAATTTTGAAGTTCGTCGCCACAAGTAGTAATCTTTCTATCTTAATTTTACACAATTGGATCCAAAATAGGAAAATTTGTTGTGCATATTAAAAAAATTAGTGTGTAACTAGAGTACCCAGTTCTTCTCATACAATTTCTGCATGTTTTCAACAAAATCACCCACCTGAAAAATAATAGCCATTGAATATGTCGTTTATAAATATATGGTTGAGTAAAGCTGTCTCAGGATGTCACGTTAGCTAGGTACCTATATAGTACACAGCGCAGCTAGCAGTTATAGCTAGCTACAGCTCATGAATTTTAATGGCAACAAACTTTCAAAATATTATCTAAATTAAAGAAAGGCCTTTGCAAATATTAAACATTCAGATCCAGATCAATAGAGTATAGACAGTAATATTCTGACAATTTTGCTTTCGTCCATAAAAAAGTTTATTTGATGTTGTCTTTTTTCGCCCGCCATCTCTAAATCTTGTTTTTAAAGCGAGCGCCAAATTTGCATCTCATTATTATATCTGGGCATTTTTGTATCACGTGACCAGCCTGTTCCAGGGTCATTGTTGGCCTCTCCGTAATAACGGCTCAGGGGCCACAAGACCCTGGGGACGAGGTTGCCAAATTTAGTGCTCGCCAAAATTTGTACGAATAAGGTATTTCTCAATGTATGCGGCGTAATGTATGCGGCGTAAGAACATTTTCTACCTTTATTTTAGGCAGCACAAAAATCCCTCATGCAAACATAAATAGAAACATTTCACTACACTCTGCTTCACGTACGCCCCATTCTGCTTCAAGTACGCCCCAACAAAAGAAACGCACCAGGTACAGATATATTTTTGTTTTTGTTTTTCACTTCTATCGAAAGCTCAAATTTTTATCCGTATGATTTTTATTTTTGTTCTCCTAATTTAAATTTAAGGTTGGATACAACATTGGGTGCTCAAATTAATTTTACTTTGAAAAACGTAAGTTGATGTTATGTCATTCTATGTAGTGAAATCGCATGCACCATGGCAACAGGCAACTGTGACCTGGTCCCAGGGACTTATCTTACGCGACT
Organism: Hydractinia echinata; assembly: GCA_030067915.1. Lineage (NCBI taxonomy): Eukaryota > Metazoa > Cnidaria > Hydrozoa > Anthoathecata > Hydractiniidae > Hydractinia > Hydractinia echinata. Next base: position 1,011,241 of record JASGCC010000113.1, on the reverse strand, counting down.
TTAACGAGAGAAAATGAAATGATTTTATGTTGTTCTGTGTACTTTTGCCTCCTTGTTTACCAATCGTCGCGAATTAATTCACGCAATTTTCGCGTGTTTCTGTTAATTTATCGGAAATTATGAGGAAAAACTGGCTAGTCGAGAAAATTAATTCTCGTAAAATTAATCTTCTTTTTTTTGAAAAACGATTTTTTTTCCTTCTGATTTACTCAGCACTTATATACTAATGATGTGAATTTTAAGCATTCTTTATTTCGTGTCTCTTACAGAAAAAACCCTGAAATTTGAGAAAAGTTGTCAATCTCTTTTTTTTGTGTGAAATTTGCGAAATTTTATTCTCGTGAAAATTGTAAAGACTTGCGAAAATTTACTTTATGAAAATTGTTTTTTATCCAACAATATACCGCATATATAAATTAGTGCTCGTGAAAATTTATTCCCTAAAGGTTGTAAATTGCAGTGTTGTGGCAATGTTCATAAAATGTTTTATTGTTAACAGGGTATGAGCGTGTACGTCAATAATGAACTTGGTATCGTGCGTTTCATTGGTCGTGTCGAGTTTTCGGACGGGATATGGCTTGGCGTCGAACTACGAAAACCAAGTACGCATGTTTCTTGTATATTTCAAACACATTCTTGATTTGTGTTAACTGCACAAATCAAGTAGGTACCTTCCCACCGCCTTAAATGCGAAAAAACTAAGTAGAGTTTGCAGGGATTAAGAAAAGAGAGTCAGAGGAACATAAGACGGTTTTTTAAGTACAAAGAAAATGCGCAGTTTCTTTTACATTAACGAAAGAGTTATTTTATCGTTATCGCATGCCTCAATAAAAAGTAGAAAGTGCAATCATGTTTAAAATTGGAATAAATGCTTAATTTTAAAGATTATACCCACAAGTAATGACTTACGGCTTTTTAATATATACCCACTCATTTTGACAAGTTATGTTGACAGGATATCAGGTTAGATCCGATACCTTAAACTGCATAATCCCGGTTTCCTGGACTTTCTTGGGCCAGTGCGTTAATTTTTCCACAATGCAGACATCGCAGAAACTGCACCTAGCACATTTAAACTCTCCTCACCCGCCCTACACATCTACAAAAGCAGAACTCTTGCGGAGCGTTGGACAATGTACAGGATTGCAACGAATCAGGCGCATTTAATGCTTGGGTAACCAAGTTATGTTTGATTTCTATCTTTAGATGGTAAAAACGATGGTACTGTGGAAAATAAAAAGTATTTTACTTGGTAAGTTTGGTGAAATATAATATTTTGATTCGAAGTTTAGCACGATAAAAGACCAGGGAGTGTAAAAAAAGAGAATAAAAGTGTTTGGTTTTTTTTTAAAGGTAATTATCTTGCGGTAACGTGTTTTACGGAAGAAATATTGGCGTAAATTATATCACGAAAGTTTTTCTTAAATTATCTTACTCGGACATTTACAAGATCCGCTTTACAAACTTTATTTTCTCAAGCTTTTCTTCACAAATTATTCAGTCCACTGGTTCGTCACTTTTTCTAAATCCTTTTTTGAACATTACCAATTTGTGCGATTCAACTTGTTTATTTTTAGTAAACCTAACCACGGTCTCATGGTACGTCCAAGCCGAGCTACGTGTCGTGGTATAAACTGTGCACAGCTGGTGGATATAAAATTCAGATGAGTTTGGAAGACAAGAGTATCAAATATATATTTTAAAGCTACCCTGTATTTACTACTATTTATTCTATTTTTAATATATATACATTTAATAAAAAAATATTTACCACACAACAGAATGTGTTTTTGTATTTGCCGTGCGGCCAGCAAAGGATTAATGTCCAAGCATTCCTTACACTCGCGTCAGGAGCAAATTCACTCGATTAACCAGCGCATACGATTTTTCTCCACAGTTTGGTCATTCTTCTGTCCCTAGCTAGTTGTCTCGATCAATCTTTGCGCTATTTTATGGTAGCATTGACTCTAAAGTTAAAAAAGGAAAGAAAATGAATGTTTAACCACGACGGCTTTAAAGTTTACTAAAAATAGTTATACCTGAAGGGAAGCAGTATCGGCGAAAACAATTGGCACGCCCTTGTCCGATGTTTCTCGTATATTTATATCTAACGGTATATCACCTAAAACACGAACAGTATATTTACATCCTGATGGCTTTTCCAATCGATAAAAGAAATAAAAGTAGGGGTAATTAGGTCTGGACAGGAAAAGTTTTGAGTCAACCAAATCGATGAAAACAGCGATATAGCGAAAGTGGCGATTGGTGCCTAAATCCCCAGTATTTTTTTGCTATCGTCAAATTTAAGGTTTCCCATACGCTGCTGGCTAAATAAACCATCTATTCAAATCGAGGAATCGGATGTTTTATACACATACATTTTATACCTTTGTTTAAAAGTTGAAATTTATATCGGCTTACACATCTTAAAAAGTGTTTTTTTTCTATCGCCTAATAATATTTCAGTTTTATTTCTAGTTTTAGGTAGAAATATAGAAAACCGTGTATGTAAAAAAATTCAGCTTCGCCAAATTAAATTCACACAAAATTTGCGACTCCTCCCAATTGTATCCATGTCAAATTATTTTTTTCCACACATCGCCAAATTAAATCCGCGCCAAAATTTGCACCAATAGGGTATATTTTTTTTCATGAACTTGATAAACATAAACAACAACAACTACATAATTAAACAATCTTAAAACAAACAAATCTGAAATATTTTCCTTGTTAGTAAAAAATCCAAAAATGTTCTCAAACCCTACCTATAAATTCTACGTTCAATTCTTCACTCAATTTTATCGCTCCATCTTGTCCGAAAATATGACTGACGTGATGACAATTCGGACAAATGAATTGACTCATGTTTTGCACCAAGCCTAATACCTAAAGAGATAAAAAGAAGTCAGTTCTATTCTTGTAAAACTTTATGACGTTACACGAACAACCATTCAGGGAAATCACTTCCATACACTTTATTTTTTATTAATTATGAAGCTTATTGAGGCTGGAAATCTTCATGATTCTATTTGAGTCAATACAGATCAAATTTTCAAAATGTTAACTCAACGTACCTCATGTTGATAAATTTTCACGCGACAGGAATAACATACACAAAGACAATTTTCAAAAATATTTAAATGAATTAAACTTAATACAGTGGACTCTCTCCATCTCAAACTCGCAAGAGACTAAAACATTTGTTCGAGATAGAGAAAGTTCTGACAAAAATTGAAATTTTGCTAACAAAGCAAATATTTTGGCGGATTGGACAAAAGCCGCCAAATTAAATTCCGCCAAAATTTTTATTATTTTCGTGGTTGTCCACCAATTTTTCTTGCCACAAATTTTTTTCCTTAACATTTGCTGACTCAATGCACTACAATGTCCTTGGTCATAAGTCGTTTCCCAAAGCGCCAGGCAACGCTGCCAAATGGCCTCCAAAGGCTGTAATATGGCCTGTTACAGCCTTACAGGACCCCTAAACATAGGTCACGTGGTTCCACGCGCCCAGGCGGATTTTTTCCGTCTAGTTAAATCAAATATTCATACAGGGATTTCAACTTTGCGAAACATCTCCGCCCCACGTCGGGCGTCAAGAAGAGCGATATCCTGCGGTGTCGTGACAATGACAGCACCTACACATTTAAAGTAAAATGTTTTACAAAAGAGATAGAATAACACATAATCAAACTCAAGTTCATTGAAGGTTGAGAGTGATAATACTGACTCGTTGACTTCAAACAACCTATATTTCAATCGGTTTATTGGCAGATTTCTGGGACAAAAATATAAAACACCAAAGTATAGAGCATAGCATCAGTACTACGACTTTTTATAGTTATTCGTTATCTTCTACGCTCGAAGCTGGTTTTGATTTTGGCGAAAAAAATGCAAGCCGTTGATCTTCGAACTTAACATCTACATGTACTTTAAATTGCTGAAACAATTTGCGTGTTAAGGCCTAAAAACTTGGAAATTGTGGTTCCAAAAACAGTTTTACAATAACTCCTAACGAGAAACCCATGGTGTTATTGGCATCTGATTTTAATATACAAGAAAGGTACTAACTTTGCAACAAAAAGAATTATAGTCTTAACAAAATTTGTTTGAATACACGTGTATACATTTCAAGTTACCTGTTACTTGTACCAACTGTGATATAGACAGCTGGATATCACCAGTTCCCGGTGGCATGTCGACTATCAAGTAATCGAGAGGGGACCAATCAACATCTCTTATTAGTTTCTGCACAGCTGACATCACCTGAAAGAAAAAGAAAAAGTGATTGACCAGTGCTATCTTAATAATAAAGTTGTATTTCGCTAGCATTAATACCTTGTTCGTATTTCGTGCGTATTATCTTTGGTGTAAATTTAAATCCTCCATGCAAGGTTTATTTATGTAAGTTGTAAAAATATTCTATTTATATCGCAGTTTTTGTTCCAAATTTCGAGGCTTAAAAACACATTCCGCAATCATTTTTGTTTCTTGAAAACAAATGCGAAAAAAATTAAAATACGAGTCCTCAATATAACGAACCTCTCGATTAAACGAACTAAATTCTGCCTCTCCTTCTTAAAAAAAAACCTTCGATACAATGAACTATAGGTTTTTTGAACTTTTTGTGTCTTAAGGCTTCGTTACATGAAGAAACAAGCAGAAATTCTAAGGAAAACGGAAACTTTCGCAACTCTGCATAATTTGTGAAATTTGATCAGATTCTAGGATTCGGAAATTACGGTGCCGCAAAAAAACGCATTTAACTTCTTATAAATCATCCTCACAACGATTCGCGTATTACGTACCATGGGACCACGCCACACAACAGCAGAGGTTTCATCTACAAGAAATCCAATTGACATGCTAAAAAGAATGTCTAATAAATCATAAGGGGTTATGATGACATCAAAAACAATAGTGCAGTAACGTTAAATATCATCTTTGCTTTTTTGACAACTTGACAACATGTTTACAGATTGATCTTTTACAAAAGCACTGTTTTGGATAAGCAGTTTAAAAAAAGATATTTCAGTAACTCACCATTTTATACCATAATTTTGAAGTGGAATCATTTGGTTCACTAAATCAAAAAAAAAAAAAAAATCAGGATCACAACAAACTAACTCTGCTCTTAACAACATCATCCTAGTCCGGTATTTGAGAATCTTACTGTCGTTCAAAGTTGGCTCTGCATTGAGATTCATCATTTTTGGGATTGAAGGTCCATAAATATCTGCATCGAGGATACCAACATTCTGCGTTAGAGATAAAGATAACAAAATAGTAATATGTAAGATACAGATAAATACGTATGAAGAAGTTAACATTGATGGAAATCTCATCCTAATGGCGTGCATACCACTTCTCTGACCGCTTCACTTATAAGCGTAAATTTTATTAGCACGTGTAGGGTGAGATTTTCTGAAAATCTTAAGGCCGAACAAAAAAAATGAATATTTGTTTATAGAACATATCAACTTCTGAAGCAAAAATTATGTACTAAAAGATAAAAAGGAAACAAGATATAAAAAAATCGATGTATTTCTTAAATAAATATAGAAATATGCTCTAGTGAAAAAATGTTACAGGCAAATGTGCTGACATGAAAGAAGTGAATTTAAAATTTAAAAATAAAGAAGAATTGAATATAAATAAAATTATTATGTAAAACGTCCAAAAATTATAGAATGAAAGGTAAAAATAAAAGTTACATAAAATCAAAAAATAATAGGCATAAAATGAGGTTGAAGTGAGATGAAAAAATACACTATGCTTATAAAAAAGGTGTAACATGCTTGTCATATATTACATACGATTCTCAGTAATAATATTACCTTTTGGCATCTGGCAATGGCAGCGGCGATATTAACTAAAATAAAGGGAAGCATGGGGGTAATCTATTTTTTTATTTAAATGCTTATTTAAAGCAAAAAAAAAATACTATACTTAAACAGGATTTTTAAGTAAAGTAATGTTAAGGCAAACCCAAGAAACATCACAGGCTTTTTGTGCACTCTTTTTTTGTGGCCGGGTTTTCTTTGTCACATATAATGCATACGTATCACGTTGCATGTGATTAGAAAGGTTTAAAATCCTTGTTTACAATGATACATGCATATGTACTCAAAAGTCGAATGTATTTCAATTAAAAGACATTGTGATGTGGATAAAGGGATATTCCACGAGGCTGGCGAAAAACACACAATACAAACTCTCCTGTGCATGTACTGAAATAAAAACACTTCTCCAGTTGACACCTATCCTAATTTCATGAAGCGTCTCAAGTCATTACACTATACATGTTAAACAACTTTTTGTCACTTGCCTCTTCTCTTTATTAATAGCTGTAACCCGTTTGTTTGTTTGTGGCAAAAAAAGTCCTGCTACGAAAACACGAAATGCGATATATAAAGGATGGGCGAACCTATGGATTTATTCATGGGCTACCAACTAGTTTTTGCAACTTCTTTTAATTTCCTTTTTTTATTATATTTTACAACTATTTATTGCTTCCTTTTTTCTCTTTTCTACAACTTTTCGTTGTTGCCATATTTCTCTACAAAGAATAGGCATGAAAGTAAACAACAAACATAACATTATTACAAGTTTAAAATAAGTTTAAAAACAAATTAAAAAATGAAATTTTTATCAACCAATAATATGATCAATCAAAAAAAAAAGTATATATACATAATGACATATGGATATAGTGCTTACCGGCAGATGTGGATTTACCAACACCACCTTTTCCAGATGCAACTAAAATAACATTCTTAACTCCAGGTATAGTTTTCCTTTTTGGAAGACCTTTTGCCATCAGTTCTTTTTGTTTTGAACTAAGTGTTCCCTAAAACATTTTACTTGACTGTAATCATTTGAGTCTGCCAAAAATGTATTTTATATAGAAAACTTTTGAAAAAACTAGCGAGTGTGGGAATTACATCAGCCATCTTTTCGCTAGCTGGCAAAAATAAATTTAAAAACTTACTTTTAATCTTGAAATATGCAACTGCCTTGACTTACACATATAAGAAAATGTTGTTTTTGTAAGCTGTAACATATTTGTTACCTAATACAAAATATATATCTATATATACATTATTATTAGGCATACACGAATCTTCTAAAAACAAAAAAGACGGAGTTCAGTACTAAGGCTGAAGGAAGTCATACCTCAGTTTACCGTCGGCCGCCCTCATGTATATTTACCACCGCATGAAAAATTTCATTATTTAAAAAAATTTCATTATTGTCTTCACTTTCCCTCCAGAGAATGAAAATATGAAGTAATCACTCAAAGAATATCTTAATAAACCCCTCTGACATGCTTCCCACATCACCATCATCACTGAGGATTTCCAACAACAATTTGAATCACCGGGCATGTCGTCATGCTTTATTTCCTGACCCTCAGATTTTAAGTCGCCCCTGAGCCACATAGTAAAAATATAATAATAAAATAAATAAATAATTAAAAATAATTAAAAATTCAATATACATAAATGATGAACACATTCATCACAGTTCCACAAAGAAAGAAATGAAATATACTCAATGCATCCTATTTTGAAAAAGATATTGCGTAATTTTGATTGATGTCGCAATCGATCGAAAGTGTTCTTTTTTTAATGTTTTCAAATGTGATGTAATGTGTTAATTTAAATTTCGAAGGGCCTATGTTCCAATGCATGCCATACAAAGTTGTGTGATCAAGCCTTGTCTCATTTGGATATATGTTCCAGTCTCGGCGCTGTAGTTCCGGTTCGGGCACCGAGGGTTTCGGGTTCAAGCTAGCTAGGCGGAGGGGCAAAATAATGAATAATGATGCAGACGACAGTAAACTGAGGTACAAATTCCTTCTGCCTAATATGGCCAACACTGAGTAGTTGACACACACAATAGCAATATTATCACCCATATAAATACTTTGATGGTAGAAATTTTCTGGGCCAAATGGCGAAAGTTATTCTCACGAAATATTTGTTATCACAAATCGCGAAAGTTTTCTTGCTACAAAAAAATAATGACGGGGATAGCTATTCCACACCAAAAAAATGGAAAGAGCTCAAGTGACAATTATAACTGCACATTCAAAGACATTCAATGCATTTAAAACTTGTAAACTTTTTTTTACTTAACCTGCATTTAATTGTCTGGGGTTCCTCAGTAAAAACACATCATAATAGTAGAGAACATTGTATTATGAAATAAATTTATACAACATCCTTCGCATCGGAACGCAATTGTATATTTGGGGCATGGATCGGGATGCCAGGCAATAAGATTAAACAATAACAGGCAGGACAGATACATGTGCAGATACAAAAACAGTAATAACCCTAGCATATGCACTTAAATGGTATGAGACACTCACAATGACACGTACATCTTGGCTGCACTCCTTTGTAAGTGTCTCCCATGACATATCTCGTTATTCTCTTCATCATAATGCACTTCAATGGTATGACACACTCACAATGACATGTATATCTAGGCCGCACTCCATTGTGAGTGTCTCCCACGGCATTTCATCATAATGCACTTCAATGGTACGACAAGCTTGAATGTCTCCCACGGCATTAATTTCATCATACGCACTTCAATGGTACGACAAGCTTGAATGTCTCCCACGGCATATCTCATTATTCTCTTTGTCATAATGCACTTTAATGGTACAACAAGCTTGAATATCTACCACGGCATTTCATCTTCATTTCATCATAATACACTTCAATGGAACGACAAGCTTGAATGTCTCCCATGGCATTACATATGCACTTCAATGGTGCGACAAGCTTGAATGTCTACCACGGCATATCTCATTATTCTCTTCGTCATAATGCACTTTAATGGTATGACACACTCACAATGACATGTACATCTTGGCTGCACTGCAATTGTGAATGTCTCCCACTGCATTACTTCCTCACATCTCATTATTCTCTTCTATTCTTCAATATAAATAATAATATTATAAATTAATAATAGCATAGAGTAATAAAGTAATGATATAATCAACAGGCCACACACGTGTATCTGTCCAAATTTTTGGCTGACTTAGGAAGCCCGACATCCCTATCAGTTAAAACGCGCAATGGGTAATTAGCCAGGACTCTTGCTCCCACTGCTGGACTAAAACCTTGACAACACTTTTAGCCAAATGGTTGTTCAAGGAAACCGTGCAGCTAGAGCAAGTGTCTCCATCTTTGTTGATGCATGAGGGATAAGCCAGTTCAAACCAGTCATATACTGAACTCGGCTAACTCTGTCTTTAACAATGGTTGCGGTGACGAACGCTATGTGGTGACTAGGCAATGATACTCCGCATTGGTTGACCAGAGTGACATCACACAAAAACAAAAGAAGTGTTGTTAGTTTGGCAAACCCTACACAGCATTATTAATAGTATAGGGAGGGCGGGTGGGAACCTTTAGCTCTAACTGGTTGTTTACAGAGCCAAGCTTGAAATGGATAATGTACAGGTGTACATATTTTCTTGAAAAAGTGTGAAATAATAGTTTATTTTTGCGTTATACTCATTTCATGAAAAATCCAAAAGTTTTTATAAAAAATTTTGCGATTTTTTCTACCTTAAATTCTGCATTTTAATAAATTTAAAGCTAGCTATAAAATCACAATAAAAACAATAAAAACGTGAGTCTATAAAATACAAAAAATAGAGTTGGCTAGATCGGCTCTACTCTACTCCGTGGTGGATAAACGAAAGTGAAATTCCATGGCAGCCATTTAGAATTTGGCCTGTATTCGCGGACCGAAGTAGATAGATTTTTGTGTCCTTACGCAATATCATGTGCTTAGCATTATCGTGTTTGGTCGCATCGCACTTATATCACGTGATAAAAATTTGTCCGGGTCAAAGAATTGAAAATTGATCCGATAGGTACCCATCCTTTTAGGTTGGGTACGCCGTAGATTAGTGGTTATAGCTCTCGTACTCTGTGCGGGAGACCGGGGTTCGATTCCTCTTGACGGCGATTGAACATGGGCGAGTGAATGTTACCATAGCCCCGGGTTAACCCAAGCCATGTGAGGGAAATTGGGAAGATGGCACACTGTGTGGGCCGTTGGATGTTGCCGGGAGTTGTCTAGTAGAGCACGGGCTCTAATTGGGTCTGCGTAGCTCAAAATGAGCATTAAATACTCTAGGACTCTCCATCTAAGCCATGGCCCCTCCTGGAAATAATAGACAGGGTATATCCCTCGATATTTGTGAGGCTAGCCATGTAAAATATGCACATCTATCTATCTATCTAAGATATTGTAATACACTTTAACGTAATTGTGATGTATATTCTATTTTCGATTGTGGTTATTTTATATTCCTTTTATTATTCAAGCGCATTCTTTCAACTGTCTTATGTTACTAGGTGTTGCATTTCGGGAATGACAACCGTCAATTTAATTCGAAAAGTCGCCTGAACTCGCCCTTATATATGCGGCCGTTTGTGGCTTATCGGCACCCTCTTCTCCAAAACGATTGTGATTGTTCGTTATTTTGCCTCAGATTTTTTTGCATTTATAATATTTATAATATTTGTTTATTATCCTTGGCTTTTGACCTCTATGATGTAAAAATCTATGATGTCTAAATCAGACATCAAAAAGTTTATTTATATTTTTTGAACGCATTCTCTTCTAATTTAAAATTTATGCGTTAATTCTGCAAGTGAGTTTATGCTCTCCAGTTCCCCACCACTGCTTGAAGAGTGTCAGAGTTATTTTAAACTTTCCCATCATAGCCCTGAAATTACCGTTTTTGATTTAATTTCTACATTCTTTTTTAATGCGTTAATTCATTATATTGCCTCTTCATGAAGGGATAAAAGCGATATAGTTGAGATTTGCTAAAACTCAGATAAATAATATATTTATTTTAGGAAAGTTTGAGGCTCAGATTATTAAAATTTTAAAAGAGTTTAACTTAATGCTAATGTTATATACTTATAAAACGTGAAGTGTGTGCTTGTTCACAATTGAGACATTGGCTTAAAAACAGGCCTAAAGAATTTTGCATTGGATTGGAGTAGTTGTGTGGCGTTTACAAATATGTACGGCTTACAAGCCGGTTCATTTAGTGGACCTGCTTAAAAACGTTCTGTGTCGTTCACAAACAGGCTGGTGAAGCTTTTCATATCAGAATAACATTTACAACACGAATAGAAGAACACAGTTCTTTAGCCTTCTCGGCTTTCTTGTTAGTATTATAATTTCTTCTCTGATCTTATTCGAAAACATTAATATTAAGAATCTAATATATTTCGCACAAAATTGCATGAATTTTTTTTTTAAAAGCTGAAAACATTACGTTTCTTTCCCACACTTGTTCGGTATATGCTCTATCTGCGTAAAACATAACTTGCATTATTCAGCAAATTTAACGTGGCCATGTGATGAGACAAGATAAATTTGAATAAAATGTTTTGGAAAAAGAAGAAAGTAACTAGTTTTTTTTGAGGTGACAAGACAAGGTGGCAAATCTCAAAGCTTGTTGCCACAAGTATATACAATGGCCCCTGTGACTTATTTCTCTTCGTAATAAAACACTTCTCTTTTTTCCTGCAATAACTTTCATTCCCTTCAAAACAATTCTCTTCCAAAGTGTGAAACACTTCTCTTCCATGAACTCAAAAAATTCCTAGACCCAATAGTGATTGAGCTGCATTCTGTTAACTCATGTTTAAATGGGATACCCAGCTGTGAAAAAGATCCATTGTTCTATAAGTATATACTTAATAACTCTCCAAAAATTTTATGTGCATATTAGTGGACATTAGATAAAAATATATTGTAGTATTTCGTTTAGGTGATCAGTTTCAAAAATTAAGGGAGGTTTTGTGACATTTCAACATGTCATCATTTGTCATTCTCTACAAAGTGTAATTTTGAGGTTACTGTTAACAAAAGGTAGGTACATTTGGTGTATAAAAATGGGCAACTTTTAAAAAAGGAAGCACATTTTGAGGTTACCTAGTTTTCAAGATACTATACTCGAAAATGTGATGTGGTAAATTTGAGGTTACCAAAATGAGGTTACCCTCTTTAAAGCCTTATATCTAAGGATACCTTGGGGTTACTTTAATGAAACTTGGTACAGTGGTGACTAAATTGGTAAGCAACCCAACTAAATCTTTGAATAATTGAATTTGTAAAGTGTGTGACTATATTGAGGTTACCAAATTTAATGATTTTTTCTCATTCCTCAATGAGGTAATGCAGAGCATAGAGAATCAGATTTTATTGCTTTTAATGGTATTATGTCTATACGTATGGGAAATTGTGAAGAAAAATTAAGAGATACCTGTATTAAAAGAAACTTTTACACTTCAATTATATATATACACCTAGGTTTTTCTAAAAATCACCCAAAAGATATCAGGTATGTTTGGCCACTACTAAGTGAAAGAACAAAGTCCTGGTCTTGGTTTCACAAAGAGAGGTTCTATTATGGAGTTGTGCCTGTGACAAGCATTTTTAAAGTTACTACACAACTGTACTAAAGAACTATGATGCCTACATTGTCTATTAGTAGAAAAATGACTTTGTTTTTTGATGAATTTGTTAGTTGCCAAAAAAAATTAGTATTTTTTAAATGTCCATATCCTTGCCAATTTTTTTGCAACTACTTAAGAAATCTTTCCTGGAAATTAAAACAAAGTGCAAACATAACTTTTATGTTATTTTTTTAGATTATTGATTTTTATTATTGTTCCATTGATCTTCTTTCTCAGCATATTGGATTGTTTTTTAAAAAAAACCAGAAGTGTTATATTTTTAACATTGACAGCTATATATACCATTGCAATGATACTTGAGGTCATATCAGTAGAAAATTTTAGAATTGAAATTAGGAACACTGCAAGACATTGAGAGCACAGGTTAACCATGGTTAACCATGATTTATGAAAGTCCAAAAAATAATTGAAATACCTTGTTTAACCATGGATATAACATGTTTTTGAAGTGTTAAATGGCAACTTTGTTCTCTTTTCCTATCATGGTTAACTGTTACCATGATTTTATGGTTGACCAACATAGTCAACAGTGACACCAAGATTTCACCATCTGACCATGGCCTTACAATATCACGATAACTTTTCATCTCACCATGGTCAGATGAAAAGTCAAAGTTTGATAACAGCACTGACCATGGTTTATAACATGACGCTGCTACATAAATTCATTGTTTATGGTAATAAAAAGCAGGATCAAAATTTCATAAAATCATTTTTTAAATAAAGTCATTTATAAAAATGTATATAGACTTTATTTTTCAATTTCATTAAGCATCATCATTAAATCATGGTGTAAAATGTTCAGTTTCAGGTGGTACTGCAGTGATTTTTTACATGTGTGATTATATAGAAGGTTATATGATATAAATTCGAATAAGGTTATATGATATAAATTCGAATAAACCTTTTGGGAGTAGCTTTTATCACATAATTTAGGTTTAGGGAAGGACATGTATTTAGCGAATGTATTTAAAAGAATTAGGACTTTAGTGGGGGATAAACTAAAGAGTTTAAAAAAGAAATACTGTAACAATTATATAGGGAGGTTATTTTTAATCATTTTTTATCTTTTTTAGGGAGCTAATTAATAACCAAAGTACAACACAATAAATTATTCATTTTTGATCCATTTTTATTGATACACCGTGATGGCGAACTTGAGTGATACACTAACAATTATTTGCTTCACCATTCTCTCTGTTGTTATATTTGGCACGCAACCCGTGGAAGCGTTTGATGGTGGTGATGCAACAGCATTAATACTTGGATTGTTGATCGGAATTCTCGGAATATGCGCTTGTTTAGGGGCATATGCAAGAAAGCGAAGTGGACAGTAGAATTTCGTACCTAGCGTAATTTATATTTTGGGAATGTATTATAAATTCTTTGAGTAATAATTTTATAATTCTTTATAACATTTTCGTCGCTGTTTTTTTATTTGAAAACAGTATACTTGCTTTGCATAAAGTATTAGTCCTGAATATTTTATGTCTTATAAGCTGTATCGAATTAATTGAGGAATAATTCCATTTTTTATAGCTATGCTTTTTTGAGGCAAAATTAAATCATTGATTCAAAGTTAACTAAGACTGAGACACCACTGCTTCTGATGTTTTTCAAATCACGGAAGTAGAAATAGTTTGCCAGAGTTTCTCTGAATGAAGAAGAATAAAGAATGAACAAAAATATAAATCTTATCCCGTATGAATTTTTTTTTTATCTGCAATCTTTGTGTTCGAGAAATTCGATAAGAAAAGTTAAATCCCTAAACATCAATATACCCTACTTTGCCATGAAATATTTCAAAATGGAAATACACGATAAATACAATATAAATGTGTTTTTTGTCTTGTACTTCTCTTTCTTCTATATAGCAGGATAAAAAATTATAGCTTTTCAGAAAATAAGAAACACCTGAGGCCGAAACTAGATTCCCTGGTTGTTATATCAATCGCGAAATTGACATCTTGACCAGTTTATCAAAACTCCGTTTTGCCTCGCACAAGTGTTTTCAATATATCTATAGTTCATTTACTCTGTCAATATTTTTTAGAAATGCGAACGGCTGACCTTATGAAGAAAAGAAGGCAGCGTCTGAGTTTTGATCAAGATGAACAACAAGTTTTAGACATCTAACACACTTGAATCAAGGTGACTACTTTGCCCAAAAACTTTTTAGCTACCTTAGTTCTACCATAAATCTACCTTAAAATAGGTCGAACATTTAATTTTCTCCATCTTCTTCTTTTTATCAGTTTCTAATTCTTGCCAATGTAATTAGTGGTGTTAAACCCCATAAAAAAACTTCCAAATATCCAGATCCTGTTTTCTATTCTTATATTCTATATTCTGGTTTAGTAGATAACAGCAGACTGGTTCTACGTGTCATCTAGGGATTTAGGAATATTTAGGATCAAATGCCACATGTATTGGGTCCTGGTCCTAAAAGTGGATTATTGTTTACATGACGTAAATACCACCATGGTGGCATACACATAAAAGAAACCAAAATTTACAGTAAAAACAGCGAAAAAAATCTTTATTTTTTTAAAAAAAAACCTTTATTATGCGGCATTATGACATCATGATTCGAAACATTGCCTTGCAAGAACACGAAAAAACTTACTTTTCCAATTTTTGCAGCTCCCAGAAGAAATAGTTCATAGTTTTTAATAAAGTATTGCTATAAATTCGCCATTTTGAATTTTTGAATACGGCGATATGGACGAAAAGATTGCAGTTTTTAAAAGGGACGTCCATAAAGTACGTGTATGTTTCGAAATCGTCCCACTGCTAAAACAAGTCTTTGAGTAAAAAATAATAAGCTATTATTGTATGATCTAATATGCCTTTCTAAAAAAACGTGTTTATGTGGAGCTTCACTAGTATAAAAATCTTCCTTTATTTAAAAAAAAATAGATTTTAACTTTTTAAACCTTTTAAATCACTTTTTTAAAAGCCGAGGGGAGGAGGTTTTTTTTCAGTGAATATATGCGTCCAAATAGGGTTAACCAGGTGGTAGAGTGTTTTCAGCTAGTGTTTAGGGAGCTTCTGTTATACTTTAAGGGGAGAAAGTTCTTGCGGGAGAAACTTCCGTAAGTTTATTCCCTGCTATATAATAAAATTTTAAAATCACAAACACTAGTCAGAATTGATGAAAAAGTAATCGCGAAATACAATTCTGTAAAAGACCGTATGGTATATAAAATATAAATATAGTATATTTTCCTGCAAAAAAATCTTTTCAATCAAAAGTGCACTAAATAACCCCATGCACAACCGTATGTTAAATCCATACAGATTTACTAACTGTTTCTTATGTCAACACGACCGCTTTTCTCCATTTCGGGACTTTAGTGTGTCCTAACGTGGTTTTATATTTCTGCGTGTGCGCAAGAACAGACAGAGTCAATCGCTGTCCCAATATCAGAAAGAAAAAAAAGAGGCCCTGAGATCGAGGTCGAAAAAGCTTAAAACCTTTCGCAGTTTTACTGATTCTCAAACTTACTTACTTCTGGACTTCGTAGGACTTTGAGCGGCTACATCTCGAGCTTGCAAGGCCGAAAAGCGGTTAGGGTTGGGATTTAATCGGAAGCTCTTTTCAAAGTCGTAGATTGTGGCCTCAAGAATTACTCGCCCAGAATTACAGCTGCAGACATCCATTCTAATTTTTGCATACCTAAATATTTTTTTCAACGTTTTTTTAAAAAAAATGTACAAATAGGAATCACGAATGCGGACGAAAGGGATTAAAAAACGATGACAATTCGGGGGTAGGGATTACAAAACGGATTACAAATCGGAGTATGAAATATAAAACGGGGTAAGGATTACAAATCAGTGCAGAAGCGGCATTTCCCATGTTCGCAAGATAGTCGGAAATGGAGTTTCGTTTCGGCTCTGCGAAGGAGGGTGTATGGGGAGCATGCGTAGTAGGGTAAGGGCGGGGTATAAAAGAAGACTAAAAAATGCGGTCTTTCTGGATTTGACTCAGATGTACATCAGTACAGTAAATTTTATCTATTTTTGAGTCATGACTTCCGAACAGGGTCCATCATATTCTTCTGGCGCTGTCGATCAACACATACTGAATGCGATCAACGAATCCATCAGGCAAGCTAACCAAAAATGGTTGAATTGGCAGCAGCTGCAGCAGCAAAAGTGATGCAACAAGTCACAGCACAACAGGATAAAAGGCTGGATCGGTTGACATCAAACCTAGAAGTTAAAAGAAAAGAAGACAAAATTTAACAAGAAAGGAAATGAAAAGATGCGTGATTATAACCTGGAGGTTTTGGAGAATATGGAAAAGATACAGATACAGTTTGACGATGGGAAAATAAACGAAGCGAGAGGGAATACTGGAGACGGGTAAGAGACTTGTTAAAAAACGATTGAAATTAATTAAACTAGCGGATGGAGAGGATTGGCTTACTGTACAAAAATATTTGAGCGATGAGCTGGCCTCTGATACTGACGACGAAAAAGAAATATCAAAAGCTATCAGGAGTGCTAATGCAAAAAAGAGAAGCGCAAGAGAGAACAAAAACCTTATTCTAGAAGTTCTTATCGCTCACGATTACATAAAAATTCACCTCGTAGCATTAACAATAACCGCGAGTACACTCAGCAAAGGGTCTCATTTAACAAAATTCACGACAATAAAACTTGTTGGTCATGTGGCCGTCAAGGCCATTTTCAAATGTATTGCCCATTTTCGAAAAACGATCAAGTAAAAATACCTGATAGGTTGAAGCCTAATTAAAATGTTGATATCATGTGAAAAGTATGTATTTATATATTCAAAGATCGTAAGATCGTAGTTGGGAATAGGAGAACCAAGAGAGTAGTTGCGGGAAAAATAGAAAAGTGTTTACCTTTTTGGAAAAGTGTCCTTGCTGCTTCTCGTTTGTGTTGAATGTAGTCGAAAACGGTTATCCACTACCTTTCAAATCAATTCAACCTCCATTTACGCCAAAGCATCTAGCCTAAGGAACAGAGAATTTGTAGAAATATCTATTTTGGATTTGATAAAAAATAATTGTATCGAAGAACTGGCTGAATCCCCATACTGTGCTAATCCTTTCACTGTTGCAGAAGGAGAAAAACCTAGATTGGTTTAGATTTAAGACATGTGAACGAACATTTAGAATTAAAAAAGTTTGGATAATTTGAAAAATACTTTTACTTCGGAACATTCGATTTGAAAAGCGGATACCATCATGTCAAAATAGCCGAAGAATTTAGAAAATATTTAGGCTTTGCTTGGACTTTTGAAGATGGAATGACAAGATATTTCCAATTCTTAGTTCTTCCATTCGGATTAGCCAGTAAAAAATGGCGAGGAGAAGGAATAAAATGCGTTGTATATTTGGACGATGGTATCGCAGGCGACCAAAGTTATGAGCGTGTCTCAAACATTTTTGAAAAAGTCCAACAAGATTTACTTGCTGCTGTATTTACTCTAAATTTACAAAAATCGAAACTCTATCCACAAAAACAAGCAAAATGGTTAGGTTTTGTGGTCGACACAAACAAAATGGAGTACAGAGTCCCGCAAGAAAAAATCGTCAAAACATTGCGTTTAATTAATTTTGCGTTATCAAAACAATATTCTAATTCTCATGAAATCTCAAATTGCAGGACATCTAATCTCGATGTATTTAGTCATAGGACTCTCACGTTTATTTACACGTGGGATGTACAAATTTATAGAAACTCGAATTACTTGGTTTCGTTCTTCGGGAATAGACGAATTAACAAAATTTGAGCTGGAATTTTGGCAAAGGAACTTATCTAAAAGTATTGGTTTTGCTATAAATCATATACCCAACAACAACAAAAGTGGTTTATTCGGACGCAAGTGGTTTTGGATATGGCGGATACGTTTTACAACGATTAGGTACTGTCATTGCTAGGGGAAATTTCAACGATATGAAAAAACAAGAAGTTCTACTCACCAAGAGTTATTATACGTAAAATATTTGCTCGAGTCATTCGGAGATTTTCTACGCAACGAATCTGTTCCGTGGTTCTCTGATAATGTCAACGTGTCCAAAATTATTGATGCGGGAAGCACGAAAGTTAATTTGCAGAAAATTGCTTTAGACATTTACGATCTTTGTTTAAAATTCAATGTTACTCTTAAACCAACTTGGCTCCTGAGAGAGGAAAATGATTTAGCTGATCAAATTTCAAAATTATACGATAATGATAACTGGAGCATTGATAACGAGTCATTTGGCTATATTTAAAGTATGTTTGGGGAATTCACATGTGATAGATTTGCAGACGAGTTAAATCATAGAGTGGAAAAGTTTAATTCGAAATTTTTATGCCTTAAGTCTAGCGGAATGAATGCTTTTACACTTAACTGGGAGAATGAATTTAATTGGTTGTGCCCTCCTATCAGTCTTATTGGCAATGTGCTGCGTCATTTAAAGTTATGCAAGGCCAAGGGAGTTTTGTTTGTGCCAGAGTGGCGATCTGCACACTATTGGCCTTTATTAACCGGAGACGGTGTTTCTTTTGACACGTGCGTAAAACAATGTTTAGTAATGGATCCTTATTTTAGTAACGATTATAATTGTGAATCAGTTTTCAAGGCATTTGCTAAATTTAAATCATTAGCTGTACATCAATCGTTCGAAATAAAACTGTCATTGTCAAACTGAGTTCAATAATAAACTTTGCACATGAGTATTAAACGACAAAAACTAACAAGCAGCGTAAAATTTAGCGCCTTACGAAGCGGAAAAGTAAATACCGAAGCACTGGTTATATGTTTATAACACCTATATCGGGAAGAAACGTGATTGGCCAGTACTTTAGCTATAAGAGGCAAGGAATAAAGAGTTACATGACGTAAGATCACGAATGTAGATAACGCCCAAATGTGGCGCCCGCTCAAATGTAGCGGTGATGTGAAATAGCCTGCGGGGCTGAAATATGTTTCAGGCCCAAATGTGGTGGAAATGCATTTACATTTTTAGTGTATATACTATGTACGATTTTTTCGGTATAATCTGCAAAACAAGATAAAAAGCGTAGTATTGACATAAGTGATGCGTATGCGCGAAAGTATTTAAGTATTTGATTTTTTGTGTTAATTGTATTTTCCATAGTTGGTTTATACGGCGAAATGTGGAAAACATGGTAATAATCAAATCTGAAGAATTAAAAGACGTTGCTTCCTCCCTTCCTGTTCTGTTGGACGCAGCTTATGCAAATTCCACATTGGCCAAGTATAAGCCAGCATGGGAGAAGTGGTTACAATGGGCAAGCGAATTCAAAGAATTTGCATCATGCCCAGCATTTTTTGTTGGTTGTTATTTTAACGATTTAGTGAGATCGGGTTCAAAAGAAGGTACAATCATTTCGGCATATTGCGCAATAAGGTGGACAACAACATCACTCTTCCGGGGTCAAAGATAGTCCGACTGATCACCCTTTCGTAAAAATGGCTTTTGAAGGAGCGAAACGTTTAGCAGCATCTACCAAAAGCAAAAAAAGAGCCAATAACAATCGAGATTATTAAAACAGTGGTAGACAAGTACGACAGCACTAATCTAGCCTATCTAAGATTTTTAATTATTTTCATACTCGGTTTTACAGGGCTTTTCAGAATAAGTGAACTTTTGGACATAAAGATAAGCAACATAAAACTATAAAAAAGTTGTATTGAAATTTTCCTTGAAAAATTGAAATGTAATCAGCTAAGAGAAGGGAACATCGTTTATATAAGCAGCACAGAAACTCGTTACTGCCCTGTATTTTATCTAAATAAGTATTTGCATGAGACAAATTTAGTTAACGAACCAGATTCGTTTCTTATTTTCCGTCTGGCTAAAACTTCAAAAGGCTACAATGTTCACGATTCAAAAAGATTATCATACACTAAAACCAGAGATTTATTTATGGAGCAAATACGAGCTTTGCTCGGAGAAGAAGGGAAAAATTATGGATTGCATTCTCTTCGCTCAGGTAGGGGCGATAGTCAATAACAACATTGATGATCGCTTGATAGAAAAACACAGAAGATGGTCGTCAAATTCAAGCAAAGACGGTTATATTAAAGATAATAAAAATAAAAGGCTAAAACTCTTTCAAGCTCTTTTTTCTCTGTAACCAATATCTCCGATATTTGTAGTTTTGCGTTTCCGATATTCGCAAGATAATCGGAAATGGAGTTTCGTTTCGGCTCTGCGAGGGAGGGTGTATGGGGAGTATGCGTAGTAGGGCAAGGGCGGGGTATAAAAGAAGACTGAAGAATGCGGTCTTTCTGGATTTGACTCAGATGTACATCATTACGGTAAATTTTACCTTGGTGTAAAAAATTGACTGACTCTTTACTAATAATCTTTTTTATTTTATTTTTATGTAATTATTGTCCGGAATGGTACACGAGACACGATAAACAAAGAAGAAAAGCACGACGAAACGAAGACGCAAGACAACGATTGGCCTGATAAAGATCCTTAGTATATATAATGTCAAGGTTTTTCCAACTGGAAAATAGCTGCGAGGACAGAATTCCGTTTTAGCCTGAGGAAAACGGTTGTTTTTTTAGCCCAGACATTATATATATGGGTGCAAATTAGGCACATCACACGAGCTAGATATATAGAGGCTAACTGTACCGTACTGCTGTGCTTGAGAATTGTAACCAATATCTCCGATATTTGTAGTTTTGAATTACCCGACTGCAAGAATAGACAATAATAGGTAGCCTAGCTACAAGATTTTTGTCTCAAACCTACTACAGTAAACGCGTTCTATTAATTATCGCATTTGAATATTATTATGTGAACAAAACAAAGCATTCAATGGCCCATCATTTTATCAAATCTCAATGGGATTGTCTTTTATATACGAGAATTAATTTATACTTCTAGTTTTTCACTGAATTCTGCGAGTCTAATTAGAAAAGAAAAATTTGCATTTGTAAACAGAATTTAAAAGATAGAGAAAAATGATTTCATTTTTGTATATTTTGATCCTACACTACGTTATAAGTATGTGTAATCGCACGTTTACGAGTGCAATTAGGAAATAATCGAACGAATATTTTTTTTTTGCTTTTAATTTTCCGAGTCGGTCAGGACGAGGATAAAATTAAAAAGCAAAAAAATTACGAGTTCGATTATTTCCAATTGCATGAGTAAACGTGCGATTACGAGCTAATCACACAATGAACTATTTTTGTAAGAGTAGCACAGGATGTCAATTTCAATGTTTGATTTTTTTATTTTCCGATTTATAATTAGTTCGATTCATTGTAAAGATATCTTTTTTTGACTTATCATAAAACGCGAGAAAATAAATATTTAAATTATCGGCGCTCCTTAAAGAAGGCAGTTAAGATTCTAGAGTGCAATTAAGAAATAATTGCACTCCGCACAGTGCAATTACGATATAATTTGCACTGTAGAAGAAGCGCCAAACAAGAAAAAATAGGTCATCATGTGATTAGCGTATAAATCTTTTTGTCTGGTTTGTGTATTTAGGCGGGAAATTATCATCTACAGAATATTCCCTCTACCTTCAGATACCTAGCACCTTGGTCCCTTTATGTGACCTATACATTAATTTTCTTTGTATATCCCGATTTCTCTCTGAACGAATTTCCTGACCCTTTTCAAGTTTAAGATAGAAAAAGTTCACTTCATTTTGAGTTGGCTGGACAGTTTAGAGGCCACAAAAGACTTTTTAACCCGAAAGGACGTAGCAATTAGTAAAGTAGGCTTTCAAAACGGAGAATAAGAAAATATATTAATATATAAAATAAACAACTCTTGGCATAATACACTAATTTAATCACACAGAATCAAACCGTATATTGGATTAGGATTACTCTTGCAGGCTAAAAGATAAACTTAGATAACGATCGAAAACAGAAAACGTTAATTTCCCTGGCTAATTTCGGAGCAACAGGGAGACATTAAGGGATATTAAAGGGGCGTTTCCCTCCACCCTCGTTCTCAGGACAATTTTCGCTTTTATAATGGAGACTGCGCGAAATGTCTGATATCAAAATGTCGAGAGGGCGCTGGCAACGAGGTCGTTTGTCATCCTCTTTCTATAGTCCAGCACTTTTTATAACAACTCGGTTCTCAGGAGTTATGGCGCTCCAACTGTGGGGTTGATTTTGCCTGACCTTAGCCCGGATATTTCCGGGACTCGAGCTTTGAGTTAAGCCACTTAAAAGTTATTTGAAGTAGTGGAATATGAACAGGATTAAAATTTGCCAAACTTCATTAAAATTATATCAATTGATTTATTCAAACTTATTCACAATTTCTGCACATTTTAAGACATTATAATTATTCCAATTACTTTTTAATTACTTTTTAATTAGTTAGACCTGTAAATATATTTTGTAACTGTCCTGATAACTGTACTGAAAAGCTTCTGCTTATTTTAAATGAATCTGTTATCGCAATTTATAGAAAGAGTTAATCTCAACTTAAATAGTTGATTCTATTTTTATTTAAAAAACTAATCGGCTTGTCGTTAGGTGTGTACTGTGTATGCATCTTTAGCAACCTTATACCCAGGCTATTTTGCCTTTATGATGCCCTTGACTACCCTATGAATCAGTTTTAGGCAAGATACCCTGGGGATGAGTACATTTTACATTTGCCGGTACATAAGTAAATAATAGTCAGTTAGGTTATTGACCTTTGAGCAACGGCAGGAGACAATTGCAGACTCGCTTTTACTACGCTTTTACCATTGCCTATGATAATCCGGCGAAACGGCGTCACCATGGACGTAGAAGAGCCCCGGGGACGAGGTTGTTAGAACTCTGTTACAAGTAAGGAGTACAAGAATAAAAACATTATAATATTTTCTACAAGGGCGCCTTATAATGGAGACCGCCATTATAGGGAATTCAAAAATGAGAATTTACTAAAATACGGAAACACAGGAGGTTTTGCTGAAAATTAAGAACATACTTAGCCTAAATTCCTTTGTTGATTATACAAACAATTATTTTCTCATAGTTTACACATATAAGATAACTCCAAAATATTTTATTTCTTTTAATTCAAGAAATACTTATATGGTCATCATAAATCTATATATTTCCATAATTTTTGGAAGAACAAAAAAAGTAAAAAAATAAGCACATCCAGTCTGTGCTGCAATATAGAAATTCTTATGTAATAAAAATAACGTGTATAAAAGATACATAATTATGTTAAATAAAACATAATTATATGCTATTACAGAGTCAGTGCAATAATAATTTTCGTTGTCAGATGTGTTATCAAACAAACAAGATGTATTAATGAAATAGGTTAGTTGTACAAACATCTTTTTTTTTCTGTATCTTTGTACATTATTTGATACCACATTTATCTTTTTTTTTATTTGTACACATTTTTTTATTTATATACATATATAGATAAACGCAACTTCTCCATGATTCATAACAAATTTTTTACACGTTAAATTTTATATTCAGTGATATCATATACAATTATTTAATCACAACAATTGCGATTATTGTGTTAGACGCTAGGTGGAAGATAGTGAAATAAATTTATTTTTCTATCTTCTCAGGTCTATCTAATACAAACACAAAAGACTCTCACTGTAAAGGTTTCTTTTATATAGAGACTAGTTATTTAAACCCGTGGAATAATCCAGTAATTGTCTTTTTAAAATGTATTGTCCTTCTTATCACAAAAATGTTTGTTAGCAATTTCATTAAGAAGGCTGAAAAAACGTTTTAAAAGGAAACCCCTGGAGGAATCCACTCAAGAACATTTAAAATTTGTTGTCAATTTCGATAAAAAAGTACGAACAATGAATTAAAACTTTTGAACAAAATTGACAACAATAATAACAACGTTAATTGCCTGTGACTTATCTGCACAATAATTTATAACAAAGCACTCGTCACGGTAAATTTATATTAGCATGCAATGAAATTCTTAACTAACGAAATCACTTTATTTTATCACATGATTTTTCTAGACAATTAAAATCGTAAACAAAACGTTTATAAAATACGAAACATTTTTATATGGGATGCATTATAGACGCTTTTAAAGAAAACTGTAGAAAATATAATCCACTTTGCCTGTTACAGACACACAGACACACAGACAGACACACTCTTCGTATTATTATAAAGATATTTCTTTTAAATACCAAAAACAATAATGTCTAACAACCATAGCGCGTGATACTTTCAACACAAAGAAAACACGATAGTCAGAAATAACATTTGATAATTTTTTCTTCAAGTAAACATATGAATGCACGTTTTATATAAGTAAGTGAAATTCGAAATCAGGCTGGGATATGCTTATACGGAAACCACAATCAGGCTTAGAGTACGCACACGTTGTGCTTATTAAAGAATCAAATTAAAAACTTAAACTTTCCCTTGTGAGCTACATGGGTAAGATGAAACGGTCCACGAAAATTAAAGGTATAAGTATATAAGACCTGGTTCAGACAGTGTAGTGGTGTTAAGTTCTAGAAAACTGTCTAATTATAATACCCAAAACATAAGAAAAAAACTTTAAAATAATTCATCAAGGCTGAGCAACAAGCTTAGCATATAATTAAGAAATTCTCCTATCTAAGCCATTTAATGTACATAGAATATGTACATTAAATGAGAAATAACGTTGTAATTTTCTTAATTAATAATCGTCATCAATCAAAACAATTCGTGTATACAAAATTCCACGAGTAGCGATACGCTTTTTGTAATCCATCAATTAATAATAAGCAATAAGCGTGTTTTTTATGAAATTTCTTTACAACTTGTTATAGAAGGGTTAGTTATAAAACGAGTTTTTAAAACACGGATCCCAATTTTTCTAACCTCCAAAACAATGACGCTAAAACAAGGAATCCCCGAAGATATTTTTTTAGCTTCTCCTAAATTTTGTTTGGAATTATAAACGATAAAGGTAATTTCACTGTCATAAAAGAGTAACACCTTGCTTACAACAAGGTGCCATGTTTACCTATATTGTGATGTGACCACGGTTTACTTTTATTGTGATGTGACCACGATTTACGTTTGTGATGTGACCACGGTTTACAGATTCGTTTATAATGGAAACGTGGATACAAGGTTGTAATTGGCACCGATTCCAAATACGTTGCTACAGCGCTTACGGTTTGACAGAACTTCGTTTTGATACATCCAGCATTTGTCGGTCAACCTCGTCCCCAGGGCTTTTCCACTTTTGTGATATTCTGACGGGATCATAAAGTTGCGAAATTAAAATGAACCAGTACTAATTTTACTAATTGTAAGACATGTATTTAAATTTAAAAACAAAAAAACTGTATTGATTTTATATTGTTGTGTCATCTAGTTTTTAATTTCAGCTTTTGAAACACATCTATAATAGAGTTATAACTTTCCACTACATCCAGCTAAGACAATAATTACCAGCTCCATGACGTGTCTTGGAGAAGGCAGTTGACAAAATGTGTATAATTATTGATTTCAGTTCATAGCATAACAAAAGTATTTAATTTACATGTTGAAGCTTCATTAGAAACGCAAGGAGCTTCGTTACAATAACAAGAATTGTTTTCGATAAAAATTGGTAATTAAAGTGGTGTGCTTGGAGATAAGTGCTTATTTACTTCAAAAGTTAGATATATCGCCAGGCGATTTAGGTTTTATAATTATTTTACATAACACGTTGGCACGATGCAGTTTATTTGATTTTTCATGACGTACTAACGACAAGACCACCATGCAATTTGTCGTGTAATGATCAGCTTGGCTACCACTTTGGCATTCTCGTCCCCAGAGTATCTTATTATGGAGCAAATCAAAAAAGAGAACAGGGGAAGAGGTTGCCACTGTGGCTAACAGAACAACTTTTTTTTAACTACTATTAGCCCGTGGAAAATTCACCGACATTTTCTGCCGTTTTGCACAATAATATTTCGTGTATCTTTGGCATAAAGTAGTGATTTGGCTGCCATTTACAACAAAATGCAGCCATTTCGTGCATCCTTAGCATGAAACAGCGATTTAGCAGTCATTCTGAACAGAATATTGATTTTGATCAGAGACACATTTTTTGGGTTCAACCTGAAAATTTCTTAACCGATAGAGGCTTTCTAAAAATTCATGAAGCCCAACCCAACCTCGTCCCCAGGGCTCTTCTACGCCTATGATGTACTACGAGACTGCTCAAGCCTTGGTCTCGTCAGAATATCTAATAGGCGCAGAAGAGTCCTTAGGACGAGGTTGAGTCTGACCCTTTAAAATCCTCTCCCCTTAAATTAACTCGCTCAATTCTTTTCATAGTTTTCGATGTTTTGCGAGTTTGCCTTGTAAAAAATATAGATAACAAACGAACAAATACCAAAATGAAATTCTGGCATGGCGGGGATCCTTTATCCACATAATAAGTGTTGTCCAGAACAACAATGACCACATGGTGATCTTCTTCAAATTCTTAAAATAGTAGAGTGTGAAAACATCCACCTATCATATACGTCTCACTTTAAGCAAAATATGACTCTTTTGATAAAGATATAGCAGTTGCAAAAATCTGTTGCAATAAATATTATCAAAGCAAAACATCAATGAGAGACCTCTGAGATCGTACACGTCTTTGACTGATGTTCATAACTGGAAATTAGTCGTGCCAAAAACGTTAATCCTTCTACTCATTCTTCTTACAAGTAATGACGCAGTAATTAATTTCAGTCACAAAATTCCTCTTAGAATTGTAAAATATTTATCACAGACCCTCCACGTTTAGTTTAGCTGATATTGTCCTGAGCAAAATTAACACCGAATTGTAATGGCTACCTCTTTTGAAAACCCTACGTATAATGGCGATGACGAGCAATATGACGATTCTAATCAAGGTGGTGATGATGATGCATTTTTTAATTACAGTCAAAATCTGTCCGACTCAGGTGGTGACAGCGATATCATGGACTTACTGGAACAAGTCGATCGACTAAATCGGTTCGAGGAAGTGCAAAATTTAGATATATGCCGTTTAAGATCACAAAAATGTATTGGGAGCCACGTGGATGCCAAATGGAGAAGGGGGCCATCTCCTATAGGTGATCTCGACGAAATAAGTGATGTCAAGATCGCCAGTTTGGAAGGTAAGTGCATTACAATTACGTGAAACTTTTGAATAAACTATTGTTTATACTTCGTCGGGGAGAATGGGGATAAAAATCAAGGAATTTGAAAACTTTTTCCAAAAAATTTCTTCCAAAATATAAATTTGTTGATATTTTTCATTTGCTTATTTATGACATCTAAGTTTTTAATAACAATTCACCAGGTCGTAAAAGAAAGGTCAGCTACGTTTCTTTATGTTTACATGTTGCGATATGTCTACGAATTGTACCCACCAAACGGTGCCTTGTAGGGGACACATAAGCTTTTGTAAATACCAACACGAGGCTGAAGCTTTTAAAAATAAAGAAACCTACTAGTACCCAATATTCCACCTTAGAGTAAACAAAAAAAAATGAAAAAGAACAGGCAACAGGGACTTTAAAGTCAACAGTAGATTTTGTGCAGATTTTCTAATGAAAAACGTGATTTCGTTTGGTGTAGTAGCCTAAAGGAGAAAACAAGTAGATAATAAACAAACAACCAAGCAAGTAAAAACCTGCAAATTTTACATTATTAGGTTCGCTTGGACTTAAAATCGAAAAATCTGAAGATGCAAAGGTACGAAGGATGGAAGTTGAAATGGCAGACGATGGTGAAAGAGATATGACAGCTAACAATGCTCTAATCAGCTATTTTGCATTTCTCGGCACTTGTCCTGATACTTACTCTGTTGACTATCAGTTCATCAGCAACTTATTAAAATATGCAGGTTCGATATAATATTTTCTGTGGATTTTTTTGTTTGTACTTAAATCTGGTGATATGAGTTTATTTTGACTTTCTGCAGATATCAATACAAGAGATCAGCATGGTCAGTCATTATTGCACGAAGTCGCTAGAGAGTGGAGCACTGATTTTGCTAACTTTTTAAGAATTAAAGAAATAGACATCAATGCTGCGGATCACTGGGGTAGAACGCCATTGATTGTTGCTTCGGCGTGTAATCACGTGGAAATGGTCGAATGGTTAATACAACATGGCGGTAAGGCTTTACACTGTTACATTGCCATTTTCCATATGCAATTATATGCTAACATGCACAAAAACAAGACTTAAAAGTCAAAAGGAAGGGTAAAAGTTGAATTTCATAAAGATAGCATTATTCTTTGCAGCTAACATTGATCATCGTACCATCAAGGGAGAAGAACAAAGCGCGATACATTTTGCAGCAAAATATGACGCAGTAGATGCATTTGGAATGCTTATAAAGTTTGGTGCCAACCCTTTGGAGAGAGATGCAAAAGACAGAACCCCATTCTTTGTGGCAGCTGAAGCAGGTTCGACGGATACGTATATTACCACGTAAAAATATTTTGATAACAATAATTGCAATCCAACCAACGAGGCATATTTCTTTTGTTTTAACATTCGGTTTTTCGCTTTGCAGGATTGGATAGCTCGGTTTCTTGTTCTTTTTTAAATGGCGCACATTGTCCTGATGCCATATTATTTTCCGATTTCAGGACAGCGAAACATGTGCAGCTACATGTTGGACTTGGGTTTACCTGCAGCAGCGTATGACGAGAATGCAGTTTCTGTTATTGACAACATCATCATAAAAATGCCAACTAGCATAGCGTATAGCGCACTCGATCAATTTGTCACCACAGATAAACTACGTCGACAAAAGAAGTATTACTTAAGTTGTTTGGGAAAACGTCGTTTCACTTTGTTGGAAAGAACAAAAGAACGTTTTAAGCCTGCTTCAGATAGTCCTACTGCTTTAGAGGTAAAATTTTACGTGGTCTCGAATATAAAATGTTTAACATACACACCAAGATGTACGAAATTCCTTGCCCCGTTCTTCATTTAGTTTTGTTGGATTTCTATCAAACTACAGGTCGCCGTTACCTTGTATGAAAAGCACAACATGTTGGTTTCACGTGACTTTATTTTTACAAGAACATGTTACAGTTCTCATGAAAAAGCTTACAGCGTTCGTAGGACGTAGGTTCTTCTAAGGGAAGTTGAAATGGCTTCCAATAACAGGGAGTTTAAATGAATTATTTTAATATAGTAGAGAAGATTTTTATCGCGTTCTTTTAAGAACAGTTAAGAAAAAAACATTTTTTCTGTAATTGATTAAAATCCAAGCTCTTGAAACTGCTAATTGCTGCTTATGTTAGCATATTGCCTTTTTTGCGAATTTCCAGACCTTATCGTTCTCTTTCACTGTTGCTTTGCAATACTGTGCGGCTAAATGCTGTTGACCGAAACGTGTACACTTAACTAGTCTTCGTCTACATGTATGCGTCATCAGGATAAGCTGTCTGTGTACGTCGCTAACATATCTCTGAACGTACAGTAGTGTAGTTAGTTTATCTGCGGCTTCCAGTTCTGATACCGCAGGTAAATCCCGCTTATTGACAGGCAGTATGTTAGCGACACACAAGGTAGTTCTACTTCAATATTATTTACAACGATAATACTGGCCCGTCATGATTGTAGGTTTGATCGGGATGAAACATTTTTAGCAGAGAATGGACACACGGATTGCCATTATAAAGCTTTATCTTTCTAGCCTTCATCTACAAAAAACTGGGCGTGGCAATGCGATTTCCAGCATACGAAATGAACTTCCCTTTCTTTTTTCTCTATTATCTAGAACCGTGTTATTTTCATCAACAATTATTACAATTATCTGTTTTAGATCATAGTGCAGAGAAAAGACCTCAACTTGATTACACATCCTGCGATTTTGAAAGTAATTGACTTAAAATCAAAAACATTTGCTAAAATTTTTATCAGAATCAATGTTGGTATTGCGTTTTTGTATACATTGTTATGGACTGCAACGATACTGATACCATCAAAACGAGAAGGAGATTGGAGTTCGTCAAATGTAATGCAGGTGTTGACATCAACATTTGCTCAATTTATTGCAGTATATCAGTTTTACCTAGTAAGAAATTTTTCTTTAGTATTCACGTTCATATATTTCTTACATGGGCATAATCTCTATTCCAGGTCGACACTATAAAAATGTCAACTGTTCCCTGCTGTTTAGAATTGAGGACCTACTCCTCGTTATAGGCGGTTGTTGTTCCTTAGGTTTTGCGATTGAAGATTTCAATACGTAAGATCTTTATTTCAGTACCAATATTAATAACAGCACCAATCAAAAATGTATATATCTTGGCATACTTTTATCATTTTGGAATGAAAAAGAATTTTATGGGTGTACAACGTCAATTTTTAAAATCATCGTCTCTCATATTTTGTTATTGTATTTTGTATGTTTAGAACTCAAATGCTAGTAGCCCTCTTTTATGCCTGAAGGCTTTAATACTTTTGTACACTCATTTACGCATCTATACTTTCCAGTTTTTTTAGTCTTTTCAATTACACTAAATAAACAATGCGTCGCATCAAGAACGAGTATCATGATTTTTTTGAGTTTTGGTCTAGTTGGTGCGTCCAAGAAATATTAAAACAATAATTAATTTGAATCATCAAAAAATATTATGAATATTAAGAAACTGGAATTTTACTAATAATCGCTGACGTTAGCAAATATAGCAGTCATAGTTTAATTGGCATGCAGGCGGTAGGATGATAGGACTTTTTTACAATACCTGCCACTCATAACCCCAAACTCGGAATTCCACAAGCCCAAACAGAATTAAAAGCAAAAATGCCCATTAACTGGAAAATACTTTTTTAATATGTGTTTCTTTTTAGATTTATCAAAGGTTTTCTTCAGTAAATGCCAAGATCAATAAAGAAAGGAAAAGAGTTTTACATCAGTGTAAAATTGAAAAACATTTTTGTCACCCACGCTGGTTAGTTGAAAAAGCTTTATTGAAAAAAAAGAAAAACATAGCAGAAAATTTATCACAGAGATTTTTTTCAGATGGATGGAATGTAATAGATTTAATATCGTTGCTAGTTGGGACAGGAGCCTGGATAATTACCTTAATAAATATCATTTTTCCGAATATTTATAAAATAAATTCTGTGTGGACGGGTTATTGTACGTTTTTCATCATGTTGGCTTGGCTGAGGTTAAATCGTTATGTTAGATATGAGCAATCACTAGGAAGGTTTATTGCAATGTTGGAGGAATCTGCTATTGCTTCAGTGACATTCGCATTTTTATTCTTTGAGTTTTTTATACCGTTTGTGGTTGCGTTTTGGGTGCTGTTTGGTGGCGTAAAGCAAGGTTTGTGCTACATTTATTTCAATATTTACTAAAAAGGTACATACCACAAATTTTTAGATCTTGCAATACCTTGTTAATAATTAGCATATAACATATAAATCGCATAATTCTGTCATAAAATCTTAATTGGTAGCACCTCAAGTAGCGAGACACACGAAATGCGGTATATAAAGGACGGGCGTACCCGTGGATTTAACTACGGGCCACGGACTAGTTCGTGATATAAGGATGTGTAAGCAATTAATCTCAACATTATATAATTTTTTAACTTAGGTAGTGCAGGAGGAGAATATGAAAAATTCAACGATCTAGTTTATCAACTGTATCTACTGGCAATAGTCGGCGATTATGACTATGATACGTTACAAGCGGATCGTAAGGTTGTGTCCCAGCTTTTGGTGGCTGGTTATTTGGTAATTGTCAGTACGATAACAGTGAATCTGTTGGTTGCATTGTTTACTGAGGCTTTTATAAGAATAAATGAAACAGCTGTGGCTAATTCTCGTTTAAGAGAAGCTGAAGAAATCCTAGACATTGAAAGACGATTTCCAGATAAGCTTAGAGAATTTGAAATATACACAAATAGACATTGTGCTCCAATGGTAAGCAATGGAATAAGTATAAAATTCCGATTAAACTACTTTAATAGGAGAAATTTTGAGGATCATCTTTTTTGGATTGCTCAAGAGGATTTAGTTTCACGTCTTTTTCAATTTTTTATCTTCCATTAAAGTTTTTAGACAAATTAACCTGCACCTTCATTATTTCTGTTTTGTCTTTAGAAATGTTATTCATAAGACCTATTTTCGCCGATTTTTGAAAAATATAGGAAAATACCTCAAACATTTCTCCTCGTCAAAGCTTCTCCTTATTTAGTACACGAACTACCCATTCAATAATCGTGCTTTTATTTACGCAAGTTAGTTGCCTTTTAAAAAGAACTTCAGCTGATACTACAATAAAGCTATTTTTTCCTTAATATTCGTAATTGTTAAGAGTGTTAATCGTATCATTCAACTTACCATAGTATACTATTCACAATAAACTATTTGCAAAACAAGCAGCACACTATTTCGTGAAGCATTCGCATAAATAGCAGGAGCTACTGGCTGAAGCACTGCCCACCTTAATGTACCTTTGGTTCAAGACTAAAAAACAGTCAACAAAAATCCTTAAAGGTTTCATCATTTGGAAGTAGCTAGGAAGTTATGATTTTTTATTATCGTATGAACTGCAAGTGTTGTCCATCATTAAGGTGATAAACCGGCATTGGTGTGCCATTTAATATGTTATGTGTTGACAGCATGTTCTTGTCATCTGTAGGTAACTGAAATGTTGGGAGAAGAGGAGTCAGATACGAAAAAAAGCTACAGTGCAAGACAAGCTTTAAGTAGTGTGTATTTCAAGTTGCGTCGATTCAATCCTGAACTTAACAACATCATCAAAACCCAGGAGGCTCTTCGTAACAGTGTCGAAATAGGCGGAAACGCGGTAAGTTGTATTTTTGTCATTTGCATTGCAGAACCTACTGGTACTTGTCAACTTGTTTGCTAGGACCAAATGTTTAAATGTATACACAAATACCGGCCTAAATAAACTATAATTATTTTATCTTTATCTTTAAAGTTTATCGTTACGAAAAAAATGATAAAAAGAATTAGGCAATTGGCAACACTTTTGGAAAAACGAACACTAGCTTATACTGAATAAATTTCTCTAACTTTCTTTCACGTCAATTTTCTTCATGATGGAGTAAGGATGTTTTGCCAGATGTCACATGTACGGTTTACTTAGGACTTTAATTTTAAGTTTATTATTAACTCTTACATTGATTTTCTACCTATTAAAATTCAAGCCAGTTTGAAAATAAAGGCTGGGCGGGGAAGGATTTAAAACTGTTTTTTATATTATTTGATATGTGTTGGTCTTGTTAGAAATATAGTTTAGTATATAATATATTCGTTTTTTGTAGTTGGACGACTTCAATGTGAAATACATATCAACAAAGCGTAACGAAATTTTGGATAGACTGAATGAAGTTGTGAAGTTTCAAAGTCACGTTTTTAACAAAGCACAAAGGATAACGAGAAATAAAATTTCAAGGCTGGTGGATAGAACAGTGTTTGCATTGACCGATACAACTGACGGGTCTATGCCTATGGAATAATACATCCACCTTGCTTTTTACTCCATAGAAATACTGCTTTTGATTGAAAAATGCTTTGTGGGTTGTATAACGGGATACAAACCCTATTAACCTACTTGAAGAATCACCAAGTTATATAGTATATCTATTCATAGACCGATGTAAACGTCGTGGTTCTTTGACATGTATTTTGTATATATCTATGTACCCGAATGCAATTTTTAGCTCTTAACTTTGTATACATATTTTAAATCCAGCAAGTTCAAAAAAAATTGTATTTATCAAAATATTTTATATCATGTTTTTCAATCCGTTATAAAATCCACTTTTGGAATAGAAAACCAAACAATCGCAGACAGATTTTTGTAACGTCTTCAATTGCACGTCAACATACAAAAATCTCCTCTTTAGATTAAATCGTTGATCATCCTTTTTATAACTGTCACATACACATAGACACACAGACTTAGTTTTTTAATTTATAAGACTAGTTAATTTGCCCGTGGAAATATCCACTTGATTAGAGAGGGAAACATCCAAAGAAAGAAATTTTGGTGACGTCAGAAATAAGTTTGCTATAAACAAAATAAATATTAGGAAATTTACGTCTCGTCAAAAAATCTACTTTGGTCAACTAACTATGGAAAAAATATTTGATATATGAAAATTTTGATGACGTCAGCACCGACATGTCAATATTCAAAATAAATAGTTGGAAATTTGTTCTTCAAAGGCTTCTGTTGTGTAGAGATAAAGAGGCTGATCAAAAAACGTATAGAAAAAGCACATGGCTTTTGACAAATCATAAGGTTTTTGGTTACGTCATTAACGCATCGGGCCTAAATTAGTAAATTGACATAGCTCTGCGATTTTTGACAAATTAAGGACTGAGGGGGGATAAAAAAATGCCACCACTCTGTCTCCAAGTTATTTGGTCTTAAAATTATTAGTGCAATGCAATTACGTCACTTAAAAGCGCAATGCAACAATTCACTAATTATAACTAAGTTACTGGCCTAAAACTATATAGGTATATGTCAAGAAAGGCTAACAAATCAGACATAATAACATAATTTTTGCAAAAGGCACAGACACCTTAACAGTATTATAATAGACTAGTCGTTAACCCGTGGAAAAATACACGGGGTCGTCCGTCTTTAAATTACACGCTATTTCGTGTGCCCGTTGCACAACACTTTTCTTGTGGACAGACAGATAAAATACGGCTATTATGATAGAGATTTATATAAGTTTTGAATGTCGTTTTCACTGACGCTTGATCACACGTTTAACCGTTATCCAAACGTGAAAACAAGAGAGACACTCTTGGAGATTAGATGTGGTAAAATAGTAAAACCAATAGACTTAAAGCCGAAAGAAACTTTTACAGGAGGGATATTCAACGAATATGATGAGAAACACTTTATTTAGTATCAAAAATTATTAGCAAGATGATAATATTATGAGTTAAAAACTGTTAGATGAACCTAAACTAGTCTTAGAGGAAATGTAAGAATTATGTAAAGCGTTGAAAGAAGCAAACAGGAGCAGTCGCAATACAACAACAATTACAGGACGAAAAAAAAGAGAAAACTAACCTCAACGATAAACTTGGAGAGAACTTCAGAATAAGGAAAAATTGAAAAGTCTAAGCAGATTGGCAACATATTCCTTCAAATAGATAGAGAGGTCTGTGTCACCATAATTGCTAGTAAAAATTTACGTAAGACTAACATAAACCGAACATCAAACCGATATATAGAAGTTAAACCTATTAGCTATCGCCTTTTTTTAATCTTGTACCTAGCCCCGCCCCTTCCTCCCCCCCTAAAAATCTTCAGCTCTGTAAATAGTAATCGCGTGAAACTTGAAGCAATAAAATTTCTATCCAATATAAAAAGTTTAAGCGGAAAAAATTAATTTTTGGTCACGTGATCTATTACGTCATTACGTATTGTTTTTGTAAGAATTAGATGCTTGTAAGTTGAAAATGTTTTCGAAATGGTGTCATTAATAAGGATAGTCAATAGCAGCATACATTTTTGAATTTTAGAAAATGTTTCTGATCAGCCAAAATCTGGGAAAATATTCGGTGAATTCTAATAGTAGTTAGAGACACCAGAGCAATATACTAGTATATATAATATTATTCTGATAATCTAATACAGATGACCATGCCTTTTGGTGATGATGCGATATGACAAAGACAAAAATGTTTACATCAGCAGAATTTGATAGTGACCAGTATCTATATATTCTAAAAGAATTGGTCTGTAAATTACACACATTTTGCAAAACCATAAAACTATGAAATTTTTTGGCAAATTTATTTTACCAAGATAAGTGATATAAAATTGTAGGAAAAGACACAAATTAGAACGTTTCAAAAAAAAAAAAAAAACAGGAGAGAACGCCCTTGCAAAAAACTGACTCAGCCACTATTAGGAAAACCTGCAACTAAAAGTCAAAAATGTTAGTTTTTACTTAAAATCAAGTCGCATTAGCTACAAGTCAAATATCATTTGAAGAGTTCGTTCATTACTTAAACTTTCGGATTACTTCCCCTCCTACATCTCCCTTCTTTGAGAAATATCGTAGTCAAAAATCAAAAAGACAGCATGTGTTGACATCAATCAGCGTTTCTTGTTTAATATGCAAGAAAATTATCAATACACCTTTCCCGAATTTCATAAATTAAAATAATTATGACGTCATCCAAAATTTTAAAATGGTTCTAGGCTCTTCAAATGAGGATTTTCAGATAGAATATCAAATTATCATGACAAAACTGAAGTTTTTAGAGCAATATAATATTCTAGTTGGATTTTATTTAGATTTGAAGAAAATAATTTTTTTGAAAACGAGGCTATTCTTAGAAAGCTCGGGGTTTGAAGGGTTTGACCGTAACTTTCAGCTCGCAATTGAGACACTTAACGAACAGAAATATTTACGAAATTAGGTAATTTGTTCTACCTTTTGCTAAGGAACTTAGGGATAGAATCATTTTTAGTATCGACCTCTTTAATTGAGTTTGGCATAATTAAGAAATTCGGGAAAGGTCTATTGAAGTTAGGGAAATCATGTTATTTCGTGTATGGCGCAGAATATAAGTAACATTTTTAAAACTGCATGGTACGTCTATTTCGTCAAAAAATTCGTCAAGAAAAGTTATAAGGAAAAGTGAGAAAATAATCAAAACAGCAGTTATACTCGTATCATATTATAAATAAGTAACAATAACTCAAAAAAAAACTAGAAATTAAAAAAAAGGTTGCGAAGCATTACGCAAGTTGCAAGCAAAATTGAAACTAGCCAATAGTTGTCCCTAGTGTTTTTTGTTTCTCTTTGATATAATACGGCGAGGTGCTAACATCTTACTGCAGCTGAATCTGGGAATACACCAAAACTGAATATCATAGACGTAGAAAACCCTGGGGACGAGGTTGTAAAATAAACTCACCGCGGATCAACAACAACTCGTTGCGCAAAAGTAGTGATTTTTTGGCAAAAATACAATATATATATGCGGAATATTTCTTTTCAGAAGGTACGAGAAATTTAGATCGCGCGAAACTAAACAAAAACGATTACTGAGAAATTTCGTAAAACCTCTTTCCACAGAATTATAAAATTAAATATTGATAATAATCACAATATTGTCAGTGTTGGCCGACGTAAATCCAACATTGATGAAGCTTTTAGCGCCAAAAATCCATGCAAAGTTATACTTTTATAAAGTTAAAACCCTTATTCTGAAAGAAATGCAATACATCGAGTTGTGCAATCCGTACTGTGCCGAAATGTCACGAATTAAGGGGATGCGCGTCGTAAGGTACACTCTTTCAACCGGAAAATAATACTCGGAACGCAGATAATAATAGAGACTTTCGCGTTAACGATTTCGGAGATGAGAAGGCGAACGAAGCAGCTTGTGGGTTGTTTTTTTTCACGTAAAAATAACGGCACTAGTTATGAAAACCGATTTCTTGAAGCCACGGTATCTGCTGCAATAAGTTTCGAAAACTCACGGGAAACAATAAACAAAAACAAACAATCTACAGAAACGAAAACAATTTATTAACTTTATCAAGATTTATAAAACAGCTTCAAATTTTTGACAGAAAAACAATAACAACGTGGTGTGAGGTTTCGCTTTCTTCTTTTTATCTCACGTATTGAAAGATAACATCTCTGCTCGCTCTAATTGTACGCAATCTAAAAAGAAACAGAAAACATTTTTATATAGTATATTATATTATATATATAGCAAAGTCTCTAAATACATTAAAATCCAGTGTCTTTGAGGGACGATATTTAGAGCTAAATTTCTAAACTACAAATATATATCATTTTTTGGGACAGAGTGCTCAAAAAGTGTTTACTAGATACAATATGCTTGATATAATTAATAAAGTCATTTTGAGGGTTGTCTTCTTTTGGGGATTGGTAGTTCAGTCGGTAGAGCGTTCACTTCCTATTCATATGGGTTCAATCCCACGTAACAGTTGTTGCTTATTGAACAGAAATTTAAAAGGTTTCTGTAGCTCAAGTGGAAGCTTTTTAACACTCTAGAACCGTCTATGTTGTACCTCCTGGAAAAAAATTGACAGGGTAAATTTATTGGAATTAATGAGGCTAACCACATAAAATATAGATCACTACTTTTTGTGGCCAAGACAACAGAATTGAAAGCACTGTTTTTCATTTGGAAAGTACAAATTGTATTTAAAAATTTGCCCAGGCATGCCCTCATACTTATGGCTTTTTTGGCCAGTTGACACGCACACTAATCTACCATACTGAACACAAAAGTTACGAAAAACACGAAATTTGATTAAGGTCTATTATGTGGTTTCACATTCTTAAAGGGTCATTCAAGAGTAGTTTTTACGTATCATAACTTAGCTATACCACATTATTGTAAGCTCATGAAACACAATGCAAAAACATAGGGTTGTAAAGAAGATGATGAAGCCCTGAATATTTTTTATCTTTTTTAAATATTTTTATATGTGTCCAAACTTAATCTCCCAAAAACAATAATTACATTAACGGTCGCCACCATTATCGAACAAAAGTCCACTTGGTCATTCGTGATTTCACACGTCGTACATAGCTCACTTCTTGAAAAAATTATTGCAAGGTTCGAGTGTAGGTAAACAAAGTAGAACTTCCAGGTAAAGGCACCGTTTGATAAAATAGTGCAGATTTAGAACATATATCAGTAAAAAGACGCTAGTAGCAACAGTACAAAAGTTTTTAACCACAAATGAGCAAATACCTTAAAGAATGAAGAGGTATATTTAAGAGGGTGCTGATAAGCCGCAAACGCACGCATATACAAGGGCGAGTTCGGGCGACTTTGCGAATAAAATTGGCGGTTGTCCTCCGAAATCGCCCGGAGCATTCCCGAAATGCAATTTCTTGTAACATACCATCATGCGGACGACAGTTGCAAGAAGGCGCTTGAAGAGAAAGGAGTTAATAAAGTTTATATATAAGTTATTTATAAAGTAAATCTTATCAAAAACCATCAAAAACAGTTCTTTTAAGAACTTCGCTACCACATAGTAAGTTTATTTTAATTTTTATAGTTTTTTGAACCATTGGTGGCTTATCGGCACCCTCGTGTATATTTTTCCCTGTAAGTTTGGGATTGGTGACTTAAATTTATTTCCACGATACAACAAAAAAAGAAGCAACTTGAGTTTTAGGAAATATTTAAAAATTGTATAATAAAATTTAAAAAGAAAGAGTTTTGTTAATACTTTATGGATTGAATTTTCTTATTCTGACTGTAGCTAGAGGTAGCTAGCTAGGTAATGATAGATAGATAGATAGATGTGCATATTTTACATGGCTAGCCTCACAAATATCGAGGGATATACCCTGTCTATTATTTCCAGGAGGGGCCATGGCTTAGATGGAGAGTCCTAGAGTATTTAATGCTCATTTTGAGCAACGCAGACCCAATTAGTAGGGCCCACGCTCTACTAGACAACTCCCGACAACATCCAACGGCCCACACAGTGTGCCATCTCCCCAATTTCCCTCACATGGCTTGGGTTAACCCGGGGCTATGGTAACATTCACTCGCCCATGTTGAATCGCCGTCAAGAGGAATCGAACCCCGGTCTCCCGCACAGAGTACGAAAGCTATAACCACTAATCTACGGCGCCATAATATCCAATGATTCCATTGAAGGATGACAGCATTTTCCATGGTGGCCACAGGCACCACAAAGTAATTTAGTTAGCTAGCTACATCAAACCAAGGAAAAAACGTATAGCCGATAGCCGTTTTCTGATTGCTTGAGTGTACTTCCCAGTCTTTCGCTCCCGGCAAACGGAAAATCGGGAAATCACGGGATGGGGGGGGGGGGGGGTACGAAAGACGGGGGCAGGGGGGTACAAAGCCTATTTATTGGCATTTTTAGCTAACTTTTATTAGAGCTACTCGGTCCAAACTTATTTGTTCTAGTAGACAAAAAAATAACCTACCTTTTCGTGAAAAAATATCATTCTTATTTCTTTACCCTGATTTTATATGATTTTTTTTCTATCGAAATTTTGAGAATCTCAATAATTCTCTTGGTATACCTCGCGTGTAGCAAACGTGCTCCACAATTTCGCTTCGCTCGCGAAGCTCAATTGCTTCGCAATAATAATAAAATTAAATTAAATAAAAACGAACAAAAAAAAATAAAATAAAAAGAAGAAAAGGCATTTGAAAGTTATGTTCTGGTTCAAATTTTTGAACGAGAGTATAACTTTCAAAAAAATGTACTTTTTCGCGTGTCAAAATCTTTAATCCATATTTTCAATGCTTATTGAAATAGTAATTAGCTAGCCGCAAAATAATGTCGACTTTAAATTTTGTTTACACGGATTTTTTATACAATTTACAGTAATGTTTTTCAGCGAAATGTTAAAGTGCAATTACGCAATACAATGGTATTGCACATGCTGCTAAGTATTACCTGTGAGATATGTAGTCGAAATTTGTTTTTGTTCTTGTATTTTGCAGTGTACTTACTTAATATTTTGAAATAATAACCTGATTTTTCTGTTTTTAGCTTGAGTGACGAACTTCACATATATATTCAGAATTGGTAAAACCGACTAGTCTGTTTTTCAACTGTATAGGCTTCTTTTAATTGTTTTACCGTGGTACAGCCAGGTCGGAAAACTACTTTAATGAAACAGCATTTTCAATTTCGCCATATGTGATAAAATTTGAAGAGTAAAGTGTTGCAGAAAAACCCTTTATTGCATTGTTACAAATTTACTACTTATATAATTAAAAGTTATCAGTTTAGTTCCTGTTTTTATTACAATGTGCATCATGTTGGAAAATTGAAGTTATATGGACAATAACCCGGTGCGTATGGAAAACATGTTACATGGAACATTAAAATCTTGCCACACATTTGTTTAAAAAAAAATTAGTCTCTAGTCACTTATTATATTTCTTTGTGCTTAATTTGAAGTTATTAGAAACTACTAAGATTAAAAAACAAAACAAAACATAGCTAAATACAAGTTACTTTCATACAAATATAGGAAAACCGCTAACTTGAAGCGGCAAATATCAAAGCATTTTGACTTCATTGCGTTGTTCGTCGGCAAAACAAGATTCGCAGGATTTACTTAGACTTAGAACAGATTCTCAACATTGGATTCGTTGCCAAATTGACTTTGCGGTTAATTTTCTATTGTTTGCGATAGGTATTTAAAAAACAAATGCTTTTTTTTATTTAATACTAATATCTTATGGATGTCATAATTTATTTGGAAATGGGAAGTTAGCTTTAAATAATTTTACTACATGATGGTTATCCACTTGGAAGTTCGTTAAAACAGCAAAGTGCCAAAGACAATAAGAAGAAAGGTTAAAACACCAGTCATTGGTGACATCATAACATTGAGTATGCATGCATTTCCAATTATAACAAATCTAATTTTAAGCAGTGTGTACTTAAATGTATCATGGCAAGTTTTCATCAAAGTAGAACATAAGCGTTAATACATATTAAAAAGATGCATCTTTATTCATGCACATGTGACAGTTTTTTTCGCGTGTCAAAATCTCTAATCCATGTTTTCAATGCTTAACAAAGAAGTAATTGGCAAACAGTTAAGAACTTACTTTGAAATGATATTTCGTCATTCACTAGATTTTTCTGGCACGGTTCTTTCGTATTTAGAATCGACTGACACTTTGACTGAGCGATACAAATAGCAAGTTATTTGGTTCTGATCATCTCATTGGTAAAATCGAATTGGAATTTAAAAATCATGGGTACATTCTTCAAAAATTCTGCATATAATGGCAAGAGCGAGGATGATAATGAATACAACGAAAATAGCAACGATGAAACGCTGTTCCAGTACAGTGAAAATCTATCCGAATCAGGTAGTGATACCAATTCAGTGAACCTGTTCGAACAAATGGATCGATTAAGCTGGCTTGAAGAAACAGAAAATTCAGATCTAAGTAAACTAAAGTGGCGAAAAAGTATTGGAAGCCTTGTCGATGCAAAGTGGAGCCGCGGACCAGCTCCTGTAGATGACCGGGGTGGAATATTTAATATTAAAATTGCCAGTTTGGAAGGTAAATATATTTAAAATACCAATAACGTGTTAACCTTGCCGAAATGTTTTGTCGAGGAAGAAAATGAATTATATATTTTCTAAAAGCTTAATAAATAACATCTAAGAATCATAGACATGACAATTAAAAAACCCATCAAAGTGACCTCAAGGTGCAACGTTACCATTGAACGCTGTTTAATTTGTCGGAATAATAAAATATTTTTGATGAGACTTTATTGCTAAAAATACTATTTTTGG
This sequence comes from Hydractinia echinata, assembly GCA_030067915.1. Classification (NCBI taxonomy): domain Eukaryota; kingdom Metazoa; phylum Cnidaria; class Hydrozoa; order Anthoathecata; family Hydractiniidae; genus Hydractinia; species Hydractinia echinata. The sequence continues at coordinate 968,402 of JASGCC010000113.1, read as the reverse complement.
TTAGAAACGGGTTTAGAATAAATGTAATATCAGGCGTTCCAAAATTTCATTATAAAATCTTCAACCTCAATGCCTCAATAGTGATTGAGTATAGGTATATCTTACGCATTTGGAATATATATGATATATATGATATATATGATAACCATCATATATTTTATATATATATATATAAATATATTTATATATATATTTACACGACTACAGTTCTCTTGATATTTTTACGTACCTAGGATCCCTGGGTTTCAAATTGGATGAAGCTGCAACGTTTCAAAAAATGGAAGTTGAAATGGCGAATGACAAGGAAGGTCACACAACTGCTAACAATGCTCTAATCAGCTATTTTGCATTTCTCGGCACATGTCCTGACACTTACTCTGTTGACTATCAGTTCATCAGCAACTTATTAAAATATGCAGGTTTGATATAATATTTTCTGCAAAATTATATAAAAGAACATACAAAATTTACAATAAAAATACACGAAGCTTTTCGTAAATAAAAGTTGGAAAAGTTTTATTTACGAAAAGCTTCGTGTATTTTTATTGTAAATTTTGTATGTTCTTTTATATAATTAATCTTACTATGGCGAAGAAAACAATTTTCTGCAAAATTTTTGTTTTGTAAAAAATTTTGTTAATATCGGTTTATTGACTTTCTGCAGATGTCAATACAAGAGATCAGCATGGTCAATCATTATTGCACGAAGTCGCTAGAGAGTGGAGCACTGATTTTGCTAACTTTTTAAGAATTAAAGGAATAGACATCAATGCTGCGGATCACTGGGGTAGAACGCCATTGATTGTTGCTTCAGCGTGTAATCATGTTGAGATGATCGAATGGTTAATACATAATGGTGGTAGGTCTTACTCTTTCCTTAATCCTTTAGCTGGAACTTCAGGTCAATGCAGCGTATAAATAAACACGTTAATATTTCTTAAACTGAGAAATTAAAACTTCTTTAGTTGCCTATATGTCAGGCTATTGTTTTTACCGGATATTTAATCTGCTCAATATTATTGCGTCAAGAAAAATTCTAGATTGTGCATTGGAATCACCGTTTATCGGATGTTGGTATCCAGATGTTTCTATAAGTATAAACTTTTCATTGATTTGCTAAGGCAATTTTCCTAATGACTTATATGTTATAGCCAACATTGGTCATCGTACCATCAAGGGAGAAGAACAAAGCGCGATACATTTTGCAGCAAAATATGACGCGGTAGATGCATTTGGAATGCTTATAAAGTTTGGTGCCAACCCTTTGGAGAGGGATGCAAAAGAAAGAACACCATTCTTTGTGGCAGCTGAGGAAGGTTGAACACATATATACGTATTTTCTCTATTTTAGGAATCACTGTCTTAATTACAAACGCAGGAAATATGTAGAATAAAATAATTATTGCCCTCAACTCTTTGGAGCCACAAGTAATCATCAATAACATTCCATTAATTAAGTGCGCAATCTTAGACGATGTATGGTGTAACAATCTAAGGAAGTTTTTCAGTCAGTTTTTCAAATAGAACATAATTTATAGTGAAAAGGTATTTCGTTAAAAACGGATAATGATTGTACCAACGGTAATGATCTTGACAATTGGTTATATAAGAAGGTGTTTTATAAAAAATTATTGAAAACTTTTAACTTCGATTTTCTTATGCTTATTGCAACTTGCCTGGGATTTTTTTCATCTGCGCACCCCTTGATTCAGCAGCGTCTCTGAAACCTATGAAACATGCTGGGTGAGGTTGACACGAATTTTCAAATTTTTTTAATTTCAGGACAGCGAAATATGTGCGATTATATGTTGGACTTGGGCTTGCCTACAGCAGCGTATGACGAGAATGCAGTTTCGGTTATTGACAACATCATTATAAAAATGCCAACCAGTACGGCATACTGTGCGCTTGATCAATTTGTCACCACGGATAGACTCATGCGACAAAAGAAGTATTACATAAGTTGTTTGGGAAAACGACGTTTCACTTTGTTAGAAAGAACAAAAGACCGTTTTACCCCTAATACAGATAGCCCAACCGCTTTAGAGGTAATATTTTATAGCAGAGGAAGTTCATGGGTTTTTCAATGAGCTGCAAAAGCTAGATGTTGCTCATGATTTGTAGTGAATTTTTATACAATGTATGGTTACATTCACGATGATTGTCGCCTTCTCCAAGTCAAAAATACAACAAATATCAACATTTGTTTGTTCGTTATTATTTAAAACTAGTTGATGGCCCGTGGAAAAATCCACGGGTTCGCCCGTCTTTTTCATACCACATTACGCACGTCTCGCTACTTGAGGTACCATTTTGCGTGACAGACAGACAGACGTATACGGGTATTACATAGATAATCTTATATATATATATCGGGTAGAAACCTGTTTTTTTAAAGTACCTTGCTAGGGTTATAGTATTGTGAAGTAATTGACAGATTATACTAATAATATTCTACTTTAGATCATAGTGCAGAGAAGAGACCTCAACTTGATTACACATCCTGTAATTTTAAAATTAATTGACATAAAATCTAAAAAATTTGCCAAAGTATTTATCAGAATCAATGTTGGTATTGCGTTTGTGTATACATTGTTATGGACTGCAACGATACTGATATCATCAAAACGAGAAGGAGATTGGAGTTCGTCAAATGTAATGCAGGTGTTGACATCAACATTTGCTCAATTTATTGCAGTATATCAGTTTTACCTAGTAAGATGTTTTGCTTTGGTATTGTCACTTATATAACATAAACGCACAACCCTTAAATGCGCGCAAATATAAATAATCTCCAAAAGTATTATATTATAAATGTTAATGTTGGAAGACTGCTGCTAAATTAATAATTAATCAATAATTACACTCGTATACCCTATTAAGGAATCCAGAGCCGTTGTAACTTATCGGGTGTCCCTAGTTACTCACGCAAAAGTTGGGTATTTATTTGCCTCAGACTTAAAAGTGCAATGCAGTTGCTTTAGTAATCTTAGTTAATGCATTCTTGATTGACGTTAGTCTAAACAAGTCGATAAGTCCCATAAATCCACTTAGCCTGAAGAACAATAAAAATTAAAAAATGACCCGTCATTCGAATTTTGATGACATAAGCAATGACCCGTCCATACTAAAAAAGTTTTCAGAAATTTATTTGACCGTTGCTTCCAATGTTTAGAGCTTGAAAGGCTGATCAAGATAATGTATAGGATCGTGTACTTTCAACCAACGATTAAGAAGATATAAGGGTACATTTTGCTGACGTCAGCAAAGACAAAGCAAATGTACAAAAATTTGTTCAGCTGTTGGCTCTATTGTGTAGAGCTTGAAACGCTGACAAAAAAAATGTATAGGATTACGTCTTTTTGACGAACAGTTGAAGAGATATTGGGGTATTTAAAGGTAATTTGATGGCGTCATCAACCCGTCTGTTCCGAAACGGGTGGTATGATCCAGCTTTCGGAGACTTACCCAATTTTGTCCTCGATTGCCCCTAGTTACCCACGCGGAAGATGACGTCAGTTATTTCCGGCCGTTTCCAGACCTTACATATAAAAGTGCAATGCAATGGTTTCGCTAATTAAAAAAAAGGTTTTGATGTCAATCTAAGTACTCTGACGTCGTGCCGTAACGTCTAGGCAGTTACCAAATAAGACATACTTTTTTCGGTGACTTCAAATAAATTGTTTTTAAAACGGAGTAATAATTTTATTCAGTCTTTATAATTGTTGCTACCGACCTGGTGTAAAAACATGCAACATGTTTTAGATATATCAAAGATTCATCTCAGTCAATGCAAAAATCTACAAAGAAAGGAGAAGAATTCTGCATCAATGCGAAAAGGAAAAGAAATTTTGTCATCCACGTTGGATTGTTGAAAAAGGTTTACTGGAAAAAAAGAAAACAGTCGCAAAAAATTTATCACAGAGATTTTTTTCAGATGGATGGAATGTAATAGATTTAATGTCATTGCTAGTTGGGACAGGAGCCTGGATAATTACTTTAATAAATATCATTTTTCCGAATATTTATAAAATAAATTCTGTGTGGACGGGTTATTGTACGTTTTTCATCATGTTGGCTTGGCTGAGGTTAAATCGCTATGTTAGATATGAGCAATCACTAGGAAGGTTTATTGTAATGTTGGAGGAATCTGCTATTGCTTCAGTGACATTCGCATTTTTATTCTTTGAGTTCTTTATACCATGTGTGGTGGCTTTTTGGGTGCTGTTTGGTGGCGTAAAGAAAGGTGAGTACTTGAGTAAAATCTATCTAAAACTAATGCAATCAAAATCAGACACCTCTATATAACGTACACCAACACTCGGTCAAAGATACGAAAATATTTCTACTAGTATGAAACGGACATTTCTTTTGCACCAATTTTGATCGCTTTAGATTGAATCCACTGTACTTTCATCTGCATATGCTTAAATTCCAGTTAAACTCTTTATTAGCTAACCTAGGAGGATAGTAAATACTCCTAAAGCCACTAACATTCAGTCAATAATAAAAGTTAGTGTTTTGTATTCACCTCGGTTTTAGAAAGCGAAGGAGGAGAATATGAAAAATTTAACGATCTAGTTTATCAACTGTATCTACTGGCAATAGTTGGCGATTATGACTATGATACGTTACGAGCGGATCGTAAGGTTGTGTCCCAGCTTTTGGTGGCTGGTTATTTGGTAATTGTCAGTACGATAACAGTAAACCTCCTGATTGCACTGTTCACCGAAGCATTTATAAGGATAAATGAAACAGCTGTTGCTCACTCTCGTTTGAGAGAAGCTGAGGAAATTCTGGACATTGAAAGGCGATTTCCAGAGAAGCTTAGAGAATTTGAGATTTGTGCAAACAAACACCTTGCTCCTATGGTAAAAGTTTAACTTGTTATATAAGCTTTTCTGTATCCACTTTTCAATCTATTTAGTACAGGTCTTTTGTTTGCAAATGAAGTTTTAACGAAACAGATAAAATATTTTCAAACTGAATGTGTTCTTTCTACAAACAGGAAAGCTTAGATCATCCAGGAGTTACCCAATTATCAAGCATCCAAGGAGCGATCCGCCCTTGCATCAGTGTGTGAATATACAACACATTACATAATCTTAGCCAAATACATTTTACAAGAAAAAGATGGCAAGCAGTTTTTTTAACAAAATAGTTTGAATATTGTTAAAATTTTGTAGGAAAAACACAATGTTAAACTTAAAAGCAAACATTATTTAGAATGTTTGAAGGCTGCTCACAAGAATTCCATGAAAATAATTAGTATATAATTGGTAACTTAATTTATTTTCATTTTCAAGAAACAGCTGCCGCGCACTCTAATTTCAGTATTTTATTTTCCTTACAAAGTTACTGACACTATCATTCGGCAGCCGATTAATGTGACATTAATGTCAGCATTTTTTTGTTATTTGTAGGTAACTGAAATGTTGGGAGAAGAAGAAACAGATAAGAAAAGAAGCTACAGTGCAAGACAAGCTTTAAGTAGTGTTTATTTCAAGTTGCGTCGATTCAATCCTGAACTTAACAACATCATCAAAACCCAGGAGGCTCTTCGTAACAGTGCTGAAACAGGAGTCAATGCGGCAAGTTATATATTTTATAATTATCTGTTACTTTATATTTGGAAAATAAAAGTCACGTGATAAATTTGACACTGCAGTGACGACAATTGGTTAGCAGAACATTTCAAGAAAATGTATGGTGTGTGCTGGAAAGCTTTTTGGTAATATATCAGCTGATAAAATGTCGGCTGTCGACATGTTAAGTTGTACCCATAGTCAAGGTCTTTCAGATAAGCTTACTGTACCATAGATAGTTTTAAGCTTATTGTACCAGAGATAGTATTAAAATATACTCGTTATGTATGAAGCAAAGTGCTTCAGACATAACGAACATATTAACGCTATTAGCGATCAGCATGAGAGTATGACTGATTTCATTGGCGATTGTCTAGTTGAGCGGCAGCTCTACTTACACGACTTTGGTAGCTTAAATGAGGGCTTTAAATACACTAGGACCCCTTCGCAGGACCCTCATTGATAACAGTACCATTAGGGACTGAAGATGCTATCCTGGGTAAATAATTCTAACTGGTTAAGTAAAAGAAAATCTTGTGAGAATTAATACTACGAACTCTCCGAAATTGGAGCATTATCTGTTAATTACAGCAACTTGAACTTAAAAACAATGAGAAAGTGCCGTGTTATTGAGAAGGTATTAGGCCTGGATACGGGGGTTTACAGTTTGATTATGGTAGCAAGAATTAACATTTACAGTGAATATTGTATTATTCAAAGCTATTGTGATTTCTATGTTTAGATCGAAAAATTTAATGTAAAGTACATGTCAACGCATGGTGAAATTTTGGATAAACTGAATGAAGTTGTGGAATTTCAAAGTCACATATTGAGCAAAGCACAGAGAATAACGAGAAATACAATTTCAAGGCTGGTGGATAGAACAATGCTTGCGTTTACTGATAAAAATGACGATACCATGTTAATGGAATAATACGTCCACTGCCAACACATTCTTTAATGTTTCATACGCACTGTAGAGGAGATATAGAGTTATATTATCATATATTTGGCATGGATCGCGTCTCGACATTTAAAATGGTGGTGGTGGGAGCGAGGGTGAAAATAGGTCAAAGAAGTAAGAAATAATTTTGCCCATCATGTATGGGCAACTGAGAAAACTTTCTTACACCCCTGAAGTAGGTTTTTTTGAAATATGCTCTATCTAGCTAAAAAGTGTAGGGAGGGAGGACGACCCATGTTTGATTTTTTATTATTATTCTTAAAACTTTAACTGGATATTTTTATAACTGATCTGAAAAATTCTTGAAATTCTATGATACAGATTGTTATGTATGAACTTGACCATTCGAATATAACAACTTCTGAACAAGTTCAATTTCAATGAATTATTACTCAATAATTTACCAATAAAATCCTTTAAAATTTACTCTCTCGTTGAAGATTTTTCGAAAATGCTGATGGTGCATGGTTTGATAACAGTTGATCTGAAAAAGAAAGTACATTTAAAAATAAGAAACAAGAATACAATTTTACCAGGAACTGAATTAATACCAGGTTGTGTAATTATTGTCTCCTTTTTTGATTTGAAGTGAGAATTTATTAAAAAGATACAAATCAATGCCATGTGATGCACAAGATATATTATATCAATATATGTATATAAATTTAGTCAAGCTGGCTTTCGATATCATTGTTAAACAAGTAACATTAAGCAGGCGATACATGATTTTCAAACCTGTGGACAATACAGGATTTATTTTGTCGAAATCGATTTATTGAATTGAACAAATTTGATCGTTTATTATCCTTTTTTGATTTTGAGGAAATTTATTGGTCATTGTTTTGTTTGACAAATTCAAAAAGTTGAACATATCTAACTTTTGAAATTTCGAATTGAATTCAACAAGTTGAAACAAAAAAGGGTAAACGCATAATTAATAAATTTGTCAAATTTAATAAATTGATGGTCTTTTCATGAGATTTTTAAAATCAAGTCTTTTCTAAGAAATCTTAGAAAAATATATTGTGATACTTTAGGTAAGGTCAAGAAAGTTTTTCAAGCAAATTAGGGTCCATTTTTTTCAACAAAATATCTGGCTATTAGGCACTCAAGGAGAACTGATAATTAGCAAGTAACAGAATGGTTAGCCGATGCAAAATAATTATATATAAGGTGTGTACAGTATAATTAGCCGCTCATACAGCTAATTATACAATATAAATTTTTTGACTTAAATTTCCACACATTTCTTCGTTATCGATCTCCCCATAGCCATCTATATTTATATAGATCCACATAAAGTTGTACTTCAATTAATACCAAAAATAGGAACAAGAAACGCTTGTGCCAAGAAGATAATAGTGTTACTGTAGCAGTATGTCATGTTATTTAACAAGACACTATTCTGATTTCAAGAATAAACATGAAAAGTGAAGAACACAAAGAAGCCTGTAACAACAATTATACTGTGGGTAGCGTATAGTTATACTGCAAAGGCTAACTATCATGTTATTGGCTAATTATTAGTTCACCTTGACTGTTCAGTGCAAGCAACAATAAATTTTTGTCAGGCTTCGACAACTTTTCTGCAGAAGTTATAAAAAATCCTGTGACGAATATCTTTTTACCTGATAGCAATAGCCTCACAAAGGTTCCTTCGGAAGTTATTTTAGCCCCATTTTTCTCAAAAGAACAGGAGTTGGGTATCCAGCCCCTCATGATAAAAAGAGGGTGCCGATAAGCTGCAAACGCCCGCATATAAAAGGGTGAGTTTGGCGGCTTTTTGAATGAAATTATTGGTTGTCCTCTGAAACTGCACGCACTTTCCCGAACTCTCCCTAACTCACCCGGAGCATTCCTGAAATGCAATTCCTTGTAACATACAATGCGGACGACAGTTGGAAGAAGGCGCTTTTTTCGGGCATCTTTTGGGTTATGCGAGTTTTTTCGAGGCAATACTTGAATTTGTTCGAAACGCCGGACTCGCCCTAACTTTTTACGGCGTATGCGGCTTATCAGGACCCTTGTTGATAATATTATGCAAAGCAGGACAAAGGTTCTTTAAAGGTAATTAAAGCACTATTTTGTGTAGCTAGCTATAAGACATAAGTAATCCTTCCACTTCCACTTACCGTTAACAGGTTTAGCAACAACGTGGTTCAGACAAAAACAAATCTATTCTTGAAGATAAATTCACGTGGGCTGCAGCAACATTTAAGCACATTAAACGAGGCAAACGAAGCCTCATATTACAAAGCTCCATATTAGCATAACAAAAGAATCTCGATTAACATTTTTTATCGCATTCAAATCTTTAGAGACAACAAGGACACCGAGACAAAAACAGATTTGCTCGATGAGTGTTTTTTTGTCTTGGTGGTACCAAACACATAGGTTGTATTTTATCAGAGCCGGGTTGTAAGATCGAGCAGAAGTCCCCCGCGAAGTAGAGAGTGGAAAAAAAAATCTGCCATACACAACACAAACACTATATACCCGCGGTCCACTAAATGTGCGCCCCTTCGGCGGGGCGCAATAACACAAGAAAAAGCACACATGAGAAGAATTGACAAGAGTTTAGTATATATGCTTAAAAAATTCCCCTACCTGAGCCAGAATATTCTTTAAAACGTTATGCTTATAAAGAAATCTGTACTTCACAAAGATTTGTAAATGTTTAAGTTCCCGCCTCAATCATTTTAGAATGCTTTTTTAACCAATCAGTTATAGTAAATAAGTTCAAAACAAAAGAAGTTTAATGCTTCAACGATTTGAATGACTTGATGAAATCATGAAATTGATTACAAATAAAATCACAACAAAAGTTAAATTAGCATGAAGCTTTGTCAATTAAAAATTAGGGGATGAATGCACCATTGGAAAGGAATCATTATCTAAAGTGGCGAACCTCTCCATATTTTATTTTATTTTGTTTTGTTTTGTTTTTGTCTTTTTCGTTGTTCTTGTTTCGGTATCCGGAGAATTGCCCCCCGGAGAATTGCCCTCCGATGAATTGCCCCCCGGTGAATTGCCCCCCGGCGGAGAATTACCCTCCGGAGAATTACCCCCCGAAGAATTGCCCCCCGCAAAAAAAAATTGACATCTGATCTTCAATTTTTTTTTTAAATTTTTTATACACGCCCTAACATCTGTTTAAGTGACGATATTGCCTATTATGCAAATAGGAGATGTGTGAAAACAGTTGCAACATTTTCTGAAACGAAAGGAACGGTTGCGCAACACACTGAAGAAGAATTGCCGAGAACAAACAATAGCGTTGAGGGATGGCACCGAAGCTTCCCGAGACATTTAACATCTTGTCACCCGAATTTCTGGAAATTTTTGGGTGTATTAAAAAAGGAGGAGGCTATTGTTCATGTGTCGATACTTCAACATCTTGGAGGACATCCTGCTCCACCTCGACGAAGACGATATCTTGACAATAACGCCAGTATTTTGCATATCGTAGATGACTACCCCAATCGCCGTATCATGGAATACCTACGCAGTATTGCTCATAACTTGGCTTAATAATACTTTGTACATTGTATTTAGTTTAGCATTTATACTAATTTTTAAATACGTTTGTTACACATTTACTTTGTATCGTTTTTAAGCGAATTTGTCTCTTTTATTGCTATAAAAAATGTGTTATTTCGTTTAAATAACGATTGTCCTATTCTTCTTAGGTTTATCATTTGTAGCATTGTGAAAAACTGTGTTTTAAAAAGAAAATATACGTACACTTTTTTTTTATTAAAATATTTTTATAGCAGCAAAAGGCTGGGAATGGCTAAAAAATATAAGAACAAAATAAGAACAATTCCAGGCTGAACGCACGTAACAAAAATTATTTTCCTGATTCTTTTAAAAAAATACAAGTCATTTTATTGGGGGGCAACCTTCCAGGGGGCAATTCTCCGGGGGGTAATTCTCCGGGGGGCAATCTTCCAGGAGGCAATTTACTGGGGGGCAATTCACCGGGGGGCAACTCTCCGGGGGGCAACTCTCCGGGTGGCAACTCTCCGGGGGGCAACTCTCCGGGGGGGCAATTCACCTAGCACCTCTTGTTTCTTGTTGTTTTAAAACGTTCCCGCTTCAGTTATTTTCAACTCTCCATCTGATTGCTTATCCTTTGTGTACTACTATCGAGAACAATAAAAGATGGAGTGCGATATAATACATCCTTTGTTTGATAACTTTTTTAGTTTTAACTAGTTTTAACTCTCCATCTGATTGACTTGCATGTAATTTTATAAAGGAACTATATATATAAAAGAAATATAAGTGCCGGAGAGACTATCGGATATCTCGAGCAGATATTCGATATCGGATATCTGCTGAGATATTCGACTCTCGGCTAACCACTGCACGAATATCCAAAAATATTCTGTCAGACGCTTCCGCCTGAGGTGCATGATAATATGATAATTATTTGATTGGTGGTTTTGCCTGCGGGAATACAATAATAGTATGACTAGCGCTTGGCCATTTTTTGCCATAGTTGATGCCTGACAGGACCAACTTATCCGAGTAGTACATTCATTTTACAATATTAATTGTCGTAGGATCTTCTTATAATGTAAAAAAACGTTATTTTGACGTGAAATTCTGACCGTTTTTTATATCCACAATGGTAGTGCAAGTAAAAATGCGTCAGTTACGGGCGAGTTTACACTGAAACGATGCTTCCTTATCCCGTCGTACTTTGTAATCTGTTTTTTCGCACTTTGTAATCCTGTCGCACTTTATAATTCCATTTCACTTTGTAATCCCGTCGCACTTTGTAATCCTTGCCCTGTCGCACTTTTCTGTCGTTTGGCATCGATTGATTCGACCATTTGCGTTTAAGTGAAAACCCGTCTTTCTATACATTAGTTTATCCGTGCTACAATAGTATAAAAAAATTGGCGTATTGTAAGATACACGCTCTGATAAATTTACTGTTTTTTATCCCCTGCTTAAAAGTCACTTTACCGTTTTTACTCGAACGAATGGATCTACTCAATAGATCACCCTACTTTGATAGTAAAAAATGAGTGACCACTCCCTTTATTATTCGACAAAAAAGTGCTTAAAAAGGACTTATTTATTAATTAGTTTTTAGGACCAACCTTGCTACAAGCTCTGGCATTAGGGTTGTTTTTAGGACTACTTTTATTCCATAAATATCTTACAACGGTTCTCAAACAAGTGCTTATATTTTTCTTTGGCTTTGATTAATTCGTGTTATTATGTTTAAATTATTTGTTGAACGCTTTCGTCTAAACGCCTCTCCTCAAAGTTGTAGAATTAAATGTACTCTCTGAGCGTTCATTCGAATAAACACTATACCGAAAACCAACTGCTTCGTATCGAATTTTTTAATTTAAAACCTAGAAAAAGGCCTTACGAACAATAGGGAGGACGGGGTAGCAATAGAGAAATTTTTCATGTTAATATATTCATTTGGTTTTAGTTCTGTTTTTTGTTTTTTAATTACCTGTAGTTGATGGACGTTATTTTTAACATCTCTAAATTCTCACTGGTCATAGTTGTGCTATAGTGTGGTCTCCTGGTTATTCTAAATAGTGGTACGGATATTACTACACTGTATTTTATATTATCTATTTAAATTGTGAATTTTATTTTTATTTTTTGTCCTTACCAATAAAATAGTCTTGTAAATCCTATCCAACAAATAAATGATTACTTGTTTACTTATTACTTACTGTTGCTCACGCTAACATCGTATATATTTCAGCGCAATTTACCTGGCCTACGCGTCTGCAATGGCTGTCACAACTCCGCTTTTCTGGTGTCTCTAGCCAAGAATTATAATTTTCAAACAAGAATTGAAAATAAAAACAACATAATGAATAAATCACCAGTAGCGATACTCCTTTAAGTAACACATTCAAACAGAGATATTTGGCGTAATTGCCAAACTTCGATAATATTGTGTACCCCTGAACTTCATCCAAAATAACGAGGTCGGTGCAATATGAAATAAAAAAAAATAAAAAAATCGCAACAATTCCGGACTGATGTGCTTCTCAACAATGCAGTAAAAAAGTGCTGGGGTCGAGCTTGTTTGTAAAAAGCACCAAGTCGTGACGTCATGGGAGTTGCGAAGTTATAAACACACAGAACAGTGCTACGTTTTACGCTATTGTAAATCCAACGGCGACGAGAAAACAAAAACAAATCCGCATTCAAAATTGTGAACAACTTTATTAAAATAGTCGGTAACCGTAGGATTATTCAAAATTGCACAAATTAACGACTTTTCAACGGAAAAGAACGCAATGCAAACCAAAATGTCTGCCAAAGAAACGATTCCTTCCGGCTGAAAAAAGCATAAATTTTCAACATTTGAAAATGGCATTGGTATGGAATGTAGCGAAGGTTACCGAGATTACGCAATGCGTAGTTAGTAATGCGGTTACCGAGATTACGCAATGCGTAGTTAGTAATGCGGTTATACAGGGTATTTATTTGGCGCCAGCTGACCCAAAGATTGAATTCTATCTAAGGTTAATTGGGAAAGCTTTACAGCAAAGTTGAGTCGAGGTAATTTACCAAACACATTAAAATGTCTAAGCATGTTTGTCCCCCGGGGCTTGTTGCCTGTTGCCTGTTGCCGTTTGACGGCTAACAATAAACGCCGAAAAAGGTCACAAGACCTGAGGAATAATAAAATCAGTCAGTCTAAGTGTAAGTAATTTATACAATCCAGCCTGCCGTAGCCAGATTTCTCAATATCACAATGTAATTTTGAAAAAGTGACCGTATTAAAAATCATTTTTATAAAACAAGCCTTATTAAATGCGGACACAGCATAACCAGCACGTTCGTTTACGGTATGAAATTAATTATGCGCATGCGCCAAATTTTGTTTTGATTAAAAATCAGACGCGAATTTTCTAAATCAATGTGTTATGTTTATCATGTTTACTGAAATTTTATGCAATATATGATTTTGCGTTAATTTAATTTGGAGATTTAAATATTTTGGACAATCCGCGTTAATTGTATCCGTATTAATTTCATTTGCGTTTATTTTCCACGGTGCGTTACTTTCTTAGCAAACAACGTCCTCTTTAGACAAAAGACCCTCCTCGGAACGAGGTTGTCCGAATTCGCTACAAAAAGTATCGTCGACCGTGAGAAAATTAAAAAAACAAACAAAATGGCAGCAGAACAACGTGCTCAAGATCCTTACCAAGATGATGGAGGTATTGATGCTGATATCGAGAGTGATGATGGTAACTACCGTTAGATTTATTTATATTTAATTTCTCGCTTTTTAACAGAATGATGTCAAGAAATGCTAGGAAGAAATTGTAAGAAAGGCAGAGCCATCATCCTTCAAAGAAAGTTATAAAATCAGACAGCTCTGGCTATATAGCTAGTTTTCCTGAAAGTAAAGTCTAGCTTTGCCAGGAGACTAGGAATAGCTAAGTGGGAAAAATTATGCTGGGTCTCAAACGATTTTTCTGCGGTCAGAATACTGACCGCGCTTTTTCACAGAAAATAGGATATCCTTTGTTTTAAGCTTAAATGACCTCACTTACCCAAACCAATATAATTAATTCTTGTATTATTTTAGAGGGTAAGCATGTGCATGATAATTTAATTATTCATTAATTTATTGCCCATCAAAACTACTTGTGCAACAGATTAGTATTAGGAAAATAGACATGTCTCTTGGACGAGGGTGCTGACTTGCTGAAAACACCCATATAGATAACTTGCAATGTTTACGTTTTTACGGGATTCTTGAGCATGCGCGGAAAAAATCAGAAAAATCGACAGGCAAAAAAATGCAGACCTTAAGTGAAGAAAGTCAAAGTAAACTTTTGTACTGTGACTAGCATCTTTTCACTGATATATAGTCTAAATCTAGACTAACATGCAAGCTATATTCTAATTTGGTCCATGACTTACGGCCTGCATTTACTTTGCCTGTCGATTTGCGTAAGAGGTCTGGGGATTATAAACAACACGCGTCACAATGAAAGTTGTCTATGTGGGGGCAAGCCCAGGGGACTTTTAATTAAAATTTTCCCTTTTTTCTAATAAAAACATTAAAAACATGAAACATTTTTGCAGTTGATTTGCATCATGGCTGGTTGTAGCAGACAAAAACGTTGCAAAAAAATTAATTTGATATATATACCCCCTCCGTTAAAACAGGATATCTCAAGAACGAAATAAGATTTTTATATTCTGTAAAAAGAATATAAACTTTATCTGAGATAAATTGTCCATTTTATTAGAATATCTTAAAAATTATCATTTAGACAAATGTCTTCCACAATATCTCTGGAATTAAGTTAAGAAAACACCTTTTTTATGGTCCATAGGCTAGGTAAAATATCTGGAATAAAAAATTTATTTTTGTGCTGTCTGAAATTGCCTAAAGCGTTATTTTTGGGCCAAATGTGAGAAATATGTGAAAAATGGCCTTTACAGCCATAATGTATGTAGTGTATACCGTCCTAATCACGTGATTATCTAAACAAACAGGCGACGATCTGGCAACTGTGCCGGTCACATAACTTTGTGGTTTTGACTATAAGCATCACTAGAAACAACTTTACAAAAATGCTGGTGAACGAGGTGGGCGTTTGCGCAGGGTTGAGCGAAAAATAAATTAACTAAAACGTCCTATTTCTGTGATTTGCGTCCTAATTCCGTGATGTATTTTTTCCAATGTGATATCCAGTGAAATTATTTCTAATTTTTATGATTAAAATGGTTTCATTACTTGGCGACTTGTCTCAGACGGAGCTAGTAGCTAGCGAATGACCAAAGGGGATCTGTGGAGGAGAGCACACATGGTAAAAATTTTTCTTAAAATTATTCCCCAGCCTGTCTAGTTATATAAGAATATAGGTTTGTTTGGTATTTAATAAAATAAAAAAATGTCATACCCCCCACCACACAAAAATTTTCTTATCTGTGATCTACCCCAGCAATATTTAAAATGTCTGTTCTGTAAAGTTTGGTGCTGGTCAAAATGGTAATATGGTACATCATAGATGTAAGGCGCAGGATATCGTCATAATTATCCATTGTTGCCAGTAAAAAAGAAAGTTACAGAGAAAAGTGAAATCACGGAATTACGACGTTGGTCGGTATACACTATATAAAAAGACGTATTAAGTTACCTGTGTGGTTACTACAGAATAAGATGCAAATTGCTAAACTGTAGGACCAAAAAATGACTACTATTTACAGGAAAATGTAAAACAAGAGAAACAAAAATAAAAAATATAATAATTAGCCACGCTAGAAGTTTGACAGCCTATAAAATAATTTCTCAAAATCAATGGCGCTCTAATAGTGGAAAAAATAATATTAAAATCCTTGCAAGATAAAGTAATTTACTATTTAGTCCCTTACCTTGGCTCTGCCAACCTTTAGCTAGCATTAAAAATTTAAAGTAATTATGCTTATTCCAACATTCTCAAAAAATTCTGGTTTCAAACTTGGATTCCTGGGTCGAACAATTAAGTCCAAAATAAACAACTGGTCGCCGTGATTTTTTTTGAAAAAACCATACCTAACGAAAGATTAAATGACATGGCTATAAATCGCTTAGAAGTAAAGATACCTGTCCCCCTATTTTTTTGGCAATATTTGACCTACAGAGTTGGAAGAACTAGAGCGTTAAAAAATATTATGTACTTGTTGTCTTACCCTACAGCCATACCCACCATTTATTTATTGTGCTTCGCCTTAAAATTTTGACAATGAGTGCCAAGGGTCCTGAGAACTAGTTTAAATTGGTGTGTAAAAGCTTCAATTAAACAAGACATGCATGCTATTATTATATAGCACACATTAAGGCTGGATAATTTTTTTTCGAATTTTTTAGTTTATATTCACCAATGGATTTGCCAACCAACCTTATTCTGCACGCTATGTTGAATCTCTTCCTTAGTCAAACACTTTGCTAAAGAAAAACACCTTGTATAGTTACAGGAAAACAGTCCTTGTTGGGTATAAAGAACTGATAAAAATAACTGTCAAACTGCTTATCGTAGACAAAATAGAAATTTTGACACAAATATATATAATGAAAATTTTGGAAATAATGAACTTTTTTCATTCTTTTTCTCTGTTTTGTGCAATACACTAAAAAAATGTAAATATATTTCTTGTAGGAGATAACAATGTTAAAAATCACGGTATGGTTGCAATGGGAGATATTATTTCGAAAATTCTGGCCAAACCATTACCAGAATCTGTGGTAGGCTATTTTGAACATTTCGATTCATTCTGTGAACATTTTGTTCCTTTTTGCTGACAATTTTTTACGAAACTTCAGCATGCTACTACTGCAATTTCTTCTTTTTTCAGCCTGCAATCTTGTCCAAAAGTAAGAAGTCACAAAAGAGGAAACTGGAAATGAAGGAGGAGCTTTCAATTAAAAAGGTACCAGCTTATTTTCCTATCATTTTATAATCCTCATATATTTGTTGCAGTCGTTTTTTTTATTGAAATATGGTACAATGCCTATATATGAAATATATTATGAAATTGTTGTAGGAGAAAGCTGAGGAGCGAATTGAAAAAAGAGAGAAGAACCATGTCTTACCTACACGATCTAACGCACAAAAAGAAGTTCTGCTAAAAAGGATAGCTACAAAAGGAGGTGTGTTAAATTCGCAAGTTTTCATGATTTTATTTAAAAGTTAAAACAATTACCGTAAAAATGCCTTTATAAATTTCCTGAACGATTTTTAGGGACGGTGTTTATTGGAACCATTTCCAAAATGAGCATTTCTTGAAAAGCCAAGAATTTTGTAGAATTCCATTTTTTTACACCTATATTATCATCATATATTCATCACAAATAAATTTTAAAGAATTGTCTGCTGTGCATCAATAATGTTGTCATCGTCACTGCCTACTGCCTACAAATTAAAGTCAATGTCCTCATTTTTATAAAATGTTACTTTAATACCTAAAATGCGGTAAAAAGCATTGATAATCAATTATTTTCTTTATTTTCCAGTAAGTTGCTTAAATTAGGAAACTAATAAAGACCCCTTTTAATTAGGCGCTTATTGAATTTATATAGAGATGGACGTTTGTTGAAGCATTTACGGTATGAAAATGATTGTTTTTTTTCAGTTGTTAAATTGTTCAATGCTGTGAGTGCACATCAAAAGCTTGTTTCGGAGAAGATGAAGGAAGCAAAAACAGAAGCTAGGAAGACAAAAGGTACAGTTTTTTATCTCTGCGAAAATACATCTTCATAAAATTATTAGAAATGACATATAATCCTCAAAATTAATCTTTACAATGTATTTTTGAAAAACAAAAATATATTTCTCTCTTTTGTTCTCGGTAAATTGCTGAGCCCTTAGCTACAAAATTTTTAAAGTCTGTCTTTTACTATTTTGTATTTTCTTACTCTTCTAAGCAACCTGTTGACTGTCCTACTATTTTTTTTACTTTCTGCATAGATGATTGCATTATTTTTTTGTACAATCCATCACAAATATGCTGACATCAGCATACAAATGTTAAATTCACTCTGTTTGTGGCATTTAAGGGGATATAATTCTGTAATGCAAGAAGTAAATTTTTATAATACCATTTTTTTCAACCTCTCCCAATCCCTGTCTAGTGGTGCACACTAGACAGGGTTTGGGAGTGTTTCACTTGCACATTTAGGGAGTACATTGATTTATATTCTTATATTCTGGTCCGCAAAATACCACATTGCAATCTCGTTAGCCCCAAAACCATTGATCGTGTAATGGTACTTTCTAAAGAACCCATAAGTAAATTTTTGTCTTTCGAAGTAGAGAAATGCGCCATATATGCTCCGGCTATCACCTTTGATTTGTGTTTGTTTCTGCTAAATTTTTGAAGAGAAATAAAGGGAATGGAAGTCAATAACTTTTGATTGACTCTTTTCGTAGTTGATAAGAATAATTGTTAGCACCATATACGAGCAAGTTCAGAGCTACCTTACTTCAATAAGTAGACCTGAAATTGCGAAATGTAGGTTCAAAGTAATTCTTTACAAAAAATATTAAAATGATCCATTCGCGAAATAACGCAAAAAGACCGCGAAAATTATTCTTTGTGCAGCCTTTTTACCTTTATGATCTCGCAAAAATTAAAGCCGCTTTCCAGTGTTTAGCCATGGCTGTCTATAGTCGTCTATAGTTATGGCCGTCTATAGTTGTGGCCGTCTATAGTTATGGCCGTCTATAGTTATGGCCGTCTATAGTTGTGGCCGTCTATAGTTGTGGCCGTCTATAGTTGTGGCCGTCTATAGTTGTGGCCGTCTATAGTTATGGCCGTCTATAGTTGTGGCCGTCTATAGTTGTGGCCGTCTATTGTTGTGGCCGTCTATGGTTATGGCCGTCTATAGTTGTGGCTATGTTGTGTATTTGTTTATTTTCTTTTTGTGTTTAGCTGTGGAAACTGTTACGAAGTCAAGTTTTATGGATTTATTAAAGACTAACAAAGATAAAAAGAAAGCGGGAGAGGTAAATTAAACATGTACATAACTAATGTCTGTGATTTTTTATTTGACATGTTTTTTAGAGGGTATTCGTCATTGATGAATGCAACTGTCAGGTCAACGTCTCTCTGCCGTTCTTTTTGTCTACCACGGTTGGTCAAGAATATTGCGTTCGTCTGTAGGGCCTTTGTGGTAGTTTTTAAACCCTTGTATTTCCTTTATCGTTTGTCAAAAGCGCACAGCCCTATACATTATTTTGATGAGTATTTTACGTTCTTCACAGTATATGCAACAGGTTAACAAATTTCTAAATATTTTGCTGACTATACTGACTGCTGACTTTATCAAAATTCCTAAAACTTACATTTTCTATTGTTTTTCTGTCTAAGTTGATCTTTCCACTGGCCTTAATAACTAGCTAACTGTGAGTGTCCAAACTTATATGCCAGTATGAGATTCCTTAATGTCGTGTTTTTTTATATACGCAGCTAATTTACGAAAAAAAACCTAAAAATTAAAGCCTCCCAACGCAATAAAAAGCTACCTATTTTTTCATATGTAGGAAAATAGCAAGGAAGGCGAAAAGCAAAATAAGAAATGGGACGTGTTGCGTGATGACTTCATGATGGGTGCGTCTATGAAGGACTGGGACAAAACGAATGAAAGTGAAATGCAAGAAGAGAAAGAAGTTTCTGATAGCGAAGATGACGATGCTTCCGAATAGATCGCATGTATTCATTTAAGAGTAATGGAAGTAAAGTAAAGGAAGGAAGGATGCAATAATGTCGGTTGTGGAGTTTGAAGTATTATTCTTCACGTAATCTCAGGGAGAGAAAAAGCGTTACAAGGAATCCATCCATCTCACTCAAAGCATGATTCAAAAACTGTTTAAAAAAACGAGGTTCTGTAGTGCTTGTTGGTAAAGAACGGTTTAAGTCGGTGCAGAGGTGCAGACATTGTGTGGTGTTCACTGTTAGAATATAACTCGAGAAATCGATGCATTTGGTAAAATATTCTAGTTCTTAGTATTTATGAGTATTTGAAAGGGCAAGAATATTTCTTCACAACGGCTGTTTTGTTGTATTAAGACGCAATATATGTCCTTTTCTGGCTGAAAAAGCATTAAAGTACCTTCTTTTGTTGTAAGCTATAATCAAACCTACAGCAGTACTAGGAAGGCTGTGGTTCCTTTAGTGAGTTTTAAAGAATAATGTACATTGAATCAATCAAACGTTATCCGGGCCGCCACGCCTCCTCAAAACTCCGCAATTCTCCTCAATTTTAAAAGTCTCTCCAAACCTCCCCAAATATATTCTAAAAGTTTTTTTTTTTACAGTCCTCAAAAGTCGTGAATTCTAGTTGAGCAATCTGATTCAGCTTATCATGTATTTTTATTTTTAAAATACATAGAGATGCTACATGGGTACAGCTAAAATGTTGTGATCTTCTCAAAGGTTGACAATTTTCATCAAATGGCGTCAAATCAACTTGATGCGTTCGGTAAAATATTCTATTTATGACTATTTAAAAGGGGAAGAAAAAGGGCAATTTCTCTGTTTTTTTATTTTACACTATCTGTTTTGTTGTATTGAGACAAAAACACAAGGATATAAGAAGCACATATAGATAAATTTCTTATCAAATAATCGGACATCTTTTTTAAGGGAATGTGGGGGAAAGACTGCTGAAGTTAAAATTAACGTATCCTTCTTTTTTTTTGGAAGGGGGAAAATTGTTATGAATTTCGAAAAGTGCTTTAAGATGTTTGTTATATAAATATTTATTACGTGCCATCAAGTGGTTACCAAGGTGTTGCTAAGGACATATATGGTTAATAGGGATAAAATACAGAGCAGATTTAAAGAAAATATTAATCCAGCGAAATGACGTCATTATATTGATTTGCTTACCTCAAACATCTTGCAGTAAATGCAATATTCTACATATATACCAAGTTTAATGACTTAAACGTCAATATTTCTGTAAAAAAGGGATATTTTTATCTGTATCGTTAAAATAGCAAATTTCTTGCAGATATGACGTCACTCTTGATACAAATGAGGTCATTAAAACTCCTTTTTGGTACACAATCCGCATGACTACAAAAAATCAATGTTATAGTGTCAGTAACATGTAAGAAATTAAAATATATTTGAAAATAGGGAAATTGGCCTATCTTAGGTATATGTGTGACGTCATTAAATTGGTTTTTTAAACGGAATAAGTTTGTATTATGACAAAGCTGCACCAAGTTTCATCGGTGAAGCGTAAGTAGTTATGACCTGCGGGCCAGGTTACACGAGGCAAAAAAGCTAGGTATGTTAAGGGTTAAAAAAATTTACTGTACGCATATTTTGCCTGTTAATTTTTCTTTCTTTTAAGGAACTTGTATGTGAACATGTCGCTTAAGAATTTTCACCCTTGTTGTATAGATCATTTTCCAATTGAGGTGGCCATTGTGGATTTTTACGCAAGTGGAATAAGTTGAACCTTGTACCCTGCGTTTTCGGTAGCTGTTTTTCGGCAAAATTAATTTCGCGAATCAGATCGTAAAGTCGCGAGAATTTATTTAATGGATATTTCAAATATGAGATGTCAATTCATAAAATTCGCGAAAATTTCTGACATTAAAATAATTTTATGTATTAGTACTTAATTAGTTAATGCTATGATTCCAAGAATTTTTAAATAGTGCTAGTCATGAAAGCGCCCAGTAAGAATTTCATGTTATTGTGACATGGCACGAGGTTTGCCTCCTTTTCGCCATTTCTTGTATGCTTGCTACCGTAAAACGATGTTGCCAAAGCACACACCATTTTACTTGCGAAAGAATTCATAATGATTATCACAATTGGAAAATGGTCTAATTCATAATATTTGGCTACTCAGTGAATTTAAACAGGACAGCTCTATTAAATATCGATTGTACCTTTAATAAACCAGAATTGGTGCCAACAAAAGCCTTGTGACATATTGTCATCGTATTTGGACACACTGGACAAATGTACGGGTTTACTTTACACCTACAGTTTATACGACATTAACTTTTTTTGTCACGGGTATACTGTCGCGCACATGGAATTCCAGTAAACTTTACCTTTGTCGATTAGAACAGGACAAAAAAATCATTCAAAATTTAATATCTGTTTTTTTCTGTAAAAATATGTCCCGCTCAAGTAAAAACAAAATTTTTCTTATATGAAAGTTAAATAAGTCAACAATTATTCCACTGTTTTTAGCATTCACAAAAACACTTCCTAAAGTGTTGTTCCTTTACGGTTCTAACAGATTTACCTTTGTAAGTTTGTCTGTTAAGATTGCAATTTTGTCGTGGATATAGTCTGATTTTTGAAATTCACACATTTCCAGATAATGCTGTTATGTATATCGTATGTAAGATAACTACTTTTTGTGTTCGTGTGTGGAAATTCACGTTGATAAATCGATCTGTCAAATGACCTGCAGAAAGTTCAATTTTTTCCAATAAAAAACCTCTATTTCTTTGAGATTCTTAGCACCAGTCGTCATCTTCATTTGACTCTGGCAAACCGTACATTTCGTAAGGACTTTTACCAGACTTTATAGCAAGTGCGATTTGCTGTTTACTTGTGGATGGAGCAGCTGTCTCCTCCTGCGGTGGTTGTTCGTTGTTCACAGAATACGTAGATTGAGACAACCTTTGCGGTGGAGAGTTACGATATGAAAAAAAGTTCGCTAAGTTTGGTGTGGATAAGTTAAACGCCCCATTTACACTTGGTAGTAGCTATAACAAGAAAATATTGAATTGAAAACTATATTGTACTTCGACTATGGGAAAAATAATCGAGTTTTTCATTTACCTCGCTTATATGGAAAGGTGATTTTGTTTTTACAGGTGCCACCACCGGGGGAGGCTCCTCCTCCACTATAGTCTCCTTGTGGACTGCGGAACCATTGCCGTTTGACACAACCTAAAAACAACATGGTTAGCTAATATAACTTTAAAACAAATAAATTAAGTAACAGTTCCCAAATCTGAAGCGTGTTATCTCAGGATCTTTTGAGACAAGTCTGTTCCGTTTGTTTCCAACCTCGTCCCTAGAGTCTTGTGGCCCCTGAGCCGTTATTACGGAGTGGCCTCTATCAACTTCATCAACAAGGAAAAATGCTCTGGGAACGAGGTTGGTTTGTTTCTAAACAGTTTGGCGCTTTGACTGGTCGTATTAATTCTTACCACCGTCTTCTTCGGAGCAGACTTTTTTAAATGCTTATAATTTTCGTAAATCAGTTTGGCGCAATAAATTTTGCCAACTGTCATCTGGTTAGCACCTGCAAAAAATAAAACGGGACATAAATTATTTTCATGCTATACCAGACAGCGCGTGAATTAGTTAACTAAGAATATCTTTGTTGTGCAAACATATGCTGGATGCAAAGGTATTGTTGTTCGAAGCATCATACAGCTCCATACAGAAACTAAGAAGTTAACTCGTCTTAGACAATCTTTCCACTCCTTCACGTAAGACAGTTTGTGATGATCTCTGTAACAAGTTCTTGTGTAGATGAAGGAATAACGGCTATTGTAGGTATAACTACTAACTTGAATATTATATAAACTTTTACCTTGTGGGCGCTTAGGAATCACACGATCCAGTGTCTTTTTCGTTATATTTGGCCAAACTCGTTTGAGCATCAACCGTAATTCTAAATCGTTACTATGAAGGTTGTCTAGGAAAAAATCAAATAAAATTACGGTTATTGTCAAACTTTCTTTCTAAAACATATTTGAAAGATATATGAATTTTCTAGAGTTTTCTCTTCTAAATTCTAAGAGAATGTTGTATTATGTTGAGGTATATTCAGGGCGTAGAAAATTGGGCGACCACTCCTTCCGCCCACCAAAAAAATATCAAACACGAAAAAAGTCCACTAGACGAAACACAATTGCTTTAAACGCAATTTATTGATATATTTTCGTCATGCAATTTTATATTGTTGTCCTAAAATTTGGAGTTCCTTTTAGCCAGTCTGGCGGGTTGAAATCTCATATTTTCTTCGCTTAGTAGATTTTAACCATGGTAGGGTCTCCTTGTTCACTACATACGAAAAAAGTTCCATAAATCACTACATACGAAAAAAAGTCCCATAAATTTGAAATCTCGCCCATCCTTCAATTGAAAATCTGTATGCCTCTGATCATGTTTATATTATTTTCATATAATGATTAAAACATCAGTGTTCCACAGCAATACTAATTTTTCCATTTTTGAATAAAAACAATGTGAGGTAGATTAGCCATGTACATCACTTTTTCAATGCCTTCTTTTTTATGTTTTTAAACACTTCAGATCAGACAGTAAATATATTACGCCTTGCTTGTCATTTATCGAAGCCTAGATATTATTGATGCTCGTAGAATGAAGATTGATGATACTGTTGCTTAAGAAAAAAACACATGCTGCAGAAAATAAAGTCACTTACTCTGTTCCGTCATAATGTTTAAGGCTGTTCTCACTAGCGCGAATAAAGTAGCTGTGAAGTCCACTGTATTATCTGGATGCAACGGCATGTTCATTCGTATTAAACGCTACAAAAAATGACAACAACAATTCACGAGACTTCAGCTGCGGCAAAAAATGCATTAAATCAAAGAACAGAAAGAGAGAGATAAAATAGTATAACCTACCTTATAGGCAACAACTTTTGGACATTTTGTTCCTAGACCAATAGGTGGTGACATCTGACGTAATAGTTGACATACTTCTGTGTGTTTAATACGTCCGCTGAAAAGAAATTTTCGCAAATATAGGTCCAGTTCGCGAAATTCGCAAAAATTATTTAAAACCTAAAACACTACTTCTCAACCTATTTTTCTTTAGCGTTATTTTAATCGTTTATCAAAATATAAGATAACACACCTATATTCGCATGACGTGGTAGATTTATGACATGTAAAACAAGATAAGTGAAAAAAATTACTAACGTTGCCCTTGGATCAAACTCCGCCCAAACGCGTATGAACTCATCTAAATGATGCGGACCAAGTATGCTTTCATCTTGAGTTAAGTAACCAAAGTTATCCATAATTACAGCAACGAATAAATTTAACAACTATAAAAAATATATAATAAATATTGAAAGCAACGTTGACTGTAAACTTCGTTAAAAGAAATTCTTGCTCGAAATAAACTCTCTACTACACACCCACCACACGAAGATAATTTGTGCTTGTCAATACGGGCTATTTTCACATATTTATATCAAAAATAAGACTTAATAAGCGCTAAAATAAATTTAATTTAGTTTTCTTAATAATTTTATTGGATTCTCTCATATGTGCTTTAAGTGTGCAATGTCATTTAAAAAATCATATTTATACTTTTCCAAATGGGTGTAGTTTAATTTTTATTTACGTAAAATTATATCGTTCGTCTTAATCACGTGATTTTTTTTCAGGCCGACGATTCGAAATAAATAAATGGTGTATATGCTGTTGTATATCTCTCTCTTTTCAAATATGTTCTGAAGTGTTAAAATCAAGAAAGAAATAGCTAAATAATACTTACCAGAAAAGAGCAAAAGAATATAAAGGAGATAAAATAGGCGTAAGTGAAACTATTTCCACAATAAGCTGCTCCAACAGAAGCTGGTAGACTTCTATCACATTCAGCATTATTTCCGCACGCTAACATGATGTTATGCCAGTTTTCACCGGTGGCTGACCTAAATGAAGCATATCAAGTGTAGTAGTAATCCATGGTCAGACTTTCTAGCTGCGAAGCATATATGCAGGACATTTATCCATTGAGGTATAAAAGAAATTCTTTTATACCTCCATGATTTATCTAACCTTAAAACTCGATTTTATTCAGGCTTGATAATAGTTCTTTTAATATTACAGGTACCCTTTTGGAAAACCTGATATAACTTGTAGACGATAATATAGATATCATTTGTCCTTTTATTCTCGTCTTCGGAGCTCTCTGAGATAAACCTAAGAGCTCCTTTGTCCTTTGTGACAAAAAATGTTTTTTTAGGAAAATTAGCAATAGAAATTGAAAATTTCAGGAGGAATCTATTTAATTAATCCATTGTTTTGGCAGATCTTAAATGTTAGAAAAAAAGAAAAAGAACTAATTTCTACCTAAATAAAACTTGCATGGCTGGAAAAAATGCTCGAAAATTATTTTGCCGATTAATTTGTGCCCACGGTTCTTCTTCTGAATCGATTCTTATTAACGAAAACATCTAAAGAAAATTATTATGATATTAATCTACAGTACATCTTCAAGTTTTTCCGTGTGTTAATACTTATGACGTCACTCACCTGCATTCCAATAATGGCGTAGATAAAAAATAATAAAAATATAAGCATGCCAACATAGGGTAATGCCTAAAATGAGAAATGAAACAGCTCTTGCATCGACGAATAATGTGTTTAGTCTGCCTTTACGTAAAAACATCTTAGCACTATAACTTCTTTTGAAATAACTTTAGGAAGGTATTTGTTAAAATGGAACCCATTGTTTAAACCCATTGTTTAAGAAATATCCAGCAGGTTGCAACAAATTTTTATTTATCCTTATGATATTAGTTTCACGGGTTGAAAATAGTTACATTTTGCCGGTTTTAATCTTAGACAATAATTTGCAGGTAGTTTTGCGAATTTGGTCAAAATCCGCGAAAAACGCGAAAATTATTACCCACGAAAATTAGTGGCTTTTCGGTAGTATGCTTGTTCACCAAAGTGATTTCACAAACGATTACACAAATTGTAGACTTTATTCCATGTATACAAAAAAATTACCACATCTGTAACTTTTGTTACAAACCCACAAACCATTTGAGTACTTACCTTAAAAGATTGTAGAAAGGTCCACAGAAGAATTCTTATTGTGTATCCTCTTCGAAGAAGTTTTATTAAACGTGCTGCACGAAACAACCGGAACAAACTCGGATCAAATGGGATAGTACCTTGTTGCTAAGGAATAAAAAAGTAATTCAGAACTTCATTTGTAGAAAATTTTAACGAAATGCCAACACTAGATTAGCATGCGGTGTGTTTTTTTTTCACGATAAAATTCTTAGTATGTTCAGTTAGATTCTACTAGAAAATAAAAAATAAAAAATAAAATAACATTCGCTAAAGTATTGTTAAAGACCACTTGCAAATTCTAGCTGTTGTAATTAAGTTATGAAATACATACAAGAGTTTTTGAGAAGACAAAGTCTAGCAAACTTCCAAGTACAATGATGAAATCAAAGACATTCCAACCATCTCGGAAGTAATTCTAAAAAATTTGATCAAAAGTAACATGATTACATTGGAGATGGCAGTAAGTGCTACGCCTAACATTAACAAACCATATCCGGCGATTTATACACCAACTTCATCCAGGTCCGGCAGGTATTAAAAATTACAACTCACATGTCTGAGTGCGAATAACTTCAACATGAATTCACCAGTGAAGAGAAACGTAAAGATAACATTGACTACGTCCAAATAAGCTTCATATTCTTTTGGTTGGTCATCAAACTAAAAATTAAATGAATAAACTAATGGAAAATTTATTACGTTTGTCTGCACCAAATGAACGAACATTAGGTTGAAATATCCTAGGTTTGAGGAATCAATTTGAGGTATGGCATCTAAAAAACATATAATTGGGCTTGTTTTCACTAAATTTACATTTGAACGTTCAAGCATTCTTGCACTTATTCATTATAATCATCTATATAATACCCGTATACGTCTGTCTGTCACGCAAAATGGTACCGTAAGTAGCGAGACGCACGCAATGCGGTATAAGAAGGATGGGCGAACCCGTTGATTTTTCCACGGGCCACCGACTAGTTTAGTAACAATTTACACTAAACTGACACGTGAAATCTCAACATCACCTACCTTTAACATTAGAATAAGCGTGTTTCCAGAAATTAACAACATGATAAAATATTCAAATGGAACTGAATCAACAAATTGCCACACTTTGTATTGCAGACTGTTGGGGTTTTCTGGCATGAAGCGTTCGGCTGGTTTGGCTTCCATCGCAATATGTAAGCACCCTCTCTAAAAAGGTGTTATATAGAATACATACTGTGCGAATAATTTACATTGTGATAGACACACTTGGTGCGAGTGCACACATTTAAAGCATTGTATTCAGTTTATATTAGCTAGTTGTTGACATATTGGGTCGTAAAAATCTTCGCTTCATAAAGAAATAGCCTAATAATTGACACAGTCATATAACCATATCTTATAACACTTAGATTTAACAAAATGAAAGATTTTTGTATCATTTGCAAGCCAACTCGCATGTATATGGTCAAACCATCCCCATTTTCTGCAGCTTTAAGGCTGGTTCCTATTGCAGCGTCCAATGTTCCAACTTCCATCGTTCTAACGTTTAAACGCTCAATATTTACAGATTCCATTATAATAAATATGACGTCTTTTTCAGCGAATTTTTATTACACATGTACACCCCAGAAAAAGAAAAGCGGCCTTTATCGTATTGAGCGCTGCTAAAAGTCATTGAAAAGATGAAAACATTTGCAAAAACGTTAAACCTCCGTTGATAATCCTGGGTACATTAACACTAACCTGGTTTCTATCCAATTCACTATCTCCTTCTTCTGCCTCGCCCTGTTCTTGAAATGTCAGAATAATCAAGGCAACAAAGATGTTAAGAAAGAAAAAGGAGAAAATGACAACGAAGAATATGAAGAAGAGAGCAACTTGAATTTGATTGTTAAGGACTGGACCTTGATCGATATCCGTACTATCGATGGCGTTGAACATCACACTAAACAAGAAATATGAGACAGATACAACATTATTAGTCTGAAAGGGAATTTGATGGAATTTTTGTTAATGTTTTCGTCAAACGTACTTAGGCCACCCTTCTCCGGTTGAGGAAGTAAACAATGTTACCAATGCTTTGAAAACATTGTCGAAATTGAATTCCCTGTTCTTCCATTCTCGAGTTCTTTCCTAGTAGAATACAAAACAAAAATGTTTTTAGCATTCAGAAAGATATAAATATGTGAGAGTTCTTTTCTAGTAGAATATAGAACAAAGGATTTTTTATCATTCAGAAAGATATATATGTGTGAGAGTAAAGTCAGAATACTCACAACAGGGTTGTGGAAATCATTGTCTTTGAAAGTGATATATTGTCCTCTAAATATGAAATGTCACATCATTAAGATAACGGTTTTGTTCTTTGTCAAGTACAACTAGTGACACCTCTGAGCACGTTTAAAGTAGAGACCATAAATAAAATAATCTGATTGATTTGCTAAATTTGGTCATTTCGTTTTGTAGTTAAAGTGAAATTTCTATAAAACATGTCACTTATAAGAATGTAAAGCCTTACTGGCAGGTATCTTCGTCCATTTTGGATGGATCTGTGCAGTAGTTAAATTTTCCCTACAAAAATTAATAAAAAAAGTAAAAATATACACCGAATAAATTGCACCTTAAGCATGATTTACTTATACGATTTCATCGAAACTACAGATTTCTGGAGGCATATTAAATAGATATAGAGAAGCTGAACGCTTCAGATAGAGGAAAATTTTACTTAATGACTTCCTAAGGCGATATCAAACTTCTTCCTGAACTCTCTGCCTTAAGTTGTTTACCAATTTTTGTCGCCATGACAAAGAGATTTTGGGATGACATAAATATTCTGCTGCTAGAAACAATAGAAATGTTAACAGGGAAAATTGAAGTTGTTTGGTTTGGTTTGGTCAGTGGTTTGGTCAGTGGTTTGGTTTGGTTTGGTTTGGTCAGTGGTTTGGTCAGTGGTTTGGTCAGTGGTTTGGTTTGGTTTGGTCAGTGGTTTGGTTTGATCTTGGTTTGGTCAGTGGTTTGGTCTGCTTTGGTGAGTGTTATCATCAAGGTTGGATACTTACTGAAAACAGTTGAACTCCCATCACAGAGAAGATAAACAGAAACTGGATTGTAATGACCAGAATATTAATGACATTTTTTAAAGAATACACCATGCATTGAAAAACTGCCTAAAAACGAAAGGTGAAATCAGATTCTATAATTTCGGGTAACAGTACTACAACCCCGAGTCCAGAGTTTCTCTTTTCTCTCTGATAATCGAGACCAGAAAGAGAAAAAGTAGCCCTGGGAATTGATATAAGGTTGGTCAGGACAACAATTTAAAAATACCTTTAATTTTTTCGTTTTATTGATAGCTTTCAAAGGTCGTAACACTCTTAACACACGCAGTACTTTTATCACTCGTTTTGAATCTGCGGATGATGAATCGTCTTGACTGAAAAAAATTCAACATGTAAACGTACCCTTAGAATGTAAGACACTTATATATATTAGGGGATGAAGTATCTACACAAGTGTGTTGCGATTTGATACACATCCATGTACTGCCACATCTTAGGGTATGCAGTTTCAATTTTCTTTGGTGGACCCTGTGGAAATTTGTCTCGTAAAAAAAGGTTTTGCTCAAAATCTTATCCGTACCAACAACACTAAGTGTTCACTATAACAAGATGAATTGTAAGAAGAAAATGTGAGAAAATGATTTTAACTATATTTTAATTTAAAGATAAAAAATACTGTTTCCTAAAAACAGAAAATTCCTTTAAGAAGAGAAATTGTACCTCAGGACGAGTGACGCGATAGAGCAACTGACAACCAAGGCGTCAATAAAATTCCATGCATCGCGAAAATATGAATCTTTATGTAATATAACTCCATAATTTATAACCTGATAAAAAAAGCATTGAAAGAAAATTACGAACTCTAACCGGTGTGTAACATATACACGGAAGCACAGAAGATTGGGAACTAATTAATGGTTATTGTAAAGATATCGCTATATGGGAAATCTGTATAAGACATGTACCGTTATCTACAGGTGTGTCAGCACACCCTCTAAAAATGTTATCGAGAACACACACAACTTGGTACATAATCAATGTTCTAGGTTAACGACCAACTTCTTTATCAGGGCCTGTATTATTTTTTGATTTGAGGATAAAATGCACGAAAAACGCTACAGACCTGGAATGGAGGTTGATATAACAACGCTTAAAATAGATCTCAATGCAAGAATATGAAAAGAAAATGTCTGCGATACAATATAACCACTATGTACAGGCTTATCTGTAAACACAACTTTCGTTCATATATTTAATCAAGAAAATAACACCACTTACTTTTAAAACTACTTCTAACGTAAATATTGATGTAAAAATATAATCACAATTTTTTAAGACCTATAAAACACAAAAACAAGAATTAAAGCTGACACTTGTAGCTTCTACACGCTCTTTTGAAAGAACCAGTAAAATCTGACTTAATGAGGCTGGTTGTTTTATATTTCAGCCTGATTTGTTCTTATTTTGTTCCCAATACTAAGAAACTTCAGAAATCATCCTCATTTTGTTCTTTTTTGGTGTTAATCGAGCTCTACAATTGTGTTCATGACCAATCAAGTCAGAGAAAAGCAACAACCACAAGTAATTGAGAGAGAGTTGCATATCCTGGACTGTTCTTATTTTTTTACACAACCTAGGCTCGGCTTGTTCTTAGTTTTAAAAACAATGATCCATATCACTGTTTTTGTAGCCTAAAGTTGTTCATATTTTTTTTCTCATTTTTCCGCAAAATCTTGTGTTCTTATAAAATTGTTCTTATAAAAAAATGTGTATGGTGTCAACTGATAAAATGTTTAGCGAGATCTTACATCGATTAAAAAGTTATGACTTAATTCGATAATTATCCAATGGCTTACCTTGTTTAGTGTCACGTGACGACCAGTAGTATCCTCCATGGCTAGGAACATACTACTTATTAAAATAAAAGCTAAAATGGTGTTGTCGAAATATTTGGACGATACAATTCGATGCACGAAAATGCGAATTCTAAACAAAAAGTTTAGGGTAAGTGAGTCCATAACAACAATCTTACGGCAACGAAAAAGAATCATAAAGAATGTCTGACTGGCATGGAGGAAAGGATGGGAAAGCGTTTAACACTTTGGTAGGTAACATGTGAGAAACAAAAAATGAAGAAGAAGATAATAAGTTCTGAAAACATTTATTGTTAATTGAAATATGTTTATAGACACAAAATAAT
This sequence comes from Hydractinia echinata, assembly GCA_030067915.1. NCBI lineage: Eukaryota > Metazoa > Cnidaria > Hydrozoa > Anthoathecata > Hydractiniidae > Hydractinia > Hydractinia echinata. The sequence goes on along the minus strand of JASGCC010000113.1, from coordinate 936,276 downwards.
AAAAAATGTGAAAGAAAATTGTAAAAACACACACCATCAGAAGAAATTTTATATTACTTACGGATTTCCAGGAAAGCATACGAAGAGTGTATTGACTTGCAACATGCCACTTCCGTCATCACATTTGATATTTCCTGTCATTCTACCTGGATTTTTCAAATTCTTTATCCAGTTTTGACCTGGAAGTGCATGCCCACCTAAAAACACCACAAAGGTAGCCATTAAGGAATATTTTTATCTTGTGTTGTATCAGGAAAAAATCCCGATTATTATGCTAATTATACTAATTATTATAGTCACGTGGTTATAAATTATGTATTATATAGTCATCGTTTGGTTATGATTTCATAATTTAATTTTTATATAATTTTACATATATAATTCTTAAATATTTTAAATCCCTGATCACACTAACCACTATATAATAATTGTAATTTCTACCTTCTATGGGAACTCTTTCAAATTCGCTTACAACAACCCCGTTTCTGTCCTAAAAAAGATATGTATTGTGTTAGTTGAAGCTGATATTCCAACAGTCAGAAGACTCCGTGTGGAATGAATTCTTATTGGCTAGCAGAATGGTGCGTCAATCAAAGAAAAATTGATTCTACGTTTATTGGGCGGAGATTTTTGTTATTCTATTAAAATTTGAATGCAGTAAGTATATAAACGCATACCCTTGATAGATCGTACCCTCTTCCTTCTCTACAAAAAGAAAAAGAAATACAAGGTTACATTAAGCGATGGTATTTTGTGCAGAATTCTATTCACAGAAGAAACTGCTATAATATGCTTTATATTTTGATATGCATTTCGTATATAACGCCAACCTCATTAAAGGGACGTTCTTAATCCTCTTGTGGTGATAAGACACCAAAACAACGCCCCTTTTTATTGGTCAAACACACAGATAACAATGTGGAAGATGTAACGTGACAGTTGAAACATGTCAATATGATCGGCAGGTATTACTTGTTATTTACTGTTTATTAATGAATCTAGGTATATGTTACGGGGATTGTGATAAACTCGGGGATTATGCATATTAACCGGTTATTATGCATAATAACAATAACCCTAACCCTTTACATAAACACCCAATGAATATGAATCATTTCCAATTGATTATATTCCCCGTAACATATACACCAACAAAAAAGGGAAACAGAATTAACGTTATTTACATTGCTGTAGATTTTGGTGCATATTTCTCTTTAATTTCTTTTTTATGTTCTTCTCTTTTCTTTTCGGCAGCTTTTTCGTCTTCCCCTAGTTCCTGTGCGTTTGTTAGATTGTCAACAGCAATAGCGAGAAAGACATTCAATAAAGTGTCTAGGAGAGCATTAAAGAAAAATCTGGTATAATTTGATAACGTATTGTTTTTCTGTCTGATCTAATGGTTTAATATTAATTTTTTATGCTGATATTTCGGAGACAGTAAAATAACCATTTAGTTGTATTCTGAACTACTATCATATTTCTAAAAGTCTTCATAATGAAATTTATTTTAATGTCATCCCCGATACACGAGAAAAATGCATTAAATATACCCACCTGTGTCTTACCTAATTTTTAAATGTTCTTCTGTAAAAGTTTATTCTTTCGAAGATTTAGGAATCTTGTAAATTTAAAGGAATTCCTCTTTTTGCTGAGCGCAGCGAAGCCCATTTCCTCATTAAATAGCCAAATATAAGGAACGGTGGAGGGTTATAGGATTTCCCCACTATACATCAAAATTTCAATTTTCGTCATTTTTTTTGGACTGGGTAGCCCAGTAATTTATCTGGTTATTTTCCCGTAAATTTCTGATTCAACGAGGCAACACGGCGATGGAGTGCTTTTGTTTTTTAAAGATGTCCTAGCGGGAACTTGCAGTTAAGATCAAGCCAATGCATGGCTTTAGCCACGTGATTCGTAGGTCATTTTTACTAATATCACGTGACCTTTTCTCGGAAACATAGCGCCTCAAACGTAACTTTGTTGATACTACCCATATCGCTGTGGTCGCAATGGACGGAAGGTCATTTTCAAGAAATGAAGAAAGGGTATGTTTAGCTAGATCACTATTTTTTATATGTAATGAACCCTTTCTTATTCTTATTCACAACTAAGTCTAGGTAGCATAAGACTACCGACTGAGCTGGAATAATAATAGAATTTAGATTGCATATAGCTACTTTGCTGGGATAAAACCACCAATTCAGCTAGCATAAAATCAGCTACATAGCTAGCATAGAAAAATTACTTTGGAAAGATTACTAGATAGCTAGCTATTATACATATACTACACATTGAGTGAGATAATTCTACTCTGTATAAATGTCCGATCACATAGCTTGTTCTACGTACACTCGTCCGCAAAATTTGTTGTCTCTGGCACTTTATACCAAAAACCAAGAACCAAAAAGTTTAGCAAAGTCAGCAAAAGAACATAGCTAGTTAGATATTTTGCAGATAGTAGCTGTATTGTAGGTACGTCAGGAAATTAACTTTTTAACCCTGCTGCTGAGCATTCACCGGTGCGGCTTAAGTTACAGAAACTGAAATTATTTCAATATATATATATATCAGGAAACTTTTTCAACATCTACATTCGTTATTACCGAGGCGTTTATATAAATTCTGACAAGCGGTTCTCCTGCAATCATCGACACCTACTGAAAATCTTCAAATATACAGTGAAATCTCTCTATCTCGAACTTGCAAGGGACCAAAAAATTTGTTCGAGATAGAGAAAGTTCGAGATAAAGAAAGGGAAAATATCTTAGGCGGACCACAAAGGGACTGAGACTTTAGTTCGAGATAGAGAGAAGTTCGTGATAGAGAGTAGTCGAGATAAAGAGATTCCACTGTATATACCGTATTTCCTCAAATAAGCGCCGCGGTGCTTATTAAATTTTCATGTTTTTAGATGCGGCGCTTAATAGAGGGCGGCGTTAATAAGAGGGCGGCGCTTATTACAAAGTTTGATATTTCTGCTTTTAAATATTTCGGGGTACAAACATTAAAGCACAAAAAAGACAATTAGAACACACCTGGAGATGCAGACATTAAAGATGAACAAGAGCTTCTTGTTGGACACATACCAATCGAGTTATCAAAACTGATCAACCAATATCTTCAAGCAGATGATTCTAATTTAATTATAGCGAATGTAGTGGGAAAGAGAAAAAGAGAATTGGACTTGTTGTTCCAGCCAAGTTTAAATGTTTTGCAATGAATAAAACAAATTCCAAAATCCTGCATGAGAAATTGATGAAAAAGAAAAATATTCACATTTAGAGATAGAAGTGGAAGAATTTACAAATAAAAAAAACAATAGAATTAGAATAAAAATCGTCGTTTTGTCATTTTTTTTGTGTTTCTAATAAGCGCCGCATTTTGATGATGTGCTTATAGGAGGGCGGCGCTTAATAGAGGGCGGCTCTTATTTCGTATTCTAAATTATAGATGCGGCGCTTATTGGAGGGCGGCGCTAATTAGAGGGCGGCGCTAAATAGAGGAAATACGGTATATATATTTATCATTCATTTTTTAGGTTCAATCGAAACAAATTTCAGAAATATAAAAAAATTTCCTGATCGGGAAATCTCATAATTTCTAAACCAGGAAATAATTTCCCGATAAAGTAATATTTTCCGTTTTGTAACTTGACCCGAACTGTACACTGACGCTGGACACCATTCTTGTTCCGTTTAACATTTTCTGATACATCCGGTTCTAAACAAAATATGTCACTAGCCCATGCAATATTGCGTCCAAACACACTGCGGTACTGCTAATGCAGATGCCCCAGGATATGTTTCATCAAATTAAACTTTTTTCGCTTTGGCGAAAATGAAACCGTTTGATCGATTGCCATGGAGCACGTGGGAACTTTGTTTTTTATACGATTCAACCGTAAGGAGCATCTAAAATTTTTCGCTTGCGAACCTAGGAGACCATGTCACCCGCTCCACAACCCTTTCTATATTGATTGCGTATAAGTATATATTTTATTCTGTGTAAGGTCACATTTAAGCTGTCATATTCAATGGACATATCTGATTGGTTAAAAAAAGGATACAATTTCCAAACACAACAAGAGTAACGAAATATAAGGAGATGGTTAATCCTTTTGCTGATTTGGGACCACCATATGCAAAAATTCCTTCATACATAACCTGATTCCAATCTTCTCCAGTTAAAATCTAAAAAATATATATTTATTTATATATACATTTTAATGTTTAATGTTTTTGATTTGCAGGAAAAGAAATATTGAATAACCAAGATTACCTGAAATACAGTCAACATAGCATTTCCAAAATCATCAAAATTCGACCGTGGGGGTTGAACTCGGTGTGCAAAACTAAAAAGATGGAATCAAAACTTATGTTGCGTTGAGTTCACAAACAAAAATGTCATTTCCAAAATTTTAATGTTTCTTGAGCTACAGTTTTTTTATTTTAGTTTTTGTCCTAAATTTATTTTTGGGCGTTGATAGATATCTCTCGTTAAAATATGAAGTGGCAAGAACATACTTAGATGAAATCCCGAAAGGTGGGATGAGTCAATTCTCATACAAGCTAATTTAACAAGATATTTACTTATTCAGCGAGCTGAGTGCAAGTGTTCCGCGTCAGAAAGTCAGATCAATCTTGTTCTCAGGGCTCTTTTTCGCTTTCTTATATATGGATAGTGCGAAACGTCAGTATATCAAAAAGCGAAGAAGAAGCTCTGCGGACGAGATTTAATCTTAGATGCATTTGCAATTAAATCTTAATGCTTAACATTGGTATATTTTAATCGATTTTAGATTCGCTTAAATTGAAAGAATACGATGACTCACATACCCTCCACCAAACAACTGCATGCCAAGTAAAGCGAAGATGAGAATGAAGAGGAACAGCAGGAACAGCAGACTAATGATAGACTTCATACTGTTCAATAAGGACGTAATCAAATTCTTCAGTGAACTCCAGTATCTATAAAAGAAAAGTCACGCATCATATATAGTTGCGTTATCGAGAAAAATTATCGTCGGAAAAAACAAAGATCGTTATTTTTTTATCATTCTTTTTAAATCCGGTCATTCATATTTCTTTGTGAGTGGATGAAACTTTTTATCAGAAATAACAAAAATAGCAAAAATAATCCTCTTTTGTTAGATTTCAGAAGCTATCTTACATTCAGCGGGGAAAATTATTTGTCAGGGAATAAATTCGGCATGAATTACTCATCGGAGATTTTTTTGCATTAGGTTATACTTTTTCTTCCGATAGGGTAGGGATTGTTCTCTTCACTCTATATAGTATAGTAGTACATGTGAAGTATTTTTTTTACCTTGTAAATTTGAACAGTCGCAGCAGACGCAGTGCACGAAGAACTGAAATACCCATGCTGATTCCATAGATTTTTGAAACTATCAACTCAAAAACACCAGCCGTTACTACCTTAAAACAGAAAAGAGTTGGTGCAGTTGCTACACAAACATATACTTAATCAAGGAGGTCAAAAACAACGAACAAAAACTCTCGTATTCTTTTTAGGTGTCAGATATTTTGATCAATCAAATCAAAACAAAAAACATGCTTTAGCCATTTTAGTTCTCGAGTCTTTTGCGTCAAGCCACAGGGAAAGCCAATATTTTGCAGCCTTCAAGTTTATCATACAGGGAAAGTTGCCTAGGAACGAGGTTGACTTTAGCTTAAGAAATCAAAACAAAAAAATATTTACCACACTGTCAAACTTATTGAATTTTGATCGAAAGTATGTTGTCGCTCCCAATCCATAAAGTTTCAAACACATCTCAATTAAGAAAAACGATAGAAACACCAATTCAGATATATCTATGGAGGAAAAAATAAATAAGTAAATAAATTTCTTGCGGCTTTCCAATTTCATACCTTAATCAGAGTGATACATCTTGGAGCAACTACCTTGCCGTCATATACAAAGCGGACAATTTCAAAGGAGACATTCTGCAGAATGACTATATATAGCAGTTTACCTTGGAGATCTGTCAGCCATTTCGGCTGCCGGTAATGTTGTCCAGCAACTGAAATAGTGTTTAGAAACACACACGCTATCACTAACCAATAGAAGGCTGCATGATTGACAATTTTTCGTATTCTAATTCGAAAACGACGATTTTTACGATGGAATTTTTCTTTCCAAGTTTCCCTGTGAAATTAAGTAAGAAATGAGTATAGTTATAGCAAAGAATTGGGCTGTCGAATGGACAACTGTTTTGGCCAAGCAACAGTTCATAGGTGCTTCGATCGGATGCAAATAAACAGAAACTATAAAAGTATACAAGGCAATATAATAAAGGGTAATAACATGGGGACCATTCAACAAACAAAAGTCACATGCAAGCCAATTCAATCGACTTATAACTGCAGGGAAAAATTGCATCTCGTCAAAATAATGACGTCATAACAAAATTGCTAACGTCAGCAAATTTTTATCCCCACCAAACAATTCGTTTTTTGTTATACTACATTCCTGCCAAGTTTTAGCAACATAGCTTAAGTCATTCAAAATATTTTATACCAAAAATACCCAGTATAAACAGGGTTTAAAGTTTTCTTTTTTTTACTCGTTACGTAAATATAACAAAGTCACTCACTGTTGTTCCATTGAATCTGTAATATTCAAACGAAATGCTTTTCCAGCTGCATTTCTAGTCAACACACTCGTCATGCCAACACTCCCAGTTTCAGTTTTCTTTCTCGTTCTCGTTCTCCCTAAAGAAGAAGGCTGTGTGCTTGAAAAGGTTTATATACCAATCTTGTCCCCAGGGCTCTTTTACGCCTATGATGTTTTGACGGGACGGAATATCATTGGCGTAAAAAAAGCCCCGAGTACGACGTTGGTTTTATGAACTATAAACTAAAATAAGTCTGTCGTTACTCTAGTTTAGAGTCAATAATTTTATGTTCCATTAGTCGTTCTACGTCGATTTAAAAAAATGTTGACCTTATGCTGCAAGGCGTTAGAACACAGGCTTTTAACGGTGAATGTTTGGTAAAAGACGTTAATAAGTAGTGGCGTAAAAGAGAGAGGATATATGATTTTCTATATGCGTCCATAAAACATGATATGTGTTTCCCGTGTACAAAAAGAGTTACTTTTTACAAAATTCTAAACAAAATAATTGCGAGAAAAACACTGTCCTACTTTGACCTGTTTCCTCATCTTCCTCTTTTACAAGAACTTGTTCTGCTGCATCAATCCAATCAATGTAACCAGCCAAAGCTCGATCTGTTTGCTGGCCTTGTCGTAACAATAAAAAGGCTTGTCTATTTTCCACTCGTTCTCTTTCCTTTCCAAATTCCCTTAAAATAAATATTTGGTTATATAACAAAAATTTTCATAAATTCTAAACAATTAACTAAACAGAATAGTATAGAAACATTATAAACTCTAACAATAGATTTGCATATGTCCACATACCCACTGAGAACACCCAGCACGAGATTCAACATAAATTGTGCACCAATGATATTCAAGGAGTAATAATAGATCCATAACAGATAGCCATGCAAATCATAAACATCAAATGTCTAAGAAATATTGAAAAAGATTTAGTCTAAACTTAAAATCTCAGCAATATCTTGGCACTTTAATTCATTACAAAACATTTCTGCAAGAGAAATTTAAATTTCCCCGAGATGAATAATTGATCTTGCGACTTTGGAAAATTCATGGGGAAGTTTTAAAAGAACGCTTGTCTTGTTATTTTCGGACAATAGCAGCTTTGTCAGGAATTATTCAATTGTGACTTGGAAACTGCGTTTTTTGTTCTTTCTCTAGGGGTGCATCACAATGCTTTCCTCCGACCTCTACAAACCCGGTGATAGGCGAAAATGCTCAATGAACAAAAAAGAAGACCAATTTATACTCAAGATTTGGAACAACAGGATTGGAAGTTTAACAAGTGACACGATATAGAATAGACACTTACATAATACATCGTGTCTGTCCATCCTTCACAAGTGATGCAAGTAAACACAGTCAACATACTAAGTAACATGTTATCAAAACTAATTATACCAAACGCTGGTCCTTCCCAGTGTTCGCGACACTCAGCATTAGCGTCACATTGGAAGCCATTCTCGCCGCAAAGTTGGGGCTCACCGCCCTGAAATTCTACATGAAAACAACGTGATAGACGAGGTTCAGCTTTTCTTTTCATTTAACATTATGCTTTAAGTGATTGTCTAGTGTCTTTCTCAATAGACTTATTTTTTAGCTGGATATGTTTTTAAAAAGTTAGGTTTGTGAAAAGCCTTTGCTATTTTCGAATAAAAAGCGAGTAATCCAGCTTTAATCTTACGCCAGTTCAAATGCTATCTTCAACTGTCATCTTGAAAGAACATGTAGAAATTGAGTTTTTTTATGGAGTTGTTTCATAACAAAACATGAATTTACATGCTAATTTAAATCTAACTCTATTTTCAATGCACAATGCCCTTTTGTTTGCCTCAAATTAGCTTTTAAGTGATTCCTAAGAACCAGGGTATTTAAGTCTGATGCTTGTAATAAGTTGTAATAAAAGAAAATGATATGCGCCTGGTGTTCAGACAGGGTTGAAATATGATATTAAGTTTGTTTGACACTGTATCGTTTTCATTTCCAGGGCCTGATATTGATGCTGGCATAACACAATACTGAAAGTTTCGAATCTTACCTGTCGAATTTTTAAGAAAACAAACACTATGAAACAATCCATTAAGAAATTCTAAACCAATGATTGAATAGATAACAATAACGAAACCAACCAACAAACAAATTTGTAGCAAGGGAGCCATTGCACGCATGATAGACTTAATGACCACCTGTAAACCTGGAAAATAAAAAGAAAATAAACCGTAAATTTCATCCGAATGTTTTGCCTGCAACTTTGGTTGGGTTTTGCTGTTTCGACACTACTTCGACGTATCTGAGCTAGCCTCAATGAGAGTTTTATTTTGTTAGTGAGATTAAGTAAAATTATCCTGTCTGCATCACTGACATTATACTAGGAATACTTACACTTAAACAAATAAATCCACGTTTTCACGATAAACGTGGTTCTTCAGGCTTTTTAAAGGATAAAACTATTTGATTGTTTTCTAGAACAAATCTTGCAAGAATTATCTTTACCTATACTGGGCCTTAAATTAAAATTACTTATGTTGATAAAGTGCAGTCACACAATAATGTAGGAATAGGGAGGGGGGAGTGTCACTCGAGAAAAATGATCAAATCTCTTCAGGACTACAACAGCTCCAACTTACTTGGTATGCCAGAAACTAATTTTAATGGTCTCAGCACTCTTCCTGCACGTAGAGCTTTCAAAGAGCTGGCATCGATGTTCAATCCAAGCATAGGTAAACTCATTATGCTAAATTGAAAAAGTAAACATCCCTATTAATTTGAAATTTCATGCCTGTTAATATGAAATAATGGATTGCAAGAATGTTAGATAGGTCTAAGGAGCTGTATATAATCAAAGATAGTGAAAAAAAACTAAAAACAGTCTATTAATGAGACTGTATTGTCCATTCTAAATACTTTCGTGGCTCAAATGCGAAAAAATAAATAATATTTATTTCGATGTTTATTTCGTCTGATTTAGTTCTGATCACGACAAAAACTTTAAAAGGGAATTTACAACCAGTATATGTTTTACACTATTTCTTGCTTTAAGTTAAACACTAACAACCAGAACGAAAAAAGAAGAACAGGGAAAAATTAAATATAGTTTTTAACAATAAAAGGAAAATATGTGTAGCAGATATGCTCACAAAACAGCTGTTGCATTTCTGTACCTTCTGTAAACATACAAGCCGGTGAGTTTTTTATCATGTTGCTTATCACGTTGTTGTCAAATAAAAAACACGTTTTGAGGTGTTATGTTGTTAAAAGCGAAATAAACAACGCAAAACGAACTTTTAAAAAATCAACTTTATTTATTACTTTGGTAATTCTCCCACATCGTAATTCCTTAAACATTTTCCTATGAAATTTACATAGAAAAAGAAGATGTTGTAATTGACCATCAATCTTATACATAGCCCGCTCATCTTGAAACTGACAGATTGATGACGTCATCGAAATATTTTTAAACCCTGATATCTCTTTAACCGTTTTTCGAAAATATAAGATGTCATATGTATTTTTTAATCAGTATTTCAAGCTATTACTGGCCTTGAAAACCTTCCTTTTAATATGCTTCTTCCCGCGAGCTCGCGAAGAAGCAAAGCAAGGGGAGGGTTTTCCTGATTAAGCTTTTACAGAACATATAAACAAATTTCCGAAAAAATTGTTTGTATATGATGACGTCGTCAGATATTATAAAATCAAATACTTTCAAACGTTTGCTTGTCTAAGTAGATTTTATCACGGGATTTAAAACTAGTCTTTAATAATTTACGTCAATAATTTAACACAAAAGAAATCTTTAATTGAGCGTACAATCTTTACTATTTGAATCAACCGCTATTTCTGAATTCATACGCTATTCAAAAGTCTTTAAAATCCGAATTTCTTTTTAAACTTCCATATCTCATTGCGTGATGTAAAAACATGGCACAGTAATAAAAAATAAGTAATAATGAAAGTAATTGGATAAATTATTAATTAGATCTCACAACAATTTTTGTCCCTACCCTGTGACAACGACTATAAAGTCGAGCACATTCCATGATGCTCGAAGATAAGAACCCGGATGTAATATAAAACCCTGCGTGACTATTTTCAAAATGGCTTCCACGACGAAGATTGCAAGTAGATACAATTCCGCTTTTTCCTATAACATCAAAATATAAATAATGGGGTGAATTATTAATTATATCAATGGTAAGAAAAGGATATAGGAGTTCTAATATCAACAACCTTTAAACGCTATAAGGCAAAAACATATTCTTTATGAAATATAAATATTGTTAAAGTAAGAAGAAGAAAAAAAAAGAAGAAGAAGAAAAAAAAGAAGAAGAAGAAGAAGAAGAAGAAGAAGAAGAAGAAGAAGAAGAAGAAGAAGAAGAAGAAGAAGAAGAAGAAGAAGAAGAAGAAGAAGAAGAAGAAGAAGAAGAAGAAGAAGAAGAAGAAGAAGAAGAAGAAGAAGAAGAAAAGGGGCTTACCAATTTTAGATTTAACATCGATTTGTCATGATGTGGTAGTGGAGTGTTGAGTGCTAGTAATACACAGTTTACAGCAATGGTTGCAAGAATAAAGTGGTCGAATGGCTGGAAAAACATATGTTAAGGATAACGACAACACTGACACAAAAATGTATGCAAAAGCAGCAAGTATAATGTTGTTACAAACATCTACCCAACACTATATTACGTAGTCTACCCCAAGTCTATACAACAACTACGAAAACATGAAAAAGTAATGTCGGCTTTCTAAATGTCAAAAGAGAATCAAAAATATATTTTTGCTAAATATTTATGCACAGTAGAAGCTCTAAAGTCAGTTTAAAAGTTTAAAGACAATTTTGTCTTTTATCTAAACTTTTTATATCCTGACTCTACATAAGCATCTGAACTTACTCTTTGAGTGATATGTTTAGCTTTTTAACTGGTTTATACTTTGCAGGCTTAGGGCTACGAATATGCTACCTTGTCAGATACATGGGCTAGTTAACAGTCGCGACGGAATATAGAAACCAGGGCTTTTATGGCCAGAAGTTTGGAGTAAGACGACACGTGAAATGCATCAGAAATTATAATAGTCTGAACATTTCTAACTTGCCAAATAGAAATAGCTTTTAAGTTCTTGTAAACATTGGAAAGTTTAAGGTGCGTCTATCTAATTTAGAACTATCGTCTAAAAAAGATCGTCTTTATAGAAATATTTTGTTCAAGATTACAGCTATAAAGAAAAATATTAGATACCGTGTAAGGTGAACTACAATCCAAGAAAATACTGAAAATAAATTTTTGTGTGTATGTATTAGACCAGGCTACACAAAAGTGATAATGCGTGCCTTTTCTTTCATGCTATCTGGCCTAACTTTCAAGTCTATTGAACTCTTGTTACCGACATAAAATGTATATTTCTAGACACAAAGCAGCTTAAATTTTTTCTTCTTTTACCCTCAAAGTAAGCAAACATTTCTTCGTGAAAAGGATACCTTAGATTCGCTTACTGCCCGACATAATCTTCTAACAGGATTTGATTCACCGAATATAAACAAACTACTATAACTTTTTCGTTCTGGTCCTGTTATTTTCTGTAATGAAGACGCTTTCGACTGACTTCCCGCCATTGACACTACTGTTGACTGTCGTCTGATATCTCTTTGCGACATAATTTTTATATTCGTCTAATTATTTATAATGTATCTTGTTATATTATTGACTTCAAGTAAGCCCAAGGACTCTTCTTTTTCACTTTTTTCTTATATTCTTCCAAGGTTTTCATTTGCGTGTAATGTTTTGGATATTCTTCATGCGGAAAATGTGATTACAATCCCAACGAATAAAAAAAAGTTTCCACTTCGCACTTCTATTCCCTTTATTTGACTTTTTTTACAAAATTTTTTACTCTATTATATATTTTTAAGTTTTTGTTGAAATAAAGAAAGAAAAGAAAACTAATTGAAGAACACTAAGAAATAATCTGATCAGGCCTGGGAACTAACGTTTTAACATCTGTCCAATAACATGAGAGAAATTTTATATTTTGAACACGTGATTTTATTGTTTTAAGCGAACAGCTTATAACGTCTGGTAAAAACATCATTTCTCTTGCTCTCCTTTCCACCTGCTCCTTCTATATATTTGGTTTTTAATTAATATATAAGAAGGAAAATGCAAGGTAATCGAGGCAAAATCTTTAAACATAATAGAAACTCTCCTTAGTATTTGTTCTTTTTTTTCGTATGGTTTTGTGATGAAACAAAGATTATTCTACAAGCTGCTAATTTTAACACTAGACTATAACCCCAATAATTTAAAATGCAATATCATGCTGATTCATCAAATTATGATGTCATCATCACTTTTGTTTCGCATATTGCTAGGTGGAAAACTGTGTTGCAAGAAACATTCTTTTATGACTATACCTTCTAATCAAATCATTCGTAGCCCTTTCTTCCCAGGACTATTTTTTGTTTTAATTGGAGGAAGAGTTCAAGAGCCCTTGTAACGAAATTGAATCGGACAATATTTAGTTTGAAACCAAAAAAATAAAAAACTTTAGTACTTTTATTAATTTTTTTCTTCTAAAAACGTTACAAAAAAAGGTACAATAATATTTTTAGATCTTTTTTACAAATGTTTCAGAAGTGAATAGTTTAAAGCCAAGAATATTGCAACAATCTTTCAATTTTTTCTGATCATTATTTCGCTAATCGTAACAGCACGTGGAACGTCCGTGACGAAACATAAAAATTATTAGTAATAGTTTTATGACGAAACCAAATATATTAGTAATATTTATTTTGTGTTTCGTATTTAAATTATTTATTACAATATCTAATGTGTAGATTGACCTGGAAATTTGAAAACTTTTAGTTTTTTCTCTTCAAACACTTCAGTATTTTATTTTTATGTTGTCTCGCAAGGATCTAAAAAGCTTGTTTGAGATAAATAAAATTAGAGATGACGCAAAGATAAAATAGAAAATCAGACTTCCAACTGCTTTAACTTTATTTAAATTTATTACACATCACTAAAGTCAATTCGTAGTCCCTTCTATAATATACTTCGTGCAACTCAACTTGTAGCTATTTCTCAGTAATCCGCAAATACATCGATACACTACTAATTCAATTGAATCAACTACATCCCATAACAACACTCGTAGAAATCAGCAACCTACACGAATTTTTCTCGATTCCTAAATTAAGGAAAACAAGTCTATTCGACATTGATCTTTTTTATTAAACGGCTTTTCATCCTTGATTTATTTGTCGATATTAAATTCTTCTGTCCGTTTTTCTTCGTACATGCTGAGGACCTTCTTAATAAACTGCTCCTTATTAACCATGTTCATCACCAAAAAAGTTTTCAGATCTACTACAGGATTGGTTGTATCGCCATCACCATCACCATCGTCGTCACCATCGTCGTCATCCATCATTATCATCATTAGCACCACCAGCAGCAGCAGCAGTAATCGGTGTTACTATCATCAAAAGTGGGGCATCAACATTGCCAAAACTGCAACTCGATCCCCAGGACCTGTTGTCTCTTTTTGCTTATCGGACGGCGAGAATTAATAAGCACAGCGCCGATGAGAGACAAAAAGCCCTGGGAACGAGGTTGCCGAATCTGATCGTTGACATATTATCATCATTTTCGATCCTGCAAATCTTTACATTATGTATTATTGGTCACAAATCAGTTAATAAATATTTGAAATGTCTATTTGCATTCTTGTTAGTTCTTTCCAATACTACATTTAAATATTTCAGCGAATTATTGCTCACTAAAACACGTCTTCACTGTACCTAGATTTACTAAGTTTCCCACATTGCTCCTTCTCTGATAGATAAAAGCAAAGTGAAAAGTGATTAACAGTAGATATGTTCCAATGTCTTTCTAATTGTAACATATCCTTAAACAAGTCCTTAAAATAGATTCTAGTAGAATGCTCATATTCTGACATTATTAACACAGTCATGACTTTGAGCATCCAACTGCCTGCGACACAAAAACTAAGCACGTTCTGGGCTTGGGGAACGTCCAAGCAAAAAACGAGAATATTCTTTTTTCTGACATTCCAATCAGACTAGAAGCTCGCCTGAACAAAACCTAAAGTTGAAACATGTAACCATGTAACTAAAACAAACTAACGTGACCCTTTTTTAATTCCGCCGTCGCCGCGCGAGGTGGAATCTTTAAAATCGCCTTATGAGTTTGGGTGCGTGGGTTGCTTGTCCATTCACTCGTTTCCGTTGTAAAATAGTCTATAAAACAGAGAAAATATTCAGTAATAATGGAGAAATTGGAAAACATTGACTTCCATTGCGAACTTTTCTAGTATGCCTTTAATTTTTTTAAATTATTTTGGAAAGGGAAATTTAGTTGTGAGATTTTTTTAACATCAACAGCTAAGATTTATTGGCAATACACATTTCCCTGATTACACGTTTTTATAATTTCATAATTTGAATACTGAATGAAGCTGAATACAGCGAATTGGTGTGTGTGTAAATTTTTAACTTACTCCGACATGTGAAAATGCTGTTTTAATGGTAGTAATGTTACGGTCAAAGTCTTCTTAATTTTCAACATTTACTAATAAGCCTCGCTTCAAGCAGAGGTCAATTAGCACTATTTTTAACAAGGTGTTTGTTTGCTGTATGAATCTGAAGATTTTACATTTTATTAAGTTTCAGGTGAGAATTTCAAATATCACATTCATTTTGTTCAAAAAATTGATGTACCGCTGCTATTTCTCAACTATTTTCAAACAAAATGAATGTGATATTTGAAATTCTCACCTGAAACTTAATAAAATGTGAAATCTTCAGATTCATACATTTCACATTCGGTGGTCTCTTTTTATTGTATAAATGGTGAATTTTGTGAGCCCTGAAGAATAATGTCAATATGATTAGTTGTAAATCACTTTTGTGACTTTACATAATCAAAAATTTGAATAACCTTGCCAAAAGTATACAAGATGAAAGATATTCCAAGTAAACGCATCTTTATATACTTCAAGCAATCAGAGAGACAAGAATTTGGCAAGCGGAAATCACGTATAATCAAGTCGGATCTGAAGTAAACTCAAACTGGCTTTCATCACAAGAGCTTTCATCACTCTGAGCAAAGTGAAACTAACTTCAGGTAGCATTTTACATAGGTAAAATTGACTGAAGTGAATTTACAAACCAGTGCAAGATTTCCATTCAAACACTTTATCCCGGAGTAAAATGCGTTTCTTCGATCAGTACCCATGCTTTAAAGTTATAGCCCCCCTGCTTTTTAGAGTTCTAAAAAACCGTCTTGAATAGTATAAGACATAATTTGACTCAAGCTTTAGCTTTAAAACAAAAAAGCATAATACGAGTTTTTTATCGGTTTTGCGGACCTTGTAGGGCTCGATATTTCGTCACTCACGCGTTCACAGAAAAAGTTAATAATTTTTCAAACATAAATCTTAAACATTATTTACTAAACTTTAACGTACAATAAAAAAAACAATGAGCGTATGTACAGCTGGTATTAAGAGGGCGTGTCTAAACATCAGCAATATCACAAGCCTCTAATTTAACGCCCAGGGTGTTTATTAGCATATGCACAAGCATGGACATCCGCGACTTAAGTAAAAGGGCGGTGAAGTCAACTTGTTTATAGAATCACGGTAATTAAAGAATTGGGGGTGTCGTTTCCAGTTTAAAAATAAATATTAATTTCACTATGCTTGAACCTTGGATAAAGTATTTGCAGACAGGGCGTGAGTTTTAAAAGTCCCTACATGTAATGTGGGTTGTTCAGTAGTTCGCGCCATGCATGACTAGAGGGCTTTTTATACGCAGTTTGTCTGGTTTAAATTATTTATCAAAAAAGTAGCGAGATTTAGCTATAATGTTGTCAATTTCGAAGAATATCCAAAAAATCAATTGCGCATATATATTTGTTAAATGGTACTTCTTCACTTTGAGTCAAATATTCGGCCTAATAGACGGAAGCAAAGTTGATTATTTCAAAACACCAAGCCACTTCTACTCCTTGTGTGTTGTTTAAACAACCGTTCGACTTTCGAGACGTTCAACATCTCAACCAACCTGTATCAACAAACCAAGCCTACGTGGTGTTTTATCTTTGTATTTATAATATCACTGAAGGCAGATTGGATTTCATTTCTCGTGATACCTTGATAGTATACACACTTGCTTCCTCAACAAAGTACAATGTAAGTAGCAATTGTTGACACTTTACTTCCTGAAAATTATTGTGACAATCCCGTAAATACTTAAGACAATTTATTATATTTTAGATGAAGTCTCTTGTATGCATACTCCTTCTCGGTGTAATTTCGCAAGGATATGCATTTCAATGCGATGCTATGTTTTCTGGACGGGTAAGTAATGTTCAGTTAAGCATGATACAGAAAGATAATTTTAAAATCTTTTAGAGTCGAGCAAATTAAAATGCATGTAATTTATTTACGAGGAATCAATAGGATTACTTAGTAGAGCAAGATCTTCCAGGAAAACATGGAATTAATTAAGTTTGTTGTTGTTCTTGTTTTAAGGTGTGCGGTAAATACCAGAAAGCTAGCAAATCACTTGCTGATGCAGTTCAAATAACCAACATGGCCATGGCAGATGCTGTTAGCGAGATTGCTCACGATACTGAAATTTTATTTCAAGCCTTTTTACCATCGTTGAAAAATGCCAACATGAAAGATCAAGTGATCCGCTTAGGAAAGCACTCTGTAATTCGTATTTCTTCCAACATGACAACAGAACAAGTGAAAGCTGTGATGGACGGTAAAATTAGATATTTTTTTGAGCTATTCTGAGACCCTATAAATTCGGCTTTGTAAGAAGGAATTTAAATTGGAATACCTTAAGGGGGCTACAAAACGAGCTATTGATTTTTGAATTTAGTGACTTACACAAAAGTCGAGTGAAAAATCTATGAGCACTGAGGACAAAAACAACGTTCAAGATCATCTTAAATATCACGTTAGACATTCAAATTTAACTAAAAATGACAGAAACGTTCCATACGTGTATTTGATATCCATAATTTTATTCGATGTAAGCACTCACCTTGCTTTTAAATCAACTTTTCTAATAAAAAAAACTTGAACCTTTTTTTAACTAGCTAGTTAGCTACATTCTTCTAAATTTTGCATATATACATAAACATGCAAGATATTTGCACATAAAGCCAGTCGAAGCAACAACGATGACTTTAAAATCTTTTAGCTAGTAGCAAAAGGGAAAAAATCCAGAAATCTCCAGAAATCTCCAGAAATCTCCAGAAATCTCCAGAAATTGCAGAAAAGTGTTCGCGAATATGGATAAAATTCGCAAAAATTAGCTAAATCAGCGGAGATTTTGTGAAACACAATAACATTATTATCTGCTGTAGGCATGTTGAAATGGTTAACGACGTTGTCCAAGGTCGGAATGATTGGTGACAAGGAATTTGAAATATTCAGCAAGATTATTGATGAAGCCCTGAAGAAAATTCTTTCAACCAGCAGTAACGCTTATCTCATCGTCGGTGAGTGTTCCCCTCTTCAGATTTCTATTTTTGTTATTTAGCGTCAGACTTTTTTATGCTTTGCACTGAAATATCAATCATGGACCAATTATGCCTTTGTAATAATACATCTGCATTAATTTGGCTTTGGTTAATATTTTCGAAACAAAAATATAATTTAAATTTGCTCTTAACATGTGTTATAGATTTTTTTTTATTCCTTTTAAAAAAAAAGATCAGGGGATTTTATAAACCTTTGTAATATTTTTTGCGCATTTTTCATTCTGCACCAATCAAAACAAATCAAAACAACATCAACTTTAAAAGTTTTCAGAAGCATCATTATTTTCTTCTTTCAACTGTTACAATGTTATCACTTTTTGTACTTCTCACGCGCATTCTAAGATGCTAACTGTCACAAATTAAAGATGGTGTTTGATTTTATGTTTTAAGATAAGATTACGAAAGTCAAAGAAGCTTTAAAAAAAGCTTTAAGTGGAGTCAGCTTTATCACAAGAACTTTAATCTTAAAAGCTGTGGACAGATTCCATGGACGCTTGGATCAGCTCTCAGCAAAACTTTGCAGCATCTTGACAGCATTTGGTCTTGGAGATAGTAAGTATCTCTAATATATTATCAAAAATCAGAATGTTAAAAATGAACAAATACAGTAACAGGAACTTTCAGAAAGCTTATACTTTATACACAGAATATAAAACGATGTACTTTCACATTTACTTTAGAATGTCTGGCTATCAAGGCGAAAATTGATGCAGTAATTGCCAAAGTAACTGGGAAAGTTGCTTCTGATGCAATTACTAAAGCACAGTCAGCTATTGCTGTGTCTGAAGTGCATTTGTTTGAGATGTTCGAAGAGATTGACAAGGAAACACCAATTGTGAAGCGCGGAATTTCAGATAGTAAGTGTATTGCACTATCTAGCCACAATTTTTAAAAAAGCATCTGCGTAATTTTTCTTATCCAATTTCTTTGACGTTCTCAAATTTTTTTTGTTTTCTTTTAAATGAAAATTAACAATTCCCTCCAATATCTATTCTGACTCCTTAATATATTTAAGGAAAAAGCTGCCTCTGTATTCTGTTAACTTTGAGGATACGTATATGCACCTGTATTGGAAATCGAAAAGCGATTTTCCTGATGCTGATATATGTAATCTATTTTTAGTCTGGAGCAAGGTTCAAAAAGCAATGAAAGATCTGGGAGATAAGATTACGGATGCAACCAAGAAAGCAATTGAGGAGTATAAACCGAAAATTAAGGATGCTTTGACCAAGGTGAAGAAAGTCGTTATTGATGGAGCGAGGAAAATCATCATTGAAGTTCATGGTGGCATTGTCAAAATCCTTACTGACGGAGTGACAGGCACATCAGACTAAAAAACTTTGTAATTTTACAATGTTAACGTAATACCATGCATATATAGCAATAAAATACAATTACGTTCTTGTTTCTAATCCTTTCTCGTAAGAAAGTAACAGGATATTTAATGACGCTAGGGTTCAATGTTTTGGCTCCCTATCCTCCACACTTCCCCATCACTCCCCGCTTTCTTAACCCTATTCGGTCCAGGGGGAGGAAGGAGGAGGATTCCTTCTCTTCACCATTTCGATCCAAATTCAGATAAACTATTCGCATAAACGTCCTTAGTTTTGGGGGAAAAAACAAGCAACAAAATGATCCTATAAATCATCCACAATTGCATTGCAAACTTACGTGATGAAAGTAGTAACTGTAGAAACTGCCAAACCACACATTTCTGAAATGGTATACAAATAATCACCTCTTGAAAGCCTGTATAAACAGATTGTCAATCTCATATCTGGCTGTATGTGTATGACTATCGATGGTGGTGATTAGACATATTTACTCATAAACAAGAAAAAAGTTGACTGGTGTGTCCCATGTACTAGTTTTAGAAACCTTTTAAACAGAATGTTAAAGTTAGCCCTAGAACTAAAGTAATTGACTTTTATGCAGATAATAGTATTGTGAACAAATTTCAGCTTCCGATGAGGTCTCAGAAAAAGTGCTGACTTAGGCAAAACTTTTCCTTCTTTCTTGTTGTGTTATAAATGTGTCAATTTTATATTCAATTTGGAAAAGCCTATCAAAGTTATAGACACCCCTCCCCCGTTCATAATATGTTCGAATAACCCCGAACCGAACAGGGTTAAGCAGTCCATACATGGACCCGAAATACGTTTTCAAACCGCAATGAAATTTCTTTTGTGTTTACATGGAGTTTTTCATATCAAGATTGTGTGAACTGCACATGCGTAAACACTTTGTGCATATGCACAGGGACTTAAACATACGCAATAGCTTTATACGCATGCGCAATGGTTTCATTTTGATCGTTAAAATAAATAAGAAGATTTTGGGACTTTTGTTTTATGTTTTTTTGTTTGTTTGCTTGTTTTTTTATCTTTCAATTCAGCATAGCTAAATTAGTTAGAATTTTTAGCTCAGTTCGACTTCAAAGAATCATGTTTAGGCCAACCTCGTTACTAGGAACAGTATGTTTTTGCTTCAGACAACTAGAGTTGGCCAGGATCATCGTGATTCTTTGGTTTTGTTATGTTACGGCGATAAAAAGATATAAAAAATGTTGTGGCAAAATTAGTTAAGCTAGCTAGATAGCTGACACTCTGAGTTAGCTAGCTATTAATGTTTTTAGATTTGTGAATTTCAGTAAATATATTCAGTTTTTAGCTGGTTAGAAGTTTTCACTTGTCTTGGTAAATGTTGCGTATTTGGGTTTGGTTGAATTTTACTTAAGAAGTATGTTGTATAGTAAATAAGCACTTTGTTGTTATTTTTGTTTGTAAAACAACAACTGTAATGCAAATTTTTTGGGTGAAAAGAAAGTGTGAACAGAAAATGTTAGGTGACCTGACAACAATGAAATGTGGGGAGGGGGGAGGGGGGAATTCGTGAATATCAAAAATGCAATAACTTGAGTACAAACAGGCTTATTGTTATAAGGTGCTTTTACAACAATGTAAGGGAATTAGCTTGAAAAATAGTTTTGTATAAGATATATTTTCTAAGTTTCAGAATTCAGACATGTTAAGGGAGGGCGATAAAAAATAAGGGATTTTGACCAAATAACATAGAAGTAGGTACATTCAATTTATTTAACAAAATAATTTGTTCAAAGCCAGTGCATAATGCTAAGAAATTGCAGACCAACTGTGATTATCAGCATCTTTTAAGGCCAACTGGTTAGTTGGCCTAAGCTTAGTTCGCCACATTTTCATATTTCTTGACATGGTATGAATATGGTAAATACCCGACATTATATAGACTGCAATTCAATTCATGGTGACTATCAATTTTCAGACATAGCTATGCGTGCCGTTTTTTTCATATAAGGGCGGGACAAAACTCATTCCGACAAACGTCCCGTCCCATCCGAACTTTCATGTAAACAACCTTTCAGTGTCGAAGTATAAATCGTGGAAAGTGAAAAGATAACGCCTACGTTAAGCCACTTCACAATCTGCACTTGAGTAAATATTGAACACAGATGATTACATAGGCTACGATTGTCTCAGTCACCCACACAATATTGGCTCGTTTTCTCCGCTAGAACTAAATCAAAAAATTAGAATTGCTTTCTATAAATTGGAAGTATATAATTTTTAAATGCGTAGTAGTTCACTGAAAAATTTCACAGTAGAGTTGCGAATGTCATTTCTGTGAATTTGAGAAAATGAGATGATCATGAATTTTGATGGCATGATTTAGCGCAATCAAATTTTTTTTGTGTATTCGAGGTGTGGCTTAACGTTTTAAAGATGCTTATGCATCAGTCACCTGTGTAAACACTACAGCGGTGAAAATGCATAAATCTTCAAGATATCGCCGGAAAAATCATTTGGACACTCGTCGAGCACTAACAATCTCTCAAGGTAAGAACATCTTTATAGAATGACTTGTGACTTGTGAATGCTTTTTTTTCTCTTAATATTCAAAATGAACAAAAAAATGACGTTTCATGTTTAGATGAAGTTTGCATTAGCATTCGTTGTCTTGTTGGCAATCACAAGCACCATCTCATCATACTCAATCAATCGCCAAGATGAAGAAGGATTTGTCGAAAATTTTGAAGAAAAACGCGCCCTTACAGATAGTATGAACGTTTTTGCATTTCCACTTGTATCATACTTCTTAAGATATATGTCTTGATTTCTTCCAAATCTTAATTTTCCCTTCTAACAGATTTTTACCATTTCAGTTTGGAACAAAGTAAAGACCGCTGCATCAAAACTGAAGGATGACATCAAAAGCAAAGTATTAAAGGTCTTGGAAGAGTATAAACCAAAGATTGTTGGTGCTTTGGACAACTTCAAGAAAGTGGTTGTTGATGGTACTAAGAAAATCATCATTGAAGTGTGTGGACAAATTGTTCGAGTTATTGCTGATGGTGAAAGTGCCACGTCTGGTGGAATCTGTCCATCTTCAATTAAGACTTCAGAAATTTACGTTGAGATTAGTGATACTCCACCAAGCGCTCTCTCCATTGGTGACAGTAAGTAGTGCAATAATGACAATTCTTGACTTATTTATTGTCTGTCTTTCATCCCATTTTCGTTTCTATAGTTAGAACCTTATTGTACAAGTTATATTTATTATTAGTTTGGGGGAAAGTAAAAAAAGCCGTTACTGATCTTGGAGACAAAATCGACGCTAAAACAAAAGAATTGATCAATAAATACAAACCAAAAATTGTCGAAGGATTAAAAAAAGTACACAAAGTCGTTGTTATTGAAGGAAAGAAAATCGTTATCCAGATTATTAACGATGTTGTAAAGGTTGTTGTTGGTGGAGATGATGGAGCATCGACTACTGTTGTCAAGAGGGGTATTTCTGACAGTAAGGATGCTTATATTTAATTATCACAATTGTGCATTATTCACTGCCTTTTTTTGTTTGGAATCCTAACAAACTGGATATTTTATTTCAGTTTGGAACAAAGTAAAGACCGCTGCATCAAAACTGAAGGATGACATCAAAAGCAAGGTATTAAAGGTCTTGGAAGAGTACAAACCAAAGATTGTTGGTGCTTTGGACAACTTCAAGAAAGTGGTTGTTGATGGTACTAAGAAAATCATCATTGAAGTATGTGGACAAATTGTTCGAGTTATTGCTGATGGTGAAAGTGCCACATCTGGTGGAATCTGTCCATCTTCAATTAAGACTTCTGAAATTTACGTTGAGATTAGTGATGCTGCACCAAGCGCTCTCTCCATTGGTGACAGTAAGTAGTGCAATAATGACAATTTTTTACTTATTTATTATCTGTCTTTTTTTTCAACCAGAAATTTGTCCTGTAATCCTTTAATTTTTATCTTACAAATTCAGTTTATTATTTGGACAACATGTAAAAAATGATAATATTTAATATGTTTGGTGATATTTTGATGTAATAATTTCGTAAAACAAGCATAACTTTCATGTTTCTTCCTTAAAGAACAAATTTCCAAGCTCATTTACATGAAATAAACTGGGTTATAAGTGGGTGATAAGCTTTTAATTGTTATTTCTGTCACATCTGGTTTGTTCAATAACGATACAGTATCGATAAGTTAAACTTATCATTTTATTTTATTTATTTTTAGTATGGGGGAAAGTAAAAAAAGCCGTTACTGATCTTGGAGACAAAATCGACGCTAAAACAAAAGAATTGATCAATAAATACAAACCAAAAATCGTCGAAGGATTAAAAAAAGTACACAAAGTCGTTGTTATTGAAGGAAAGAAAATCGTTATCCAGATTATTAACGATGTTGTAAAGGTTGTTGTTGGTGGAGATGATGGGGTATCGACTACTGTTGTCAAGAGGGGTATTTCTGACAGTAAGGATGCTTATATTTAATTATCAAAACTGTGCATTAATCACTGCCTTGATTTTTGGACTCTTAACTGGATATTTATTTCAGTTTGGAACAAAGTAAAGACCGCTGCATCAAAACTGAAGGACGACAACAAAGGCAAAGTATTAAAGGTCTTGGAAGAGTATAAACCAAAGATTGTTGGTGCTTTGGACAACTTCAAGAAAGTGGTTGTTGATGGTACTAAGAAAATCATCATTGAAGTGTGTGGACAAATTGTTCGAGTTATTGCTGATGGTGAAAGTGCCACATCTGGTGGAATCTGTCCATCTTCAATTAAGACTTCTGAAATTTACGTTGAGATTAGTGATGCTCCACCAAGCGCTCTCTCCATTGGTGACAGTAAGTAGTGCAATAATGACAATTCTTGACTTATTTATTGTCTGTCTTTCATCCCATTTTCGTTTCTATAGTTAGAACCTTATTGTACAAGTTATATTTATTATTAGTTTGGGGGAAAGTAAAAAAAGCCGTTACTGATCTTGGAGACAAAATCGACGCTAAAACAAAAGAATTGATCAATAAATACAAACCAAAAATTGTCGAAGGATTAAAAAAAGTACACAAAGTCGTTGTTATTGAAGGAAAGAAAATCGTTATCCAGATTATTAACGATGTTGTAAAGGTTGTTGTTGGTGGAGATGATGGGGTATCGACTACTGTTGTCAAGAGGGGTATTTCTGACGGTAAGGATGCTTATATTTAATTATCACAACTGTGCATTAATCACTGCCTTGATTTTTGGACTCCTAACTGGATATTTATTTCAGTTTGGAACAAAGTAAAGACCGCTGCATCAAAACTGAAGGACGACATCAAAGGCAAAGTATTAAAGGTCTTGGAAGAGTATAAACCAAAGATTGTTGGTGCTTTGGACAACTTCAAGAAAGTGGTTGTTGATGGTACTAAGAAAATCATCATTGAAGTGTGTGGACAAATTGTTCGAGTTATTGCTGATGGTGAAAGTGCCACATCTGGTGGTATCTGCCCATCTTCAATTAAAACTTCAGAAATTTACGTTGAGATTAGTGATGCTGCACCAAGTGCTCTCTCCATTGGTGACAGTAAGTAGTGCAATAATGACAATTTTTTACTTATTTATTGTCTGTCTTTCATTCCATTTTTGTTTCTATAGTTAGAACCTCATTGTACAAGTTATATTTATTTTTAGTTTGGAGCAAAGTAAAAAAAGCCGTTACTGATCTTGGAGACAAAATCGACGCTAAAACAAAAGGATTGATCACTAAATACAAACCAAAAATCGTCGAAGGATTAAAAAAAGTACACAAAGTCGTTGTTATTGAAGGAAAGAAAATCGTTATCCAGATTATTAACGACGTTGTAAAGGTTGTTGTTGGTGGAGGTGATGGAGCATCGACCACGAATTATTAAAACTGCATTAGATATTTCACGTGAAGAAACTTATGTAATTTTTAAGTGAATACGGAAAAAAAAGTCAAAAAGAATGCTTTGTGTTTTCGTTTGAGTGGTTGCTAAAAAAATAAATAAGGCTTACAGTTTTAAAATTAAAAACCATAAGGTAACCTTTTGACGATCAAGCCTAGCCTGTATCAAACCCATTTCCGCCTTTGTGATTTCAGGACGTCTTCGATATAAAAAAATGCAAAAAGGGACCCTTGGAACGAGGTCGATCTGTAAAAGCTAGACAGAGGCATGCTTAGGTCGTGACCACAGATAAAATATAAACCAAATATAATCTGCAAAAAATGATGTTCACAACACCCAACTCGTTACCAACCTTTACACCGCCAATATGGCTGTTAGTGTACCTTTTCTTTTTGCTGGACACCAAAAATTCGAAGAGAGGACACACCTTGCGAAGTAAAATCAGAAACCTTATATAATACAACGCATAAAATATATTTAGTCAGCAGAAGAAATTATTTCAAAGTTTGGAAAAATCTCAAGATTTATTAGCTTAGAAGTTTTGACAATTTTGCTAATTAATTGCATGACAGATGGTTTAGAAATAATGAGGTGCTGTTTTAAGAGTTTATCAACAATATTGAGACTAAAGCAGTTTTCTACTCATTATCCAAATATGGACAAAACAGTCAAACAGTCAATGCTCTGCAGCCGGCACGCTACTTTTGCACACAAGTAGGCCAGGCAGAGAGCGTTGATAAGTTGCTAGTCACATTCTTTAGCACGCCCGCACACCGAAATAATTCACTTGCTGACGTCAGCAACAATTAGCACATTTTAAGAATTTCGTATTTACCAAATAACCTAAGATCCGGAACTGTGACAAGTTCAAGATGTGTGAATCTAATATAGAATGAGCCTACGCAATTACTTGTGGTGGCGAACTTCGAAATTCGTTGTCTTGTCCCAACATATTGTGACCACGATTGAAGGTATGTGGTTGTGTAAATATGTTTTCACCTATATCCAGTCTGATATTTAGAACATATTTACATGAATATTAATACTAAGTTACCCTGATTATCATTCATACAAACAAGTAATTGTTTCTAAGCATCTGACCGATGATGCCATAATTCTGCATAATTAGTTAATTTTTAAGACTTGCATCTCCCAAACCAAGAAAGAGTTTCAAAAAAATTAAAAAGATTCATAGATAACTTTTCAAGCTCTTTCATATGCAATCAACTTGTTTCTTCGCAGGAAGTAAGTTTTAAAGAACCGCAGTAACATCTCGAAAGTAATATGAAAATTTTTTCTCTCTCTCTCTCTTTTTTGTTTGTTTGTTTGTTTGTTTGTTTGTTGTTTAACTTTAATGACAAATCTCCTTTTTTTTGATTTTCAATTTGATAGTACCCAGTTAAGCATCACCTCTGTCTTCAAATAATTCAACACCTCCTCAAGCTTAATAGATACACCAAGTAAACGAACTGACAAGTAAGAAAATCTCCAACCGATTACTTTGGAATAAGTATAAACAGAAAAAAGTTGTACCTATCGCCATGACAGACTCCTGTTTCTTCTTCATCAGTTACGACAACAAACGTCTTTACGACTTTCTTCTCTTTATAGTACGGATATAGACTTGCTGCAGGGATGGTTACTCCCTCCGCTTTGATCTCGTCACATAAACGCAGAACCTAAAAAACAACTCAAAATGCTATATGAATTACTACAAATGTTAAGGAGTTTATACAAACTACAGGCCAGTGAAACGATCTCATTTTAGGCACGGCTAATCGGATCAAGGGATATTTTTATATAACAAATTATTCATTAGAAAGTTTCTTTCCTAGGCGTTAGATATAACGTCACATAATTATGTAACTTAGTGTCACCGTCTACCAGCATTAATAATGGTGGAACGAGACTGTTCGTACGCATTTCTTTTTTGACCAAAACATAAAAGTTGAATATTTTTTTAAATTGATACAATTTTACAAGTATTACTTACGTCTGCTACATTTTTCGGTATAAATGGTGGAATCACGTTCTTGTTATCAAAAAATACTAGATCAGCGTTTGTAGCTGCAGTCACTAAGCTAGCAATAATTGTACTAGTGCGAATAGCGACCTCCATCGAACCTGATTTGTCCCCTATCACTACCACAGGGGAGTCCAATTCGAATCTGAAACGACCAAAACAAAAATTAAAATTAATAAATATAAATATACGGTAAACCGTCTAATAAACGCCCTTGTTCTTTAAACGCCCCTCTAAATAACACCCCCTCTAATTAACGCCCCCTCTTATAGACGATTCTCTCCGGAATGTTAAAAATGATAATAGTAAAGGTAGCAAGATTTATTGATTTGGAATGCACAGCAGGAGGAGATCTTTAGGACCAAACAATCTTGGTTCACGAAAACGATATATGGAAACAAATCCTTTCAGTGGGGATTCAACAGAATGAGATGTTGAAGAGGCAAACAGATGCAATACACAATTTTATTGATAAGATACAAAAAGTCTCTCTGACTTAAATTTTTTTTCATCAATACAAACTTTTTTAATTTTTAATTAACTGCCTCCCTCCAATAAACGCCCCTATTAAAAGTTGAAAAATTAAGTAAACGCCCCGGGCGAGGATTTACGGTATGCGTACTTTAACCAATTATTTTGTAGGGAAACTACAGAAAATCCACGGTTTTTATGCAATTTTCTACGATCAATCAACTGATCCTTGTTTTTTTTGTTTTTGCCAAAAAAAATTTTTTGAAGCTCATATTGTTCTTTAAAAAATTATTCTGTCAACCTCGATCACAGGACTTGTTGTCTCTTTTTGCATATCGGATGACGAGACTACTTTTTCGTTAGACATATCAATAAGCGCAGCTCCGATGAGAGACAAAAATCCCAGGGAACGAGGTTGATATTTTGTGTCTAAAGTCGAAAGTAACAAAAAGGAAAAGAAATTTTCGCAACTTACTTCATACTCTGTAACCTTTTATCAGCCTGTAGTGTCAGTAATTTCACAATATTATATTCAGAATTATCCCAGATGTAATCTAAAGTGGAATACAACAGTTGAATAATAGAGGTAAGAAAATAAGAGAGGTGAAAATTGCTAAGAATTACCCAAAGTAGTTCTACCTTTGAAGTAAATGATTCTCTCGACTAACTTTCCGTACGGCAATTTGATTTCTTCGTTACTTAGTAAGCGCTCATACAACACCTTCTCCACCAAATCACCTTGTAGCTCTTCAAAGTACCTGTACATAATACGAACAGTTTCACGCATGCGCAGAACACAAAGCCGCTGTGCAAATTAAAACACTTCTGTTTCTAGATAAAGTTCAGTTAAGCCTCGGCGTTTTAGTTTTTAGTTTCAAAATTTGCTCATTCTAGCGTATGGTTTTATATTAGTAAAATTCACATTAAAAACACAAAAATGTAACATGTACTTGAATTTAGGGAAATACTGATAAATTTAACCAAATCTTTAAAACTGGAAATGATAAATTTTCAAAAGTTGAGGCCTTTCGGTCTTTCGGCGAGTTTATTTTAGGCTAAGTTTCGACAGCCACAGTTGTCGCAGATGACAATTGTAGATATTGAAACGTAGCTAGAATAAACTTGCATGTTCATGACATGATAATATTTATATTTTTCAATCGACTGAATAGATAAGTGTCTTGTATAGTTTTAACAGTCAGAAAGACAATGCACTACTGTCATTACCATAGTACTGTATCAATTTTACTGTAGCTTGCTATTCTTTTTTTGGCTTCATTTGTTAAATAGCCCACCCATTTTCTTGCAACCGTGTAGTCAACATCTGTCCTCATTATAACCTCATTAATATTTCCGCTGTTCAAATTCCCTATTCCCGAAAGCAAGATTGTTTCTGGCACTGTAGTCTTTTCAAAACAAAATGGCAGAAACCACGTGCATTGTGGGAAATCTCTCTCGGGATTTAAGTGGCACATATTTGCTAGCTTCTTCCATGGTTCTGGGGGAAAATGTATGGCGTAGAATTCTAATCGTTTGACAGGAATTGTGCGTACCCATAATTTGATATGTTTGATTAATGCTCCACTTAATGAGCCAGCCTAAAAAACATATATTTTTTTATCAACAAGTGAAAATTCGAGAGCAGGCTGGAATTGCTTATGCCAAAAACACAATCAGGCTTAGGAGGTGTTTAGAGGAGACTCGTGACAGGACGATTGTAGGGATGGGACGTTTGCTAGATTCCGCTGTCATCAATAATTATACTAAAAACTATTTTGTGTTTATAATAGATTTTCTCCCCAAGACAATTTCATACCGTCCCGGCTAAGCCGCTTGAGCTAAGCGCGTCGTTCCTTTTTTCTTTTTTTTAAAAAATTCGTAAAAAAATGATTTTTTTATTAATCAGTAACCTACCATTGGAATGTCAGCATTGATTGATCCAATAAGAGACTTTAACATGAACAACTTTCCCCTCTTCTTGCAATTTTGTGATGCTAAACGTTTTAGCAATCTTTCCTGTGCTCTTTTGTTTCGCGCGGAATCCAATATCGTCACCGCTCTCAATACTTCCTTAATACCAAATTTCTCATCGGGAACTTTCAACAGGTACTCTGCCATTGGGTAATCTTTCCGAGCCCATGCTGCAGCCAATGACAATGACTTTGAATTTTCCAATATCTCGACACGATTTTCTAAGAGGACGTGCAGACAAGCAAAATATCGGTGAGGAAATTTGTTTTGCGCATTATAGTGTGCAGAAAAGTATGATTGTTCAGTAAACAAATCTCGAATTTGGTTGTCAGCTGTAGAGACATCTAAAAACAGCAAAAGCATTTTTGATTTCAATAATCAAAGATGGCGTATTGTCATGGTGACGTGTGTAATTGAAACCTTACTAGAAAGTCTACTGAGATGATATTTTCCCCAACCTTGCCCCCAGGGTCTTGTGGCCCCTGAGCCGTTATTACGGAGTGGACAAAAATGCTTTTCGCCGATATCAACTTCGTCAACTAGGCAAAATGCCCTGGAAACGAGGTTGTATTTTCCCATATCAAACGGGATGAATGAGTCGCAGCATGGTTTATTTTTTCTTAATATTTAATATACCTTTGTAATTGAATTTTTGTTGAGAAAAATATATTTGCACTCACCAACGTTCCAGTTATGATTGTCAATTTTATTTTTCTCATTTTCTGCATTTTGTTGCATGGATTTGTTGTGCATGTAGTTCCTTCGTCTGAAGCCACCATTTCGATGTCTGAGTGTTCTTTTATTTCGGCTTTGTACCATAGTGTAAGATCTTCTATGCTCTCTTCAATTTACGTTACTTTTTTACTTAAATTGAAAGTTTTATACTTTATGTCATCTTTCCCTGTCCTGCCATAGAAAGCATTTCATCTTCTTGTGGTTTGTGAAGTAAGATTTCTACGCTTTCTTCAATTTATGTTACTTACTTAAACTAAAAGCTTATACTTTTTGTCAATGACCCTAAAGGTCATTGCATATAATTAAGCAAAAGAAAAGCATTAAGCAAAAGAAAACAGAGAATTTTCCTTCTAAAGCATTATTTGTTTTATTTTTATTTATTCTTTTGGACATTCTTTATAAGCACGATAAACTTCAAAATAACCTTTTGACTTTCCCATTTTTCCGTCACTTGACGCATTTGACCTTTTTTTTCTCTAAACGAACTTTCACGTAATATTTTATAATCATTGTTTCTTTGAACAATTAGGATTACAATATAACATCTGGTTTGCGAAAACATATAACCAATTCGTTTTAAAACCTCGAAAAATAAACGAAACAGCAGGAGAGTTACCACCATATCTCTTAAATAGTATGTTTTTTCTTTGTCATAAGAAAGCGGCTTGACTGCAAGTAGTACTCAACTCTAATACTGTATTTTGCGAAACCTGGGAAAAGCATGCTTTTATCAGTTCATGAATATAATTTCTATGAACACAGAAAAAAACAAAATTCTCATTCACACAATTCTACCATGGAAAATAAGTGTTCAAAATCATCAAGAACTTAGCCTACGAATAGATACAAGAAAACTAAAACTAAAAAACAAAGATCCGAAAAAAAAAATCTTATCCCAAACTTCTTTAAAGAACTATTTTTTTATACGTTTATACTTACTATACAAAAGTCATCTTTGAAATATAAAACAAACTTATCGCGCGCTGTAACTTATTGAAATTTTTTTTGATGAATAAGCACTTTTTTTACATCAGTATTTCATCAAGTTTCATCACAGTGGAAAAACAATGTTTTTTTATTGAAATGATGACGTCATCATGTGTTAATAAAAGGTCAATAATTATAATATATTATACGGTTTAATTATTTTTCTTGTTAAATTCTAATTACTCCTCAACTGTGATGGGCTCCAATTTTGTCGCCCCACTGCTTCAAAAATCGTTAGCCTCCTAAGATCTTATTAAGGTCGAAAGATTGTATGTGAATTTCCTATATTACTATTGGATGTGACGTTGTATTAAAGTCATGTAAAAAAAGTATAATTCTACAAATCAATGTCTTCTTAAATTGTTTCGTCATGTAAAAATATTATCTGCAGTTAATCTTACTCAGGGTCACACTCTCTTTTTTCAATGTCAAATTTTACTTACTATTTTATTTTTTTATTTATTCATTTTTTCTGTTATTTTTTCAAACAACAAAAACATAGTCAACACAACATTAAATTCTCAGCTCGTCGTAATTACAATTAAACAAACCGCTTATTGTACTATTGACGCTTATAGTGATGAATCTGAATATATTTAATTATTATTTAAGATAATTGATTTTTATTGCCTACGCCCATCATCTTTGGTTGCCTGGTAACAATCTTTTTAATGCAAACAGCGCACCGTCATTTAGAGTGACATTCTTTTCACTAATTTTTGTTTTTCCTCTAATTTAATGCGACTGTTCTGCCCAATCTTGGAACGCTCCCCGTCTTAAGACTGGCCAGGCCAATCTTCTGACAGTGACAAATGGGTGGCCAGTGTTAAGACTGGACTGCCCAATCTATGGACGTACATGCCCAATCTTAGAACAATTGTGAAAGACAAACAGAACAATAAAAATTTTAAGACCCTACCTCTTAAAACCAAGAAACTTTAAATTGAAAATGTTCTTGGAAAATCAAAAGGCCAAAAATTTATACCATGTATATATACACATGTGTTTAAAAAAATTGAAACTACTCAACTATATTAGCTACCTGGCTATAGCTCGCTAGCTGGCTAAACATCTCATCCAATGAAATTACAAGCTACAATCCCTCACAAAAATTATTGAGACTGCAATTAATAAGATGTGCCTTGGTTTGTATGATAGCTTCCCCCTCCCCCTACCTCAAT
The DNA here is from genome assembly GCA_030067915.1 of Hydractinia echinata. NCBI lineage: Eukaryota > Metazoa > Cnidaria > Hydrozoa > Anthoathecata > Hydractiniidae > Hydractinia > Hydractinia echinata. The sequence continues at coordinate 903,434 of JASGCC010000113.1, read as the reverse complement.
GTTGAATGTGAAACTAGCAGAACGTGTGATAGATAGATAGATGTGCATATTTTACATGGCTAGCCTCACAAATATCGAGGGAAATACCCTGTCTATTATTTCCAAGAGGGGCCATGGCTTAGATGGAGAGTCCTAGAGTATTTAATGATCATTGTGAGCTACGCAGACCCAATTAGGGCCCGCGCTCTACTAGACAACTCCCGGCAACATCCAACGGCCCACATAGTGTGCCATCATTAACGTGTGTAGCGAAGCCAAACCTGCACTTCAGAGTCGTCAACTTTGAATTTAGGGGGGAGGGGAGGCAGTCTCAGAATTTTTGTGAGGGATTGTAGTTAACTAATAATCTGGTTGAATACGATTTTTGCCGTATATAAATGCTAAATGTATAACACGTGCTCTACAGCTACCTAGCTAGCTACGATTTTTACACTACTGCGTCCAAAAACTGGCCGGGTCAATTCAACAGTACCCAAAATATGATGTTTTAATGTGCCTGAGAATGTTTGTTGGGTGTTGCAAACAACAGAGCTCGTGTGGCACATTCCTTCTTTAAAATCTAAAAGGCGTCCGAAGATGGGCCTAACATGGTCTTTTGCCCAATCTTGTGACGCCCTGCCCAGTCTTAAGACTGGGCAATTTTATGTCCAAAGATTGGGCACTAAGATTGGGCAGAACACGGCTAAGGTTGGATTTTCCTCTAATTAGAGTGCGAAGTAGATAATTTAGGGGACGTGTTTTCGTTATTTCTGACATCGAATTAAATTTACTTATAAAAATGGCAAGCAGCTTTAACAGAAGTAAATAAGAACAAAGAATATAAATAAAACTTATTTTTCCCCTCTACTACGGTCAATTTTCATCTTATTTTTAGTGCGAAATTAAATTTTCGAAACAAGATAATTTATTTCCTCTAATTATTAGTGCGACCCTCTAGAAATAATTTTTTTTTTCCGGTCGCACTAAATTAGAGGAATGAAGGTAGAAGGAGGCCTAGAGTAGCATGTCTGACTGTTTACAAAATATGTTTTGATATGTAAAACTACTTCCATTACGATTACTTTTCTTACAAAATAATTCGTTTATACTGATACATAATAGTTCAACAAGTCTATAGGATTTAAGCTCGTTAATGAAACCCTTCTTTTAATAAAAAACATGTACTCTCAGACTCAGGTCTAATTTTTTTGTCCTGTTTTATCCAAAAAACTTAAAACACTACATTATAATAGTTACAAAGTTTGCGAAAAATCGACTTTGTTTGATTTCAATGCCCACGAACATTTTCTAGAGGACGGGCATAAAAAGAAATGGGTTTGGAATTTCAGAGAATCTTTATGTTAAATGTCCACATGATTCATAAGACTAGGCAATAAGAAATTGCAACCTCGTTTTCAGGGTTTTAAATTTACGACATATTGATGGGGCAAGTACGCCTGATGACTTACTACCTTGCTTGTAAGCTGCGCAAAATTATTTTTTTTGGGGGGGGTATAAACTACAGAGATATGAGGGTAGTACAAAGTGAGTGTCTGTGCGGATTTTTGTAAGGGCTTCCACCGTGACTGGTTGCGGAATAAAGGAGCATAAATTGCTATGCTTACATAATAGACCAACTTTGTACTCAGAGCCTTTCCCAGACGTCAAAAGTTTTAGCGCCACTGTGAAACAATAAAACCCTGACAACATGTTTAGAAATAGACGATTGATAAAATTAAGTATTTCTTCATTTATTTATTTACTAAGAATTTCTTACATATATACAAAAGATTTTCATCCACAAAGCATGATGGTTAGAAGTTTATAAGCCAGAGCACCAATTTACTTCTTTTACTGAGAATATATATATCGAAGTTTGAGTAATTACTGCCGAATGATTTGTTGTTTAATACATGTGTATTTTATGCGTACCTCTGTCGGCAACAAGAACGTTACCATGACTCGTTATAGATACACCTGTTGGCTTTGACAGCTGCTTGACTGCCGCACCCAGTTTCTTAATAAATTGACCATCAGAACTAAATAATTGTGCATCGATATTTTTAAAGTCTGAAACAACAATATTATTTTCACTGTCTGTACCCAATCCGGACGGACACAAAAACTGGCCATCCTGTGCTCCTTTGGTACCGAATTTTGACAGAAATTTTCCGTTCTGGTCAAACTTTTGAACCCTGTAATTGTTTGTATCTGAGACCAGGATGTGATTTTCAGTTGTGATGGCAACATGACGTGGTGAATTAAACTTGCCATCCGCTGACCCTGACCCTCCAAATATGAACAGAAAATTTCCTTTCAAATCGAACATTTGAATTCTGTGGTTGTCACGGTCGGCCACAATTAGTCGGTTTTCCTGATCGATTGCAATTCCACATGGACCTTTCAGCAGTCCTTCGGTTGTTCCTCGTGTTCCGAATTTCCGTATAAACTGTCCATCTTTTGTGTATGTCTATGGAAGCAGAAAGATTTGTTATTCTTTGGACAGATTTAAGTTTTGCTATTAACTTAATTAAAGCAGAAAAACATGAAATAATGTAACATTCAAAATTGATAAGCACATCAAACGCACGCAATACAACATCCCTAAGAGCACGAAACGAGATTGGAATTACTTTCACCTTGAAGGAACTTCCACAAATAATTATTTCCCTAAAAGAACTGCTTCCGTTTCTACATTTATTGCTACTTAAGAATGTTCTATGGAATTGACTCTGGGCGGAATAAATACTCTCATCAGATAAAGGGGATCTCTGAAGTAAAGACAACAACTTAGCTAGACATGTTATGCCTAGATTAACTAAACACTATCGTGAATAGTTACATAAAGTCGAATAATGCTTACGGCTTATCTCCCGTAAAAAACAAGTTCATTTCCTATAAAAGAGCTTGAAAATTCGTCTAGGAATATGTATATCCTAATTGATTGTTAAGAATTTGGACTTGAAGCTCCACTAATTATGTATGACATCATGAACAGCTCTGAGTGAGGTGTTGTATTTAACAGTTTTAAAAATGTTTTTGCCCATTCAGCTCGTCGTTTTGACGATTTTACATAAATTTTAATAATTAGTTACTATAATTATGCTTAAAAACAGCAATTACATGTTTTAGAGCTAATAACGATTACAAAAAATAAAAAGATTATGATCTCAACTTGATTTTTTTTTGCGGTAGGTAAGCTTTAAATTTTGTCTGCACTGGGATCGAGCAATCGGCTACGAATTAGGAGAGATTTTTCTTACAGTGGAGGTTGGAAGCGAACTTGAAACGCGACTTTTCTGTTTCTTTTTTACTCTATATTACCATTTTGAAAAGTCGATATAAATATCTCACCTGTATACGATGGTTTCCATGATCTGCAACGTATATATTGAGCTGTTTATCAACAGCAACTCCAGTAGGATACCACATTTCTCCATCGTCCTTACCTCGTACACCGAATTGCGAAAGTAACTTGCCATTTACATCAAACGTCTGTGGAAAGAACAAAAGATTTTGATAAGAAGACACTTTCGGAAGGAGAAAGAAAACAGAAAACGTTTGATTAATTTTGTTCTAGATGGTTCATTGAAAGATGAACTTCATGAAACAGTATTCCCTATCTCTAACAGTATTCCCTATCTCTAACAGTATTCCCTATCTATAACAGTATTCCCTATCTATAACAGTATTCCTATCTCTAACAGTATTCCCTATCTCTAACAGTATTCCCTATCTCTAACAGTATTCCCTATCTCTAACAGTATTCCTATCTCTAACAGTATTCCCTATCTCTAACAGTATTCCCTATCTCTAACAGTATTCCCTATCTCTAACAGTATTCCCTACCTCTAACAGTATTCCCTATCTAACAGTATTCCCTATCTAACAGTATTTCTCTTTTCCCCTGAGTCGTTATCACTGAGCAACAAAAAATGCCCTGGTAATAAACAATTTTATCGACCTGTAAAACACTAAAAAGAGGCAACATTGAAACTTCCAACAACTGTGACTTACCAGAACTTTATGATTATTATGATCAGTGACCAAAATATTTCCATCTTTGTCACATACCACACCCCACGGTTCATAATTGTCATTATTCTTCACACTCGAAATGACACCTCCTGATCCAAATTGCGTTAGCATTGGACCGATCTTTTCGCAGTCAATACCAGCGATAACATTCACCTCAAAAGGACTGCCATGTATCGGCTTTTCTCTCACGTATACAGAGAGGGCGTGCTTTTCCTTGCTTTGTACTGTGTAGCCAATTGTGTAGGAGCCATTTTGACAGTCCTTCACGTCAACATTAGTTGTCAAACCTTTTTCATCTGTCAGCTTAGCGATCACATAATCGCCACCTAAAACAACATGTCACATATAAATTGGAGGAAAGTTATTTTTTAGTATTTTAACTTCTCCGACTTAATCATCATAAGCAAAACTTTTCTCAAACATGGATCAGGTTTAACTATAGAGTTTTCTTCTTCTTATTTTTCGTACATGTTTAATACTGGTTTCCTGCTGGAAGAGTGGAAAACTTTTCAACATACGTATACGATGTCAAGTTGTTAATGTCCGCCTCCTTACAAAACATTTTACCGACTCTTAAGCTAGGTATTCACCACTATGGAGACGGACACTCGAAATTTTGAATTATCTCAAACAAGCGCTTTAAAACCCCCAAACACGTAAATCACATTCTCAAAAAATGATATATTGGGTTTTAGACCTCAAAGGGCACCAGAACAAGTTTTAGAGAGATTACAATTTACCAATACAACCACAGTGAAGTAACAGTGAAGTATAAACTATCCCTAGCGGGCGCAGGGGCAAAAACCCCGCATTTCCCAGAGAAGGTGTTAGCTTGGAGAAGGGTGTTAGCTACGCAAATTTTAAAATGAATATTGATTTAAGCTCTCACCTCGACCTATTGGATTATCAAATCGATCTTTTGCCATCAAAGTGAATTCAGTGTAATGATTCAATTTTGCTGCCGTCACTCCAGCTCCAACTGCCACACATAATGGCGGGAATGTATCGCTGGTACTTAGGATTCCAAACTTCTGAATAACGCTCTGCAAATGAATTGAAAATTAAAAAAATTATTTCTTATAGAAAATAAATCACAGATGCGTTGAAGAAGCGTGTCTAGTCTGCGATACTTTGTGCGCCCAGGCTAATATTTTTTCAGGATATTCCAGTAATGGATAGAACAAATTTTTCAGTCAATTCACGTGCTCCTACCCTTACATAAATTTGTTCGATAGACTTGGCAGCATTTTTATCTTACTTGTAGTATTAGTGCAAAAGTCTAAACTGTTTTTTCTCTTTTTTAATTAAAGGTCAACCATCATGTGCAAGCTTGGGAAGACACGTAACTCTTTTTTGCAGAACACCATCTAATAAAACTCCATCCCCAGAGCTTGTTGTCTGTTCCAATACGAAAAAACCTAACCAGCCCTGGGGACGAGGTTGCAACTAATAGCAAAAAATAAGTAAATAATCATAGTTTTACCTTTAAAGCGTCATCTTGTGAGAAGAACTCGACGATATCATTTTCTTCTGGTTCTAACTGTGGTTGACTATTATTTAGTTCAGTCAGCCTCGACACCATGAGTTTCTTCACCATCATAATCTCAGCCTCGTTTCCATACCGCATCATAAATTCAACAAATTCACTACCTGTCAACAAGTTGTTTAAATCCATATCAAGACTTAGATGTTGTTCTTTCAATACCTAAAAAGTTTGGAACTATAGTTAATAAAGTGACAAGCGTCAACCTCGTTTCCAGGACTTGTTGCCTTAAGAACCTATAAAAATCTGTAATTAAGTAACCTGTTGAAAAGAAAATGAAAAATGCGTCTTGATATTCTTTCATTATTTATTATTGTTATATCTAATTTATTTGCATATCTTTATATCGACTTACAGCTTCTTTCTCAATGAAAGTATGTTGCAAACGATCCAACAATTCAACTCGTTTCTCCTCTAGTTTTTTCACATGGCAGTCAACAGTCTCATTAATGACGTTAGCAACGGAATTTTTTCTACAAAATATAATCACAATGTAGTCATTTATTGATATTATTTAAGAGTAGTCAATAACAAGTGGAAAAATCCACGAGGTCGTCAGCAAACTATTTAATTTGCGAGTACCCGGGATGAAGCGTTACCATTTTGCGTGACAGACAGACGTATACGGGTATTATAACATAGGTAGTCGTTAACCCGTGGAAAAATCCACGGGGTCGACTGTCTTTAAATTACACGCTATTTTGTGTGCCCGTTGAACGACGCTTTTCTTGCAGACAGATAGACAAAATACAGCTATTATTATAGAGATATTATAGAGACATCGAGAAATCAAACATGATGGAGCTACCACAATGTTGCAGCCATTACTATATGTATATATTAACTACACTACATTAACTTCAAGATTGTAGCAAATATAAGATCAAAACAACACTGTTACCTTTCTCTTAAACTTTCTGCAACTTCTGTAATTTCCTTCAGAGCAAGTTTTATGACAGGAATTTTCCGTTTGCTGTTGTCCAGCAAGTTAGTGATGCCTTCTCTGTGTGACTTGACTGCTTCCTTTAAATCTAGATAGTGATGCTCGCGATGCTCGTATATCGCGCAGTCCCGACAAATGGCGTCATCGCAAGACTCGCAGAAATACTTGAGCATCTAAAAAGAATAATCATACAATAATTCATTCTGCAATTTACATTTTAGCGTAGGTAGTCACGTATTACTGGAAAACACTTTTTTTAATAATAAAGAGGCAGCCAATGAAATCAAAGAACCTTCAAATAATTAAATAATTAGCCAATTGTTGTGGCAATGAGTTACCTCTCTATCATGTACTTTACAGAACGATGGACACTTTATCGCATCATGTACGGCGTTATTTTGTAATTCTTCAAAAGAAATGATGTTATGTCCCTTAGTTTGCCGGATCCTTTCATGGGCTGTGACGCAATTTTGGCACAAGTTTTCAACGCAGTCTAAACACCTTGATGTAGCTAGCTCCCTGTCTTCGCAATTCGTGCAATTTGTTGGATTTTGTACAGCAAGGATGTTGAGCATATTGTTGATGAAAGAATTGGTTGGGAATGCATCCATACCTTTTGTGGGGATAGGAATGTCAATGCTGCATGTTGGACATATCAGTACCCGTTCTTGACCCCTGTGAAAAACAATAGTTTTTGAAAAGACATAACCCTTAATATCTTTCCCAGATCTTATTTTCGCTTTCTGAAAATTGTGCTAGCGCGGACGAAGTACTTCTTTTGCGCTAGCGACAAATCTAAAAGCGAAATAAAGCATCGGAAAAGATGTACGGGAATTTGCCCGTAAAAATCTGTAGCTGCCTTCTTTGGCTCACTAATGGAAAGCCGAATACTGTAACACAGACTAGTCGTTAGCCTGGGAAAAAATTCGCAGGAGTTCAACCGTTGGACATATTTCTCGCGTTAACATTTCGTGCATTCATAACACCGCTCAGTTTTGATGCACAAACAGACGAAATATTGCTATCACTATAGAGATAATACAAAGTCCACGCAAGTATAAAATGACGATCCGTTACAACCTTGTCCTCAGGGCTCAAACCGTCCATCAGAATGCCATATGCGCAGAAGAGTCCTGAGGACATGATTGTATTCGTTACGTACTTCCTTGACCTTAAAGCAACGCTACAAATATTACTTTTGTTTTTAGAATTTCAGATGGTCCTGATAGCGTTACTAAAAGCTAATATCTATGAAAAGCTATAAAGCAGCTAACCCCGAAGAACAACCTTCGCGTTGCTTGAAACAGAGGAAATTATTTTAATAACTTAGTTATCCAAACGTAAAGATTATTTTTACCTTACTGTTGCGTCCAAGCATGATTGACAGAAAGAATGCAAACAGGGTAAAACTTTTGGATTTTTAAAGCTCTCTTCACACAAGCTACAATTTAAATCACAAATTTCTCGAGCGTTTCTCACTATAGCCATTATTTCGTCCTTCCAATCTTTATTCCATTTGATAGTTCTTTTATTAGAATGTATTGTTTTGAGTCGAAGACGTCTTCGAGAGCTCGTAACGATTGCTTGAACGACGCATGCTCAATAGGAAGCTCTTTTGAAATCAGTCGTGCATGCATGAGAAAGTTGAAGTAAACAGTGTTAATACATTTTTTTTATTATGAGAATATTAAAAATATTTTTGTTATAAATATGAGGTCCAATTTCCAATTTAAATTTTTTGGAAGAATAAGAAGAAATTGCTACATTATTGAGAAATTTTACTATCCTTTTAAAAGCTAGAAAAGTTTTGCTTTTATTGAAAATATTTTTTTAATCATTCAGTTAGAAACCCAAATCATTCCCCGCACTTTATCTCTGGCACTTCTTTCCTTATAAAAAAGCCTGGGATCGAGGTTGGTTTAAAATTTTTAAATGTTTCGCTTTGCGCATGATTTTATTCGTTGAGTTGAAATGTTCTGATAAACCTTTTCTCAGCATGTTCGTTGAAAATCACTGAGCGTGATTTGATTAATTAGATTCAATCAAGCGAAACAGAAAAATATAAAATAAAACTTTTTCAAAATGTTAAGCCGCGTCTTTTGTTAAGAAAATTGATTTTGAAGTTGGAAATATCATCAAGGTAGGACTGAAATTTATAGTTGGTCTATAGTATCAGACACTGTGTTAACAAACAAACCTGTACATAACAGACATTTAATAAGCGGACAGATAGTTGTATTTTTTATACCGTTCTTAAGAATCACTACATACAGAGTGAAAGCCTGTACGTATAAATAATTTTTGATTTTCTATTATTATGTAAAGTTTGACTTTAATTAGCATTTCCTGTGTATCAACGCAAAACAATGAAAGGTTTGCTTTTACTTCTTTTCATAACGCCTCTCATAACGCCTCTCATAACGCCTCTCATAACGCCTCTCATAACGCCTCTCATAACGCTAAACTTTTTTCATTTAGAAATGACCATTTAACTTTGACAATGTGTCCAGCATGGCAGCGCACATCGATATAAACACACACACCAATGTCGAGCATGACCACACAAAACTAAAAGACATCGACCTAACCTGTCGTATATGTAAGCGGACATTCTTTCACCCACGTGTACTGGATTGTTTACACACATTCTGTGAGGAGTGTATTATTAACAACGTTGCAAAGATTGAGCATGAAAATACAGAAAAGACATATATAAAGTGTTTCCATTGTACCGAAATAACTCAAGTGCCTGAAAACGACGTTTCGATGTTACCGTACAACTTTTTCGCGAATAACGCTATGGACTACCTGCTTATACAATGCACCAAGGAGAATGCGATTATTTGCACCAGCTGCAGCGATGACGCTGACGCGATATCGCGTTGCATGGACTGCTCTGAATTCCTCTGTATGAAATGTGTTACTGCCCATCGCAGGATCCGCGTGACAAAGGATCACAAAATAATCGCGTTAGACACATTGCGATATGATAAAAGTAGTGTTCATCGCAATGTGTATTGTCCAGACCACGAACCTGAGGTTTTCACATACTACTGCGAAGTTTGTCAGGATTTAATATGTAAAGAGTGTACCATCTTGGAACATAGAGGACATAAATTTGAACGTAAGTTTTTGAATTTTATGCGGACAGCGTAGCGAAAGCAAATTTAAGTTAACGACGCCTGCATTTTAATTTTTTCCTTCTTGTCCCTTTTTTTAAACGCTCATGTGAAATCTGAAATGCAAAGACCAGTTGTTCTGAACTTGCGCGACTTCTGCTGCTATGAGAAATCTCCCAATTGGACAGGATCAAAGTTATTTTTTATGTAAAAAGTCTTTTATAAAAAATTGCAGCAAAATTACCTACTTGTTTCTAATTACGCTGACAGGATTGACTGAAGCTTTGGAGTCTCAGAAACCTACCATTTTGAAGTTACTTGAAGAGAATGAAAAACAAAAGGTTCCGCCAGTCGAGCGGGCCGTCGATGAAGTTCAAGACATGGCAGCTAGATTGCATGCGCGGACTGTTGCTACGAAACAAGCCATCAAAAACTGTGGAGAACAGTGCATTCGGGCTATAGAATTTAGATGCCAAGAGCTTTTAGGAACTATTGATAGCATTTACAAGCGAAAAAGCCGAATTCTCCACGATCAACAAAAAGACTTACAATTACGATTAATGAAAAACAAGTCGGCTACAGAATTTGTTAATTATGCATTCAAACATGGTAGCGAGGCTGAAATATTTGAATTGCTTGATGTCATGAAAATGAGACTGACAAAATTAAATTTAGAAAATCTGGATTACAAAGAACCAGATGATAATGACGTCATTGATCATGTTTATGATACAGACAACGTTGAGAACATCGCTGAGAATTTAGGAAAAATATCCACATCCACGGTGTTTTTGTCAAAAACGCGCCTCTATGGACCTGGTCTTAACACCGGAAAAGTTGGGATTGAAACATTTTTTGTAATGGAAGTGTTTGATCATAATGGAGATCCTTGCATTGAGCATGCGCACGACGAATCAATACGCATTAAAGTCCAGGCTCCTGAAGGTTTTTACGTTAATAATAAATTACATAACAACAACGACGGCACGTTTGTCGTACGTTATACACCCGTCACTAAAGGTAAACACGATGTGACGGTAAAGATAAGAGGAAGAAATTTTCCAAACAATCATTTTGTGGTGAGAGTTTACGATGGCATTGATTACCTGAAAGTAAGTTCATAACCCGCTTTGTAACTACTTTTTTCTTTGCAGTTTCATACTTTTAAACTTAAGTTATATTTATTTCTACAACAAACCTTGTTCCCAGCACCACAGAAATAAAAAAAGAGCCTGGGAGTAAGATTGATTATGAGACTTCTTCTCTGCGCCAAGTATGAAGACGATAGTTCTATAACAGTTACTCTAGTTTTAATTTGTAGCAATGTCATTAAACAAGCTAAACTAATTTAGGGATATCATATCTTTACAGCCTGCTATTTATCTTCCTTATATGCTAAATCACCTGACAGTTCATCAAAGTCTAGCAGAGATTTAAATTCTGATGTTATAATACATTGCAAATATATTTTATTTGGTTAAGAACTTTTCTCCGCCTTTATCAAAACAAAATTCATTGAAACCACATGACAAATCTTTTACAAAATATTAAAGATAAATGTTAGGCTCGACTAGACTTAACCATTAAGATTCATGAAGTCCAAATTAAAAAATCTTAATTCCCATAAAATTAGTATTCCTTATCCATTGTAAATACTCGCCCATGAATCAACAAATAGAACCATAAAAAGCGTTCTTACATATCTGTTATAGATTGAGAGTCCCTTCCTAACGTTTGGAGCATACGGTAACAAACCTTCAGAACTTAAACAACCATGGGGTGTGGCCGTCAATAAAGATGGCAATCTATACGTCACCGATCATGGAAATCATAGAGTACAAGCATATGATAAGTTTGGTGCCTTCATAACCGAATTCGGATCAAAGGGAACAAAAGATGGCCAGTTTACAGGACCAACTGGAATTGCTGTTGATCAAAGTGGTATTGTTTTCGTCGCTGATTGGGAGAATCATCGGATTCAGGTGTTTAGTGCCGATGGAACGTTCTTGGCGAAGTTTGGCACAAAAGGTAAAAGTTTTGAGATGTCATCAAAAATTACTGTGTGTAATACTCAACCTAGAACGCAGGGCCATAGAGTTTTATATATAAGCAGCAAAACGCTAAAGGCCTTGGAATGAAGGTTTTAAATGTCATTATGCTATGGTTAGAAATAGCTGGATGCTATATGTCAAATTTATATAGAAAATGGAACCAGCCAATGCGAATACAAAACCTCTTCTTTTTAATCAAACGGCGTGTAGTTCCAATTTTTGGAATTATGGTCAAAATTTTACAATAAGCAGTATATAGCGGCACTTTTACATCCATCTTTACTGAGTACCTGCTATGCACAAGTTTATGTTAAGTTTTATAGTACACGTATGGAGTATTCTATTATTTTTTTTATTTTTACTTCTAGGCAGCGGTGTTGGTCAATTATACCATCCAGCCGGAGTAGCTATCGATAGAAACGGTTATGTCGTTGTCGCTGAGCGTGATAATCACCGGTTACAAGTGTTTACCGTGGATGGAAAACCAATTCTTGCTATTGGCTCTCGAGGTAGCGATCCTGGCCAATTAGATTCGCCCACGCATTTGGCAGTTACGGAGGATAATTCATATGTGGTTGCAGATGCTGGGAACAACCGGTTGATTTGTGTTGACAATGGTGGAATATTTGTAAAAGAAGTCGGATTGAAAGGTACCTCAACGGGCGAGTTTAACAGACCATCCGGTATTGCTGTAGATCGTGAAGGATATGTTATCGTCGGTGATTTTCATAATCATAGAATTCAGATTTTAACACCGGATTTAAAATATTTTGGACAATTTGGAACAGAAGGTATTGAAGACACTCAGTTTAAGCATCCCTCAGGTGTTTGTTTAACAGATGAGGGACATGTTGCGGTTGTAGACAGATATAACCACAGAGTGCAGATATTTTAATGTACATATTCATAAAGTATTTCATATTATGTAACCTATTTACTCTTGTATCATAGTTATTCTTTAATAAAGGGACGATTTAGAAAGTTACAAAAAAACTGAACCGTTCTCATGAATTAAGTATATCCTTGCCCCCAGGGTTTGTTGCCTGATGACAAAGCTGCTAGCACTTAAAAAAGTAAAAAAACCTGGGAACTAGGTTGGATTTAAGAAACGAGCTTTTAATATTTGCCGTTTTGGACATCGCAAAAAGTGTTTGTTCTGGTTGTAGCACTTCAAAGCAAGTGAGAGTTAACGATATGATACATTTGATGGTTTAGATAAAACAATTTTGACATGTCTCGATCGATTAAAATAAAAGATAAAATAGATTTAACATTGCAAGTCCGGAAAATAGGGTATGGAGATATTTATATATGTGAATTTTATGGGAAAATCTTCTACTTCTTCTCTAATCAATCAATAATTCGCTATAAACTTCGTCTTAACATGCGCATTGCACCATTATTTGGGAGCCACGATATGGGTACTGCTGACGCGATGTCAACATACGGTTTTTGAACCGCTGCAAACTCGTTCCCAGCGCCCTTAATCTCTTTTTTATGTTCGTATCGCCGTGCCGATGTTGAAAAAGGTACAAGACGCCCTGGCGATGCGATTGGAACCGTTTGTCTAAGTAGGATTATGCTTACAGCAATGTTATTTTGCTTTCATCACCTGGTGTATTTTGAAACAGTTGTAATGCCTTCATATGAATTACTTTTAGGGCGCAGATTATTTGTGAAAAATTTGTTTAAAAGACCATGGAATTGAGATTGGTAACCAAAAAACAAAAAGACTCACTTTTGCCTAATCTTCAGGCAATATCGTGGAAAAAAATAAACCTCATGATTGCTTTAATTTCAACATGGTTAACAATTCTGAAACAAGAATATTTGTGGTGTTTTGGACGTGATCATATCGAGGCTATAGACACTTATAGCGGGTTAACCCTGTATCTCAGATAAAAAAAACCCAGATAAAGACCTATCATTTTGCAAAAAAACTTTTAACCCTCTTTTCAATCATTCCATTCGTTTATTTATTAAATTTAACACATAACTCTCTAATGCAAGACGTAAATTTGACATATGATACCATTTTTTAAAATTCTTTCTTCGAGCTCTTCCCAGCTCTACTTTCACCGTTAAGAAAAAGCCCCCTGGAGACAAGGTTGAGGGATAACCCAGTGTCCATTTGCATAGATTATAAATTATGTGCTGTAGTTTAGTTGCCAGTAATAAAAGAGCGAGGAAGATGTCTATTGGCTAACTTAAGGAGCAAAATAAAAGGTAAACGTCTGTCCCATTCTCGACCCCAGTGCTGTTTGAGATAAACCTTTCGAGGTGTATCTTAAAGAGCTCTGGGGTCGAGAATGCATTTGTCCAAACCGCTGCTTGATCATAGGACACACTGCTTCAGAATATATTTTGAAGCCGGTCACCCTAGATATAACCAGATTGGATGGATAAACAAAATAAAAAAATCCACATAAAAAAGTATCACCTATTGGCAATCGCTAATTATTTCTTTGTTTTTCAACACACTAGGAGCAGATTGAGAATATATCAAGCGATATTGATCGTTGTATTTTCATGTTACCATAGCAACTGTAGTATATTAATGTTTTTCCCCAAGGTGTTGTTGCAAGAAAAAGTAATCACGAAAGTAATTGACAAAAATTATTATTTGTGCTTTGTTGCTCTTTGGTAGCACATATTAACCTTGTGTTTTCTTTCTTGCTTGTGTGGACAATTTTTACGTTGTACGATGGAGAACCAGACGGAGTATCAAAATTATTGGTCTGGAACAAATAACCCACTCTTAAGAAGACTTTATGAAAGTATCCGCTATGTTAGCGTGTTTAATACACGATATTTACTCGGTAACAGCAGCGTCGATTTAACTGGTCAAAATGGAAGAATTGCTTTATCAATTGCTTGTAATATTCCAGATGAAAGTTATAAAGCGCAATTGAGCATATTGAGCTGGCTGCTACGAGAAGGTTGTGATTTTAATTTATGTGACAAACATGGTTTAACCTTAATCTCCTGGATTTGCAAACACCATAAGGTTAAAATATTTGATCTTCTGATAAAAAATTATAAAATGGAGATTAAATATGACATTTTAGATCATAACCAAGACTGTACCTTGATGCATGCTGTACGCACAAAAGATCTGGTTGTTGTGAAACTACTAGTAAATACCTTAATTCAGTTTGGGATAAATGTGGACATGCGTAATAAGTTTGGCCTAACACCCTATGCCGAAGCTGTTAGATTAAATCTAGTGAGCATCTCAGAATTTTTGAGAGTAACTGGAAATGCTTCAGCAGGTGTGGCCATAGAACCTATTATAGGACCACTATCGGTGGACCCTGGTCACACCTTTCGCAATATAATCACCATGTCAGTTCAACACAGAAATAAAAACCGTTTTCCTTCTATTTCATCCAAACAAAGAAACAGTGGTCCAAATAAAAGTATTATCTTAATCGAGCCAACAAAATTTAAACACAAGAAAAAATCTAAGCGTAAAAAAAATCGACAGGGAATGCTGGGGGAAAGTTCTAGTTTTCCACGTGGAGAGAACTCAGACAAAAATACACCGAAGGAAATCGAGACAAAAGAGTCAGATCAGAAAGAAATCGAGGTAAAAATGCCAGATCAAAAAGAAAGGGGAAAATATGTTACTGAAATGCAGCAAATAGATGAAACATCTCAGAAGTCTGAAGACCAACCAAGGACACCTCTGCAAAAGCGACGTTCGTCGCTTGCAAGAATAAACAATAAAATTCCTTACAGAAAACGCTTGGGTAGTAGTCACTCAATTGTAGTTAATCAATCCGAGTTGGCCAATAGTACCGAACGAATTACAATACTTCAAAATAAACTCGAGTCATTAATGCTATATAAACCAATCATTAGAGAAGGCAGCAAGCAAGTCACGTATGAGGATTTAAGAGAAGTTTTCGTTAATAACAGAAAGATTGGTTCAAACTCGACATCTTTTCACGATTTGAGTTGGTTATTAGTACTAAAAGAGGATCAAGGAAAAGACACATTTTTAAAAGGAACTCCATTGGTTAGGCCGGATAGTGTGGATAGAATACAGAGCACGAGTCAAAATGGTCGAGCTAGTAAGAATCGCAAAAGCAGTGTCAGTGAAAGTGGTTTTATTCAATATGGCGACGATGGAAGGCCAAAAACTTTAACTAAAAGAAAAACAAGTTTGGGCATGAATCGATTACCTCTATCTACTACAACCTGAAATTTTACAAAAATGCTTTCGTGATACGAGAACTCTTTTGGAATGTGAAACTTTTGGAAGGGAAGAAAAATGACTATATTCCAAGAAATTAACGAAGCAAAAAATAACCATCACGAAATTAACGCGAAGGAAATTAACACGAAGAAAATTAACGCGAATGCCTGTGAAAAAAAGAGCGATTTAGTTCATCTGACCTACAAATCAGGAAATATGTTTATCTTTATTTTGAAAATGGGTCTATTGACAAGCAGTTTCTCTTCTTTCCTTTAAAACGTTCACAATATCAGGTGCCCTGCATAAAGTAAACCATATCAGGACGATACTATTTATTTTTTTCGCGTCATTCCAACGAGAAGAATGAAGTAAGCGTGAGATGTGTGTGTCGATTTTTTTTAACGTTCTGGATATTTACGTTACACTTTAATAAGTAAGAAATTAATTAAGGTTAATTAACAACCCGCTGGAGATCTGCTTAAAAGTACGAAGTACAGCAGACTCTCGTTATTTCGAACATGCGCTATCTCGAAAAATGGTCCCGTCAGAATTTACATTTGTACATATAGCATTTTGTGTAGAAACCAAATCAGCATATACGTGTGTTCGAAAAGCGGGAGTCCACTGTATAACCATAGGTATAACCAACTGAGGAGATTTTTAACACGTCCTCTAGGACGTGGGGCGAATTTGAGTATTACGCTTAATTTGGCTGTTAAATTTTGCGCGCATATTGTTTTAGTTTAAGTCAAAGGAGCTGGTATTTAGGCCTGCAGAGAATACTGGAGGAAATAGAATATATAAGATTGAATTAAAACTCGTACTATCATTTCGTGGTGAATATCTGCAAATTTTAAAAAAAACTTCGTGTCAGAAGACTAAAGGGGGAATTTTCACGACAAAATAAATTAGGCGCCAAATTCATTGTTTACTTTAATTAACCGCGTTCTGATTGGTCAAAAACTAGCAGCGAAACCTTTAACCCTGAAAACGTAGGAACTGTTTCTACTTTTCAGCGAAGCGAATATTTCCATGCAAAATCAAAACAAACAAAACTGCGCATGCTCAGATACAATTCGCTTCGTGAAAATCCACCTTAAGTTTAGGAAAATTAGCGCTCACGTCAGTCTGTAATCCAAAATGGTAGCCGCAAGTAGGAACAAGCGAATTTTAAGTTTCTACCAAATTTAGGAAAAAAGCGGTACGAACGCACCCAGCATTAGCATTAGAGATATATCGAGGGAGTATTAGTGACGCACCATCAAAATTGATGGTATGTACCGCAAGAAATAGCAGTATTGAACGTGCACCAGGATTAGTTACGACTGATGGAAAACGCATCAGAATTACGGTATGGAACGCATCAAAATCAGATCAGAATTAGCGGTGTGTACGCTTCAATGTGCTAGCTAAACTAGAAAATGTCGGCAACTATCATGACATGTATATTTGAATAATATATATATATATATATGCGTATGCGTAAGATAGACTCGGGCAAAAAAGTGGGTTTTTATCTAACTGCATCTGTAGCAGGCTTTAACATCGGACAGGGAAATCATAATAACATGTAAACAATGTATGTAATTCACCACAGTAGTTCTCTTTCCTTAGACGAGTAAATACATCTTAACGGTTGGATTTGGCAACACGTTCCAATTCGTCCTTCTTCTTAATGGCGTAAGAGTTGGAAGATCCCTGTATACAAAACATTGAAGACAGGTTACAAAGGTTGTCTAGGTTCTACATGATCTTTTTACCACATTCATGCGAGTTAAACAAAACGTTTTTGGTAAAAACTTAGCTAAAAAATTTTACACTTGAAAAATAATTAGTCACTTGCACATAATTTAGTCATTTTTTTACGACTTTAACAACGTTGTCACTTTTTGTTGAGTTCATAAAATGTAAATGTAAAAAATGTAAAAAAAATACTTTATCACAATTTCAACTGAATAATCCTCTTATTTAACACATTTTGTGTCTTAATGTACTAAAAGTAAAATAGAAATGTGCAAGAAAATTAATTGGTCAAATAAAGACGGCAAAATTGGTTGGTCGGTAAAAAAAAATTTGGTCACTACAGTAGAGTAGATATTATACCTTCGATGCGTTGATGAGTTCGTCAGCTAGACATTCAGCGATTGATTTAATATTTCGGAAGGAAGCCTCGCGTGCTCCAGTACACAACAACCAGATTGCTTGATTGACACGTCTTAATGGTGCCACGTCAACGGCTTGTCGACGAACTGTACCAGCACGACCAATACGGGTAGAGTCCTCACGTGGGCCACTGTTTAAGATAGCGTTGCAAAGAGTTAAGACTGGATTCTAAAAAAGGATGAAATATAAAATCAGTAAACGATGGTAAAAGTATATTTGATGTTCGATTTACTGTTGAATCATACATTCGAAAATCAAATATTGTACAACTTGGCTAATGAAAGTAACACAAACTTGAAAATGTGAAACGTTTATAAAAAGCTTGAGTCATTTTTTTTCAGCCAGTTTTGACACTCGAAATCCATGAAGAGAAAACAAGCAACGCCATGGCTACTGTTATATCATATACTAAATAATAACGTAATGTAAAACTTGGCTAATGAAAGTAACACAAACTTCAAAATGTGAAACGTTTATAAAAAGCTTGAGTCATTTTTTTTCAGCCAGTTTTGACACTCGAAATCCATGAAGAGAAAACAAGCAACGCCATGGCTACTGTTATATCATATACTAAATAATAACGTAATGTACAACTTGGCTAATGAAAGTAACACAAACTTGAAAATGTGAAACGTTTATAAAAAGCTTGAGCCATTTTTTTTCAGCCAGTTTTGACACTCGAAATCCATGAAGAGAAAACAAGCAACGCCCTGGCTACTGTTATATCATCATATACTAAATAATAACGTAATGTACAACTTGGCTAATGAAAGTAACACAAACTTGAAAATGTGAAACGTTTATAAAAAGCTTGAGTCATTTTTTTTCAGCCAGTTTTGACACTCGAAATCCATGAAGAGAAAACAAGCAACGCCCTGGCTACTGTTATATCATCATATACTAAATAATAACGTAATGTACAACTTGGCTAATGAAAGTAACACAAACTTGAAAATGTGAAACGTTTTTAAAAAGCTTGAGTCATTTTTTTTCAGCCAGTTTTGACACTCGAAATCCATAGAGAGAATACAAGCAACGCCCTGGCTTAAAAACATCTCTGGTATTCTTAAGCTTGGTTTTCACCCGTCACTTACGTGAAATAACATGATTTAATTTTTCAAATTTACTTTCTTATTTCGTGAAATAATGTGAACTTGACATCAAAATTTTTGATACCAAGTTCACGTTTATTTCATGAAATAAGGAAATTCTTTTTTTCTACAATATTTTTCCACATTTATTTCCTATCTTAAGCAAAAAATTAAGAGGCCTGGGACGAGCAAACAAGTGTCATTTGGGCAAAAAAAATTATGTTAATCAATTCACCTTTATAATATCTATGCTTGATAAAGTTTGAATGCACATCCCTTAACAGGTCTAAAATTACTGATGACGGGAAAATGTCAACATTTGCTATTACTTAAATATGACATCATAATTTATGCTGCATAATTAAATCTGAAATTCTTTAAATGTGAATATCTTGAAAACGAAAAGAGCTTTTTAAATAATTTAAAAAGACTTGTTAATCAACTTTTAGGCTCTATAACATAAGTCCAACATCATTTTATACCTTGGGTTCCCTTTATGTTAATCACTTCAAATAACGTCTGAACAGGTTAAATGTTGCCATTACAGTTTCTACTAAATTACCCATCATAACAAATTTTCAGGATGACACTGAAGTGTGAAACCATAACAACAAATATTTAAGTTCAAGTTAAGTCACATTGAAGTGTTTCTTAGAAATTATAATTTAAAACCATCCCTTATATTTTCAGTCTTGCATCAGTCCTATCGATCTGATTATCACATACTTATAAGTATCACAAATTTTGTGTGTACATCATATGCAAAACAATGGAAAATACAGAATTTAAAAACCTATGTTTTATCAAACTCTTCAGAAACTGCTTCAATATGGCTTGAACTTTGTAATTATATTTTTTTATTACATTTTCAACTTAACATAAATTGGCCTGACTTGTCACTTTGGAAAAAGTGCAGTGTCAGAAATTTAACAAAGCAGTCAACACCTTTTTGGTAGGCAAACACAAAGTTGTAAAAAGCTTAGCATAATTACATGTTTTGCATCAGTCCTATCGATCTGATTATCATGCACCTATATACATATAGGTATCACAGGTTTGTGTGTACATCACATGCAAAACATAGTATCTATCAATAAAGAAAAAATGTTCTCAAATACTGTTAAAATATTGGTAGGACAACCAAGCTTTAATATTCTGTTAAAAAAATCTATATTATGTTTAAAATACTGCACCAGTCCTATCGATCAGATTATCAAATACCTATTGGGTATCACCGAGAATATGAATACATCACTTGCAGTCTTAGGGGCTTTTAAAACATGTTAAATGATAAATTTCATTAAAATTGTTACACAAAAAAACAAATTAACACATACCTCACCAGTTAGGAGATGCATAATTTCAAAGGCATGTCTAACGATTCTAACAGCCAATAATTTTTTGCCATTGTTGCGACCATGCATCATCAAAGAGTTGGTTAGTCTCTCAACGATAGGACATTGAGCCTTCCTGAAACGCTTCACAGCATATCTAGCAGCAGTGTGGGGAAGATAGACAGCGTGGTTGTCTTTAACAGCAATGTAATCCTAAGAGAAAATATTGAATTGTTAGCAGCCACGCCAATAAACAAACATACACAAAAGAAGTTAAAACATTTATAATCTTTGTCAAAATATCTGAACTTCTTCATTTCATTCAAGCAGATTTTTTAGGTGGTTGTTTTTCCAATGCAACCAGAATAAAGAATGTGGACTCTTTTAAAAAGACAACATACTTACGGTCAAACTAATATCAGCAATATCAATTGCACTTAGATCCCATTTACCAAATAATTTAATATCTTGAAGTTCAATGCTTGTTGGCTCCTCGATTTCATCACCTGCTTCTCCCCAAGTTTCTTCCATGTTTTAACCTAAACAACAGATTAATAATTCATAATTAGATTTAAAAATTTGGATATGACAACTGATCTTTTGTAGGTGGAAAATTTTCACATTTAACAAGAAGAGAATGGAAAGCTGGACATTTGCGATTTCAGTTTGAGTAAAGACGCTTTGTTCGAGCAATATACGACAGCTAAGCATCATTCCCAAAAGATTTAGATGATTGCCTTCCACTAAGCAATTATATTTATACATTTTTATATTTTAAGCACTCTTCACCCTCCTTCCCCTCCTAGAACCTAGTACAAGAACAGATTGGAAAGCTGGGCATTCACGAAAGGTATTAACTAGGCTTCTTTTTACAGCAATATTTCTAAAATGATGTAGTGAAAATGCAATTTGTCTATAACATCATCACAGCCACACACACATGCATTTAACATTAAGATGTTAAATGGGGAGTCTAGCAACTACCCTGGAAATATGAAACTTGGTGAAAATTTTTTTTTCATTGCAAGATCATCGCATCCTTTTTTCTCAAGAACCATGTTGATTTAATGGGCTTAAGGATACAGTAACCCCCTGAGGCACATACTTTTTTTACTCAAAGCAACATGTGGTTCCAAAAATATCGCATATTTTGTGTTACAATAGTTGTTTTATGACTGATTTATCTATTTTTAAGCATGATAGATCAATAACTCGATATTTCCTCACTTTCTACGTTAGAAAAAGCAAAGTTTTGTAGCCAAAGATAAAATTGTTGCAACAAACTTGTTTTCGTACAATTTTGACAAGATGGAGGGGTGTGTTCGACAAAAATATATACCGTTACGACTAAAAAATTTATTTCGAGAAAAAGCAAATCAGAGACCTTTGCTTTTACCTGCAAGAATCATAGTTACACCCACTTAAACCAGGCCCTGCCATGAGCAAATAACCTCCCGAGCAATTAATTGCTCGCGTCAGAGTGTCCACGCGAGCAATTTTGCTCGCCATATTTTTCGCTAAAAAAAAATTCACAGGGCATCTTTTTCAGGAAAGGCGTGCGCCTTGGCACACACCTAAATCGTTTTAGGCGTGTGATTAAAACGTCCGCCACATTTCTAGTTTGGTCGGACATGTCCGTAGCTCGTTTTCGAACTTTCGTCGGTTAAAACGTCCGATAGATTTCCGTCTTGGTCGGACACTTTTAGATCTCAGAATTATTGAATAATCCTGGTCCTTTAAATCCATGAGCAAACCTATTCATAGCCAACCTGACCATCCTAGCTAATTCACTGACTCCTGACTTAGTTAAAAAACTATGTAGACATAAATCTCTTTTGCCTGGCCCCTTCGTCATTCGTAACCAGGTCTTACACAAGAAATCCAGCCACGCGGTTCTTAACTAATGCAGAGGTGAACGCCGACGGAGCACGGATGACGCAAGTCTGGAAAACTGCACTTACAGGCGGAACAGACAATTTATCATGGATTTAATTGTAGATAATTTCTTTATTTGACGAAACGATTGGAAACCATAGCAGGTCCAAATTTAATGGATTATTTTCTTTTTTTCCGCAACTGTTATTCAAACAATTTTAAAAACGAAACCCACGTGCGGTATAATTTTTTTTTTCTGTATAAATTTTATGTATATACCTGACGTGTACCTGAACTTTCTGAATGAATTTTTAGTTTTACTTAAACCACGCGGATAAAGATTTTTTTTAATTTGAAAACGAAGCATTTTTTCCTATTTGCTTGTGATGACCTGAAAAATAAACATTAAATTTATGAAAACGACAGTATAGTCATGCATACTATTTCGGACATGTAGAAAAGGAAGTTAAGACTGAGAGAGTCGCTATACCAGTAGACACTCGATCATCACACCAAATATCTTTTCAGTTTCAGGTTGAGCGTTCGTGCAGGAATTTCACTTAAAAGACCAATTAATTCTTGAGAAAAACGTTTACACTTATCTCAAAATGTTAATATTTAGAGCATTTACGCGAGCACTACGCGGGCGCGAGCAATTGCTTGCGACTCATGGCAAGGCCTGTAAATGTTATGAATAATTAATCACTCATGAATATTTTATTTAAAATTTAAGGTAAAGTGTTTTCGTAGAACTATGGGTCTAGTTATTGTTAAACAGACAACAGGATAACATAACATACCAGGATAAAAACGAAAAAAATAAGGAAATAAATTATAAAGGTATAGATGATAAATAATAATATATTTGTACAGATTATTAAAGTGTAAATGTTTCCTATGTTATATGTTTGAGGAATTTTAAACTTTGAGCATACTATTGAAAACACTAAAAGATAAAAAATATTTTTTCTCATTTATCTTCCCTCTTAACAATAAATATTTTTGATTCTTTTTAAAAAAATATCAGGAAAATATGCCAAAGAATCAAAATTAAAAATAATAATTTTTTTAAAAAAAATGACCCTGAAGGGAGTTATCGTATCCTTAAACAAATTTATGGCACCAATTCAAATAAAAAAAATAATTGGCAAGTATGTGACTTATACAGTAGATTTATGTTAGACAGTGGTGGGTATAGTTTTAGGTTTTCAGAGAAGTTGTGACACCATCAAAAATGTATGTTTGCATCCTCCGATCGACCTATTTAAAATATAAAAACCCGGGGTTTTGTACTGTAAGTGCCCTTAGGCTTTTTTCTGCCAATAAACAGTCCATCATTTCATCTAAGCATAAAAAAGCCCTGGGAACAGAATTAAGTGACGCTGATTGGTTTTTATGGTGTTAGAAACAAATTTACTTTTGCTGATTAGAAAATCACAGGGGCAGATATCAAGCTGACCAACCGACCAATTTTTCGGGAGTTTCCCACCAAAAACAAGAGAGTTAGCATTTCTGACCACAGTAGCAAAGCTGAACTGTAGTCAGACATGTTGACTTGTTGTAAAACGGCAAAAAAGCCATTCAGGCAAGTATGGTGTTTTAAAAAAAATCAACCGGGTCTGCATCCAAAAATTTTTTGGTTGTAGTAAAGGATCAATGCTTTATCTTAGAACATACAGGAAATTACTGTCAGAAAAACACAGAGTTTATATCAACATTACTTTGTCTATCAAAACACGAATTGCCTTTCCTAATGACAGGAGTGTAAAACTTTTAAGGAAAATGAGTGGCATATTTGGACTTATCAACAAAAATTACATAGGATAGGTAATTTTAAATATATATTATGACTATTAGAACAGGACTTATTGTAATTTAAATTTTTTAAATTTTAAACCCTAATATTTAACTGTAGTGAAACATTTTCATGAATGGGAGAGGTTGGGAATAATTCTGGCGAATTCGGTAGATATCAGAGAAAAAGCACAAGCCTGAGCTTGCATATACTCGGGAGCATATGCATATATTTGGGAGTCCAGAACTGTTTTTTAGATGAATTCCAGCGTGACGTTATTTGTTTACTTTTCAGCAATAAGCCCTCTGGCTCTGGCATTAGCATGGCAGGAATAAAAGATGGTATGATATGGTGAAAAGAGGTTTAAACTGTTAACAAGTGTAGATTGATGCCTTCTGGTTTATTTGAATTTATTTAAAGTCCTAGCAATTGCCTTTGTGTGAAGAACTGAAAATAACTTTGCTTCACATAGCGCCCCATCTTTTTTCCTGCCAGAGTCAACAGAGCTTACCGCTGGAAATGTAAACAACAGAATACACCTTTACGATAATTCAATTGTACATGCGTTCCTACGGCTCTCCATCGTTTTACAATATCGGAAATAAGGAGGTAAAAATCGTGTTTTTATGAGAGTTTGTTAGAGACGAAAGCGTGTTTTCTCCAGTTTTTTAACTTCCGTCGTATCAATTTCTTTCAAATTTTCAGGAAACGTTAATAATAATAAGATACAACTTATGTGTACTTTTCATTAAAAACAAAACGCGGCAAGAAAAGTTATCACGAAAAAACGTGTTTTCTCCTTAATAAACTCCTATAAAAGTTTGATGTTTACCTCCTCCGATCGCAAAATAAGCTGCGATGGAGTGTTAGTTTTCCCGAATTATCGTAAAGGTGTATTCATATATAGCTGCTTATTTTAGAGAAGAAACAATCTTGCTTTTCAGTCACTGAAAAATACCAACATAATTCTTTACTGTTGATAGCAAATTTTGAATTAACTACCCAGTCTGTAAAATCATTTCCACTGAAATTCAGACGTTTTATACTTACTAGCTAGCTGAGTATATAAATACTGTTTTAGCCACACATCGATTTCAAGACGTTATTGCATACAAATACAAAGTTTGCGTGACTTAAAAGCTACGTTTTGCTACTATTGATCTATTTAATTAGAACTCTAAATAAGATAACATAAACTTACCTTCCTTTGCCAAAGGTACTGCCACAACGAGTAAAAAAGAAAGAACCACCGAGTACATGTGTGGTAGTACAGGGCCGTCGAGCCGCGTGCGATAGCAAAGTCCTGGAAACAACTTATAGAGTTTTGATTTACTTATTTTTTTTAAGTACGGCGGGAGAGAAGGAAAGGATAGACACTTGGGAAAGAACAAAGCTGTTGCTGTTCTGCCCGGATAATGAACATTGGCCCGATTAAGTACGGCAGCTTGCCCCGGTTAAGAACAGGGCAGGAAATACATAATCAGGGCAACATAATCAGGACAGGCCGGCTTATTACTCAAAAAATATTATTTGGCACTTATAAAAGGAACATAATCAGGGCAGGCCAGTTTGTATACGACAGTCTAATATTATTTCTCACTTATTATAGAACGAACATAATCGGGGCAGGCCGACTTATGTATGACAGTCAAATATTATTCGAGACTTATAGAACGAACGTAATCGGGGCCAACCGCCTTATATACGATATTTTTATATTATTTCTCACTTATTATAGAACGCACATAATCGGGGAAGGTCGGCTTATGTATGACAGTCAAATATTATTCGAGACTTATAGAACAAATATAATCGGGGCCGACCGCTTTTATATCATTCGTCATCACTGCTGACAAGCAAATAGCCCTGGTGGCAAAGTTGTTGTTGTTCTCAAATGAAACGAAATTTCGTGGCAAATACTAAATTTTGGGATTCGCAAGTTTAATAACTTTTCACCAAACTTAATTCCCGCAAAAAGAATAATTTAGGTTCCGTGAAATTTAGTTGCTTCAAAGAATATTATGTTGAAATGTATTTACTACAAGAGTACTTTATACTAAGAATTACGTCGAGACTTATTTCTTTCGCCATGTCTAGTTTTTAGGGGTGTTCTATCTTCCAGAGAATGTTTAATTCACAAAAGTTCGAAGAAAATGCCAATCACAGCCTGCCTGGCCAGCCATTATATCAGCGTTCATAATCCGGTCACCACGACATAACCAGTGCAAAAAAAACATAATCGGACCATGCGTACATAATCCGGCTGTCCCGGTTGTAAACAGGCCGTTTTCGCAATCTGGGCAGAACATTGCCAGCTGACTGGTCCTTCAATTTGCATGTTATACTATCAATCATATTTGTATGATATATATCATATCACTGAACTTAAAAATGATAACTGAATGCGGTACAAATTACTAAAAAATAAGAGAGCATGGTGAAGGCTGAACTTCTGGATCTGGGTTAACATGCTTAAAGTATTTTGATTGTTTTTAACAAAGATGAACAACATTTGAATTCAGCAACAAATTTTATGGAAACTTGCAATTTTTTTAAGTTTATACACTATATATATACAACTGCCTCTATTAGTAGCCAAACACTTGATGTTTTATGAAGAAATAACCATGCAAAACAACTGAAATTATAATACCTGGCTAAGTCCTTTTCTAATAATCATGATATTCAAAATTTCATATATTTTATAATTTTTGCCGATAGATCCAAATATGCCACTTGTTTTTCTCAAAAGTTTTTATTTCCTCTTTTAAAATTTGATGATATTAACCTGGATCTGTTCTGCCTAGATTGCAAACCCGTTCTATTCATAAACAGGACGGCATGGCCCTATTATGTTTTTTTTGGCCCTGATTATGTTGTGGTGACCAGATTATGAACGCTGATACAATGGCTGGCCAGGCAGGCTGTTTTTGGCATTTTCTTTGAACTTTTGTCATGGCGAAAGAAAAAAAGTCTCCACGTAATTTTCTCTGCGAGATAAAACACCATTGAAAGCTAGGCATAGCGAAAAAAAGTCTCAACGTAATTCTTAGTATAAACTCTTCTTGCGAGTACATTTTAACATCTATAATATACTTTGAAGTAACCAAATTTTACCGAACTAGATTTTGCGGATGCCTCGTTTTCATTTTTCGCAGGAATTGAATTCTGGGGATGACCTAAATTATTTGTTTTGTGGGAATTAAGTTTGGTGAAAAGCTATTAAACTTGCGAATCCCAAAATTTAGTTTCCATGAAATTTCGTTTCATTTGAGAACAACAACAACTTTGCCACTAGGGCTATTTGCTTGTCAGAAGTGATGACGAATTATATAAAAGCTGGTCGGTTCTGATTATGTTTGTTCTATACTAAGTGAGGAATAACGTAAAAGTGTTGCACATAAGCCGGCCTGCCCCAATTATGTTTGTTTTTTAAGTAACAAATTATACATAAACCTGCCCTGATTATGTTCGTTCTATAAGTGCCAAATAATATTCTTTAACTGTCGTACATAAGCCGGCCAGTTCTGATTATGGTGCCCTGATTATGTATTTTCTGCCCTGTTTATAAACGGGGCAAACTGCCGTACATAATCCGGGCAGCGTTCATAATCCGGGCAGCGTTCATAATCCGGGCAGAACAGATCCAAGAATATATATGATTCCGTTGTTTACATTTTAGTAAGTTCTTTCCGCTCTGGCATCTGCATGGCAGGAAAGAAGATGGGGGGTGCTAAGTGAAGCAAAGTAATTATCAGTCCATTTCTCTATTTCGTCACACGAAAGAATTTTTAGGACTTTAAATGAATTCAAATAAATCAGAAGGCATCAATCTACACTCTATAAAAGTGTTAAACCTCAAGAGATGTTTCCATAAAAAAAATCCACAGGAAAAGACCTCTTTTCACCAAATCCTCGCAAATGCCAGAGCCAAAGAGCTTACCGTTGAAAAGTAAACAAGTAACATCACACTGGAATTCATCTATAGCTAGCTAACTATGTTTATTTTCCCTAAAAAACAGACATGCATTTTTAAAGAATTAATCGTGAAATTTAACTAGCTAGCTACAACTCTGGAAATAGTCTGGAAATAGTATTTTAGCCAGGAGACCCATAATTTTTCTTACCCCTGGGAAAAAAATTGGAATAGTTGTTCAGGATAAAACATTCACACATCATCGTTTCAATTTTTCACATGAATGAAGTTGTGCTCTTTTTTACTCTGACGTAAAGGCATTTCTTCATTATTTTTTGTGACTATTAATTTACGAGAATCTTGAATAATGCCTATAGCAGGTACATATTTTTGTAAACTTAGCCAAAATTCATGAAAAGCACAAAAATAAAAAGCCTTGATTAGGTTAATTTTTTGCAACAATTAAATAAGGAAACAACATTTTATATTTCTTGCTTTCTTTCAGTTTAACTATAAATTGTTATCATCTGCTTTAACATGCTGCAAATCAATGGCACTGGGCTTAAACTGTTAAATAAAAAATGAGTCGTAGGTAATGTTTTCTTTGTTAATATATTACATCCTCTCTAAGAAACACCCTGGGAGTTAATTTTCTTTTCAGGGACTGGTCATATAGCTTGAAGTTTTTCTAATAAAGAGGGACTTGTACAGTAAAAAATGCTCTTCCTAAACTTTTTTAAGGAAAGTAAATTAAAGTTATTATTTCCAGTGACTATATATAGTCAATGAACTTCTGAGTCGATCAGGTCATATTTGTTGATTGTAAAGCTATTTCTATTATTATAATTTCTGAAAAATCTGTTTTTCTCTATATATTGTATTGATAGAACAGCAATGTTTAAATTAAATTGACAATTCAGTATCAATAATTCTATAATATTGTATACACCTTCAGGAACTTGAAAAGGGTGGATTACAGCAAATTTTCTACAAGTTGCAAATCCGATAGCGAAGGTAATTGTAATCTACTGAAAGTTAGTGTCACATATATACCTGCAAGTGCTCACTAAAAACTATATATATACTTGTAAAATTATAATAATAATAATAATAGTATTCATAGAATTATACTAGACTGATAATTCTGATTTTTCTCTCTATATAAATTAGTAAATTCTTTTTTTTGGATAATACAACTAGTACTAGTTGCAAATTCCAAATTTTGCATTTATCTCTCTCAGATGATTTTCAAGATTCTCCTCCTTCTGTTACTAAAAAGGTGAAGACAGTAAAAGACAAGAATATACAAAATAAGAAAACAGTTGTGAAAAAGAATCAGTCAAATTGTGCTTCAAACAGATCGTCTCGGTAAGATTTTAGCATGTTTTTTTCTTTCAACCGTTTACTTTATATATTCTGCAAGTGCTCTAATGTTCTTATAAAATTTTAATTATGTTAGCAAGAAACAATATGTACTTCTAGAAGCTTGGCACAAAATAAATTTGGAAAAGGATCCCTTTTTCATCAAAATAAACGCTTTTGTTTGTTTGTTTGTTTTCAACTTTGTTACCCAATTCCTTTCTAATTCATGTCTATGATATTTAGCACTTCAAATGCAGAGACTTTATTTGAGCAAGATGTGTTAACAGCAATTGAAGTATCTCGAAATAATAGTTCAAATTCTGACAAAAATACCGAAAAACAGAAAGATATCATTAGTATATCTGATAGTGAAGAGGAAGTTGTTAATTTGTTGAAAAAGAAAAGAAAAAGTGGCCGGCTGGAAGGTATCAAATTAGATAGATAGATACATAGATGTGCATATATTACATGGCTAGCCTCACAAATATCGAGGGATATACCCTGTCTATTATTATCGGGATCGGGAGTCCTAGAGTATTTAATGCTCATTTTGAGCTACGCAGACCCAATTAGGTTCTGCGCTCCATCAGACAACTCCCTGTCACATTCAACGGCCCACACAGTGTGCCATCTCCCCAATTTCCCTCACATGGCTTGGGTTAACCCGGGACTATGGTATCATTCACTCGCCTATATTGAATCGCCGCGAAGGGGAATGAACCCCGGTCTCCCGCACAAAGTGTGAGAGTTATAACCACTAAACTACGGCGCCATGTTGGTGTGTATCGATTCGTTATTTCTGTCATATATCAGGTGTATTAAGAAGGAATTTCATCAATCCAACATCTCCATTTTATTTTTAGATAGCTCTGAAGAGGAATCGTCCAGTTCCTGCCGTCTTGCTGATACTGTATCAATTATAAGACATGATGATAAAAAGTCAGACACCCCAGATAGTGATATAAAGGAAGGTACGTATCTGTTCTACCAATATGTTTGTTATTAAAATTTACATTTTAAAGGTAATCTAAGGTCCCCCCCCCTTCCCTGCCGGTTTTCTTTAATAACTATTTTTTGATAAGTATCATAACCATACTTATCTGACTTTTCATATTCAACTATAAAGCACCTGCATGTCAAATTTTAGGTCCCATACCTTAAATATTGGCTATTACTCGAAACCCCTAAAAATCTCTACGAAATCCTTATATCGGGAAAATATTTTAACTTTCGATATGATTATTGTATGAACTTGAAACTTGCAACACAACTTTATTTCACCAAGAGAAATTGCCTTGTTTCTTGCAAAATTTAGGGATAATAAGTAGTTTTGTTGGCGTAAATTCATCAATTTTTTACCCCGCCCGCGCCATGTTATGTACCTTGATAAAAAAATAATTTTTATAATAAGAGTGTATTAGTGACAATCCGTCAAAAAAGAAAAGCATTGGTTCCAGTTAAAAAAGGGTAAAGACAATTTTGCAAATGAAATTGGTTGGGTGTTAATTGTAGATTGATTGTGGATTGTGTGTCTGGTTTCTGTGTCTCTACATCGGAAGTTAGTTTTCTTTGATCGGACATTTTTCCATTTTCTCTGAGGCATTAAGAAAACACTATAGCACACCTGCGGCAATTAATTCAGCGTATAAATCGTTGTAATGGAAGCCATACCTTTCTAAATAAGCCTCGGTGTAACTTCGTATAGCTAAGTATCGCGAAATTTATTGTGGCTATATCCATTCACAAAATTTAATTCTTGCGAAATCCAATAAATTGCAAAATTTCGATTCGCGAAATCGCGAAAATTAATTCCCGCAAAAAATCTATTCCATGGTATATCGAATAATATACACAGTTCTCAGCATATGTGCTTTATACCGTAGAATCAACTGACTCACCGCGAAAAATGGAAAAGAAAGTATCAAAACCGGTCATCAAAAATAAAGAAAACAAGAAAAATGTATCTATCGACAATTTACCTACAGAAGATATACGCAAAACAACGAATAATAACGGTATAATGTTTACGTCATTAAAGTGTAAGAATCGCAATCGATGTATAAGTTGGATTACAGTGGAATGAAATCTTCGCGATATTGTACTCTTGTCGTAAAATTAAACCCTAGCAAAAATACTTTTTCTTAGACAAAATAAACTTTTGTACTTTGTTGAATATTGCGAATTTAATTAAGGTGAAGTAACTCATTTTTATATATATCAGCGATAACGCAAAGAAAAACCGTGTTTATTAATCAGTAAAATTCTATAAACAATTTTATGTTTCAGAGAATAAAAACGGATCGGCGACTCCAAAACAACTGCAAAACAAAAAATATCCCGTTATTAGCAGCAATAAAGTTCTAACACCTGGAAGATTAAGGCTTGGTCTTTCAAGAAATGTAAGAATTACTAAACCGTTACATTCCAATGTGAATATGTATCCATGTTGACTGTTTGACAACTGTCAGGTAACAAAGGATGTTGATGTCACTATGAGGACTATTATTTTATTTTAATCTGTATATATTAATTTTGTAATAAATTTATATTTAAATATTTTTCTTTAATTTGTTTTTAGTCTTCTAGATTTGTTGTAAATAAAACGGGGTGAAAGAAAATTCTTGAAATTCTGCTCAGCAATTTTTTTTTAAATCTATATTTCGGGAGAGTATTAACAAATTGAAATTAGTGGATTTTCCGACGCAAGACAGTAGGAAAGGGCCGGTAATACCAGAAGGCGATGCGGGTTAATAAATTTAAGTGGGTGTTAGATTTTCCGAAATTTAATTGTTATTCTAACTTTCGTATACCCGTGAGACGTTTCAATTTCGCTTATGGGCCTGAATTTTAATTTCTCTAAAATAGAAAAAAGAAAAGAAAAAAGAATTAAAAAGTGACAAGGTTCTGAGATTAAAATGTGTTGACCAAGTGCCAGTAAAAAGGCAAAAAGTTTCAAAGTGATAATTTGTAACTTTAAACAGCTGTTAAATAGAAGAATTCAAAATTCCAATGCACCGCAGGCAAAAGAATAAACATTGGAATTAAGAAAATTAAGAAGTGTTGTAAACAGAGGTTTTGTTATAAGTTATAAGAGAATACAGTTAGATAATGTTATCTGTCAAAAAGCTTTTTTTACACTTGCACGTCCTTTTAATCGCCAAGATTGCATCTTTTCCCAGTAACTGATGAGTTCTTGAAAAAATCACTCTAACTCAAGCTATTGTCTCATTTTTGACTAAATTCGCGTAACTCGAACATTTGTTATGTCAAACTATTTTTCTCAGTCTTGTGGAGGTTCGAGTTACCGGGAGTTAGTTGTAATTGTTTTACAATAGATGTTGTTTTCTTTGGTCTAATAATTCAACCATATACTTGTCCAGACCACCATCCATGCTGGTCCTACTAACGTTAAATCAACCCAGTTTTTTTCTACAAAATAGTTAACTGCGAGGCTGAATGATAAAGGATATCGCATCTTAATAACAGTTGCGCATTTGATAGAGAAACGTGATTGGAATTTGTAAGCAAACGTAAACTGGCCATGCAAACTGATTTAGCTTGAGTACAGCGGCATACATTAAGAACTAAAATTTTCGACGGAAAATGTTTCGGCGGAAAAACTTTCGGACACAATTTTTTATTTCAGCGGAAAGATTTTCGGACAAGACTTATGAAGTCAAAAAATGTATAGGTAAGTTTTTTGAACGAATTTTAACCAAATTTCAAAAGTAATGATTACGGGAAATGACACAAAAAGAAGGCTAAAAGCAATTATAGTGTCATATATTCAAGATCTAAAAAGGGGTCTTCAGGATCCAACTTTATAGATAGACTCAGCCAAATGTGAAAATAACGAAAATAATAACTTCAAAAACTGCATTTCTTATTGATTTTCTGATTACCCTCACACAAAAAAACTTTCGGCAGACCCAAATTTCGGACGCAAAAATTTTCGGACAAAAAAAAATCCGAACGTTTTTCCGTTTTTAAAACTTCATTCGGTTAACAACATAGCTAAAAGTTCGTATCTTTATGGCTAAAGTAATAAACATATTTTATAGTTTCCTTTTTTTATTACCATAAACTTTTGCTAATAAAAAATTTGTATGAAAACACGACACAAACATATAACATATAATAAAAAATGTCTACTACTTAATGTAGTATTGAGAACTCGTCATTCATCTTGTCCATTATTAACTGTAGACGAGATCTCACTGTCGAACATTTGATCCTTGGTTTGTAAAAACATCTCTTTGAGCATTTTCTTTCAATGTCACTCATAAAATGTCCAACTATGTCCTGTGTAAACTCATTTGATTTGTTAAATCTTTCTTCTAAAGATTTTAGATTACCTTCTAGGTCGAAATTTTGTTCTTGAAACTTGATAACCTGTGTGTCTTTACAGATTATTTCTTTTGATAAATTTGAAATCTCATTCTCTTTTTGACAACGTTCTTGTTCTAGCTGTAGTTGCAAAAGAGATACTTCTATGGCATGCTCTGCCAGAAGCTTGGCAATTGTGCTCTCATTCTCTTGACAGATTTTTTCTTCTCTTTCTTTCATGTATGCCAATTCTTGTTCCTTTTCCTTCATATTGGATTGGCATTTTGATATTGTTGACTTCAATTCTCCAACTTCTTCAAGCTGCATCTCATTCTTTTCCTTCAGACGTGCTATTTCATCCAACATGTGGGTACGTTCATCCTCATAAATCTTTACTTTTTGTGTTGACTCCATATGTTGCACTTCCAAAGATTTACTACGTGTTTCTGCTGCTTCAATTTTTTTCTTATATCCTTCAACGCTTGCATGTAAAAGTGCATGTTGTTGATTCATCTTCAGTAACACTTCGTTGATGGATTTATTTGCGAGCTTAGTCTGAGCTAGCTCTTTCTCAAGAATTTGATTCTGCTTTGATATCGCTTCATAAGCTGAATTCAATCTTTTCTGATCAATTTTCATTGCAGCTATGGTTGCATCTTTGGCTTCGATTTCAATAGCTCGATTTGCTATGTCATCTTTCAAGGATAGGATAATGACTGTGTTATAATTCAGTTGTTGCGTCATAGCGTTTATAGCAAAATCTGTTTCTGTTGCCTAAAAAAACAAGGTTGTTTAAGAATTTACACATTCTTACTCAAGAGGTATTTGGTAAGTTATGGTACAAATTAGGCTAATTTGATATAAGAGGTACATGTAATGAATTGACCAAATAATCTCAACTAAATTGGAAAACATTAACTGCAGATTGCAATAGGAGTATCGATCAAACTTACTTGATTGGACGCGATGTTAAGTTTCTCCTCATCTGCGACCATTGTTACATTCTCCTTCAAAAAGGTATCGTCTGGTTCACTGTTTTGTTTAACTTCAGCATCAGACTTATTTTGTACAAGCTGGTTGTTGATAACTTGTTTATTTGATTTGTTTTTATATTGATTCTTCTTCATCTTGCGTTTACCCATCTTGAATATTTCACAAGTAAACTGTAAATGATTGTTCCATGACAACCAATTTGACGTCAAATAATGTATATAACGTCATCAAAAATGGTGTCAACTTATTATTACGATTGTTTGCATAAGAGATCCTCTTTAGTTTCTATTGTTCGAATTTAAACTAAGAAAGCCGTACAAGCACAGCAACCGCTCAACTAGACAACTGACTGAGATATCATTCTTATTCTCATCTTGAAGGCAAGCATAAAGGAACGATTTAATAACACGACCGGGAATCCAACCCATGACCTTCTGCACTGGAAGTGAACGCTCTACTGCGAGGGGTATCACTTCCTTACATCCTTGTTGTATTACAATTCATTTCATTTCCTCTCTTGTACCTGTGTATCAGTTTTATTGTCCGCAAAAACTAAAGATTTGCAATTTGCTGACCTGCTTTAAAAATTACAATTCATAGGTTGTGCAATTGGTCGCAACCTCTGATTCTTATCCATCGTGCATTTCTTGCTTAGGAGGTCAACAATGTATTGTTTAAGTTATTTCGGTGCCCTTTCCCTTTTTCGGTGCTATTCACCTAGTGACGGTATTGTTTGATGTTAAGCTGTGACTATCGCTTTTAAACTCCCTATATTCGAGATGTGTTTTTTTGGGCCGTGGATAGAAGCGTACTAGAGATTTAATTCCTTGAAATTGCATTATCGTAAAGAGACGATTCTTAGACTCTATTTGACTTTAACTGAATGTTGAGTTACTGTATTTTAACATATTGGAAGAAGAGTAAGGTGGAAGAGGAGTAAGAGTAAATACGGGCTATATAATATGAAATAATATCATTGGCAATCTTAAAATTTGTAAATTGACTATCAGCATTAGCTAGGAGGTATTAGCAAACAAATCAATCAACGCAGATAAATCAATTTGCTTTTATTCAAGTTAGCTATATTATAAAATTAAATTAACCAAAATATATACTATTGTTTAATAATTAACTGTCACATTGTGACAAACCGTATCTACAAAGTTTTGCATCAGTAGCTTCTCTAGTATGAAATACTCCCTACACGTATTTGTCCAGCGTTGTTTGCGTACCGCGCCTCATTTTATTTCTTCTGGTCAGCTTTTATGAAGAGATTTTTTTTGCAGTCAAGTTGATAACGCACATAACTAAGATTCCTATCTATTGAATCCGAAATCCTCCACATAAGAAATGCTCATTCAGTTTATGTACATGCAGCATTGCTGTTCTTTTCTCCTTGGTCTGTCAATATTTCAAGTTAGGTAGAGTCTTTGTAACGGAGTGAACGTCTTGCCGCAGTTTTTGAGAAAATGTTAGTAGCGCCGTTTTTTAGATGGGCGTTATCCTTGCTCGATAAACTAACAACATCGTTTGTTACCGTGCCTAAATCTGCATAAGGATCTGGAGCTCTATTTAAAACTGTTTTCTTCTCACCGGACACACCTTCTACTGACATACCCATTTCCGCATATGGATCTCTTCCAAGTGATGTGTGATTTACACCGGAAGGCTTTGATACCGGAGTATCATCTTCTTTAATAACTGGTATGGTACAGGGATAGGAGCGTTTATTTCCAGACAGATCCTTACCCAGATTCGCATATGGATCATCAGTGTGATTAGCATTTTTCTTTGAT
This sequence comes from Hydractinia echinata, assembly GCA_030067915.1. Classification (NCBI taxonomy): domain Eukaryota; kingdom Metazoa; phylum Cnidaria; class Hydrozoa; order Anthoathecata; family Hydractiniidae; genus Hydractinia; species Hydractinia echinata. The sequence goes on along the minus strand of JASGCC010000113.1, from coordinate 866,909 downwards.
TGTCTGGAGTTGAAATAATTGGCTGAAGAAGCATCTTTCATCAACTTTAAAACATCCTCGGGTTTCAGAGGAAAGCAGTTTCTTCGACGCTTTCGCTTGTGATCTACTGCTGCCCTTCCAATTGGTTTAGACTTTTTAACACCATTTTCTTGTCGCGGTTTCTTATGGTGGTTCACGGTACGGATGATTGAGGTAATATCGTCATAAGATGGATGTATACGCTCTGTTTTCTTCTTAATAGGACCACCCATTTCTACGTATGGCCCCAGCACTTCCTTCCCCACATTTTGTTCCAACGCAGACGAAGGTGATACCTGGTTGGCGTCTACTTTGGCTTTTTCTACAGCAATTTCTTTCTCCAGTTTCTCAATAGTCGCCAAATCGTTTTCTGCTGTTTTACTTTCTTCCCCAGTTTGGTCGAGGTCTCCCTTTTCCATTTCGATGTTTTTATGATTTTTAGTGGGTTTCTTACCAAGACTTTTAACTTTACCCTGCGTGGACTTAATATCTTTAGGTGGTGCATCTGATTGACTTTTATTAGAAGAAGCTCGTGGATTCCCATTGGCATACGTACCAAGATCCGAATAAGGATCTCCCTTCATGAACGATTTTGTGTCCTCTTTGGAGCTGGTAGCTTCTTCAGTATTGTCGTTTTCTTCTAACTCATTTATATGAGCAGAGATATCTTTCTCGATATTACCAAAGTTGACGAATCTTTCTCCACGATTAGCCATACTTTCAACAGCACGTGGCGTTTGTCCTATTTCGTGATAGTGGTCCATTAGATCATTTGAGACGTGTACAAATCTCAACTGATGATCGCCTTGTGCATCGTGGCTTCTTGATAATGGAGGCGCTATCTTTGGTGATTTTGGTGAATAAGTCTGTGCTGACGCTGGTTCCTTAACGACGTTGTTATCGTCCTTCATTGTTACGTTCACAGCTTGATCCTCTTTAGAATTAACTGGTTCCTGTGTGTGTTTTTTTCTAGCTTCGTTTTGGGAAAGACCGATAGAAGTACCAAGGTCTGCATATGGGTCATACGTAGAGGATCGTTTTGACGCATTCGCTGTATCGTATTTTTTATGTTTAAATATTCTTGAATGCTTTACTTTTGATCTTTTTCTTTTCCTTAGCTTACTCCTGGTGTCCCCACCTTGGACAGCACTTCCCATATCTGCGTAAGGATCGTGATCTACTGGGATAGACTGAACATCCATCTTGGAGAGAAACTTAAATGGCTTCATGTTTAACAACTTCTTCCTTGTCTCGGGGTTGATTTTAGCTAAGGCTTCTTTAAATTTCGGGAACGCAGACAGAGCAGTTGAATTGGTTCCTTCTAAAAGAGTTGCAGGAAATGCTTCCGACGCCTCATTCAAATGATCAGGTGGGTTGTTGGAAGGTTGCACGTTTGCCTGTTTGGTTCCTTCGGATGGTTGAACGTTTGCCTGTTTGGTTGCTTCCGTATCAACCGGGTTGGGTTGATGACGTATCAGAGATATTGCTGTTCCACTCGTATATTGAGGAACGCCTTCTTTCTTCTGGAATGGGTTTTGCTTCTTTGATGGGTGATGTTTATGATTTCTTTTCTCAACATGTTTCTTTCGACGTGGAAAGTTTTCTCTCTTGTTTATTGATGATATGGCCGAACCTAGTGTTGCGTAAGGATCTAGCGCAATTTTTTCATATTCCGTAGTGTTTTTTTTACCTGTTCCTGTATCATTGTTAAGACCGCTTCTTTTCTCGATACTCGCAAATGATGAACCTAGGTCAGCATAAGGATCATTTTTAATTTTCTTTATGTGTTTATTATGATTTATTTTCCCGCCTTTGCTTCTTTTCTTTCCTATATCTGAATAGGGGTCTTTTATTCGATTATATTGTGCTATTGCCGCCTTTGTCTGTTCTTTCAGTTTTTCCAAGGTCTTCTCGTATTCTTCTATGCTTGGTTTAGTAGCATCCACATTAGTTGATGTTTGAGAACTTATAAGTGTATTCTCATTCGATGCAGTAGTTTTCGGCTGCGATAACGACGTCGAAACTTGTGCCGGAGTATTATACGACAAACTACGTGATTTCCCTTGATAATTCCCATTGTTTCTCGACATCAGTTGTTGTAACTCTTTCGGCAAGCTAACCACAATCCTCATTCTCGAACTTGCTTTTTCTGTGATCACTTTCTGAGGTTGAAGAACAACATGATGTTTTATTGGTCGATCTTCCAGAACACTTCGCCTTTTCAAGTCTGCATAAACCTCCTGTAGTTTCTTCTCTTCCTTCGGATTTAGTTGCTCCTCTTTGAAGATTCTGTTCTCAACATGCACAGCCACAGTAGGATCATTTGCAGTAGCCATCATCCTTGTTGAAAGACTTCCTTTTCCCGGTGGTCTTAAGTCTATCTCGATGGGTTTCTTCAACTTCGCTAACGGACCTTTAGGATTCAAAGTAATTTTTAAAGGAACTCGTGGTAGTTTACCAAATAGTTCAACTATAGTACTTGGTTCGTTAGCCATGTGACTATCAGTGTTGTCTACAGACTCAGATATCGACTGGCGTTTCGCTTGTTGAATTTTTTCCCTTTCCTTTTCACCTTCATGATCTTTAATCGTCCGAACGTTGATGACGTCACCATAGCCTACGTCATAAATCTTGGCAGAACTGTACAGCTCGTTGTTCGGCTTGTCTTTGTCGGTCATGAATTTCTTATACGGCTCCAGTGCAATTTTATCTAAACTTTGGAAGTACTGTCCGGCATGTTTGATGAACTGTTTGTGTTTCTCGCACATCGCGTCTATACAGGCTGGATTTTCTTCCATTAACTTCAGTGGATCTAAATCACCATAAAAACTAAGCGCGTTGTTAGCTTCCTTCTCATCTTTAACCTCCGGTTCGGGTTTCTTAGAGAAGGTTTTGGCCTTTGCCGGCTTACGGATAATAGCCGGTCGGTATGTGTCAACTAATTTTACACGCCTTGTACTGTTCGAGACCAGCGGTTTTTCTATATCCAGGGTAACGGGGCTACCATGTTTGTTTTTAAACGTTACAGAACTCTCTTTGTTATCGTCATCCGTTACAGAACGTGTATTTCGTATATTTAAATCCAAAGTATTTGCAGGATCGATTAATGATTTCGCAATACCCGGAAATTTCTTTTCTAAAGACGATCTTTCCTGCTGCAAAGTTTTTATCTTTTTTCTTAAAATTTGTGTCTTACGATGCGCTTTTTTCTGATGCTGTAACTCGCTCAAAATATCTCCGACCGCCATTTTATAGAGCGAGATTAACATATCTTTATCAAACGTTTTTAAGAATTTCTCTGTAAATCTTCTTGTTTTCGCGACATTAGTATGCTCTTCTTGTGGACGCATTTTGTCCATATGAAGCTGTTCAGTCGCTGACGAAAATTCCTTTTCAACGCTTGTACTTACTGGCACTGCAGCTGAGCTATCCTTTTTATTGCTGCTCTCTGGCTTAGGCTCCTGTTCTTTAGAAGCAGGCTTTATCACATTCGTATCAGGCCTTGATAACGTTACTACATCGTTATTGACTGGATATGACGCGGTATTCTCTGCGGTGTTATCAATAGGTGATTCTTCCATCTTCTCAGAGTCGCTTTCACTGCCATTGATAGGTACGACACATTTTAACAGTGCTTTACCTTTTGGTAAACTGATAACAACACCTCTTTTGAAGGCGTCCATTGGAAGTAGAGCGCCTGGAATATGTACTGGTTTCGCAACAACTATATGTTTCTTGTCATCGTTAGCATCGGTTTGATCTTTCTTTGTACCACGAACGACATTTGAGTAGACGAAATCCTCATCAAATACCATGTCATCGATTTTGGGTAAGACTTCATTGATGTCTGCTTCTGGAGGATCATTTCGTTTTGTAGCAGAAGCATCCACATTTAACTCCACTTTGGTATTACCCCCAGCTACTTCGTTATTTTCCACGGAGCTCATATCTCCACTTCCAGCAACGGCGAGGGAGTCCTTCCTCGCCTGTGCTTCTTCTTTCTTAGCTTGAGACTCAATCGCTCCTGTAAGCTTCTCGTTTAGTCCTTTTATAGGAGCTATTTTAAGCGGTCCTATCGCCTCAATGTTTTTTGAGAAATCGCAATTTTCACAGTGTTTCACTTTTATTGCTAATTTTCCTTTTAAATGAATGGTTACGGGTATATGTACTGTACATGGAGGTGGTGGTGGTGGTGGGGGCGGTGGTGCCGCAATAGGCACAGGTATTAACACAGGTTCAGGTGGTGGCGGTGGCGGTGGAGGTACGTGGTGAACATAAACAGGTTCCTCAATATGAGGTTCTGGTTCTTCATAATGGTGTTCCATCGGAGGTTCTAAATGTACTCCTTCTTGTGGATAGTCTATTTGAACATGATTAGGCGGCATTGACATTGAGGGAGGGTGAAACTCTTGACTGATAATGGGTGGTTGTGCTAATGTGTTGACACGAAAATCATCAGTGGCATATTGCTTTTTCTTAGCTTTCTCCGTCTGCGTTGGTAAAATGTTCAAGCCCTCTAAAAAATTAAATAAACGTTCTATATAAAAGAAATGACAGGGTGACATTATATTCATTATATGAAAACAAATTTAGCTGGAACTTTTTTTCGCGGTTTTAGTTAAACACCGCGAAATTTTTAAAACTAAATATCCACGAAATTTTTCTGTCAAATAGATTCTCCCCAAAAAATAAGAATTTTCCATTCGCGAAATTAAATTCCCGCGAAAATAACTGAATTTTACATCCGCGAAATTAAATTCTGCTAAAATAACTGAACTTTTCATTCGCGAAATTAAATTTTCGCGAAAATAACTGAATTTTTTATTCGCGAAATTCAATAAAATTAAATTCTGCTAAAATTTGTTCCCTTAAAGGTAAGTAGAGAGTCTCGTCCAACTTTCAATGTTTACAGTTTCCCTGGGTCACGTGCTGGGTAGTACTGGACAAAAATTGGACCAAAACATTCACTAACCTTTTTTGTCAACACCAATCAAATCAGAGGAAAACGAACCACTTGCGTCATCACTATCCACTGGATGCTCATTATCCAAAAATCCACTTTGATGATTGTTCTGCGTTTTGTTCTTTATATTGCTAAACGTTTGTTGGATTTCTTGATCAGCTTGCAAGAGCGAGTTATTACTTAGAATTTCTTTCGTCACCGTATGTTTACGATTCACGATAGCGTCATCGGATTTTTTGAAGTCAACTATCGCCCGTCTAGTTGCATGCTCTGGTTTTAAATATCCTAAATACAAATTTCAAAATGTCTGAGTTACAAGACAATGTTACAATTATACGTGGGTAACTTAAAACGTGTAGAAATATATCTCACTATGTTTCTTTTGGCCTGGCAGACCTTTTACAGTCAATTAACATAAAAAGGATTCATTTTCTAAATTCCACAAATACGACACCAGTTTAATTTCTTAAGAAACAGAAAATTTCTGAAAAATAAAGTATGTGAACCGCTCCTCGATCAGTTAGTGTATTTATGATACTTTAACTTACTATTCCTTACCTTCGAAATAGCGATCGATACTCAAAGTCCTTCTTAGGCCTATTAAAGATTCGTAAAAAAAATCGTGTGTAGTTTTCACATGAACCCTAACATCGCAATTATAATTTTCTCACTCGTATATCCTAATGTGCGGAGAGGAGATCGGCAATACGGTCGTTTTAACGATGTTTATTATCTATATTGCAAATTCATTGACACCAGTTTTTATCGCGATTCCACTTACCTATGGACAACACCAAGCAGCTTTCTAACAATACACATAGAAGTATGAAACGAATCTATAAATACAATAATTGCAGTTGGTAAGGACTAACAACTTCTCGTATATTATAAGGCCATTCAATCGCGCTATTTCTAAAATAAGATATTTCCTTTTGTAAGGTTTAAAAAGCAAAAGTTAGTATAATTTTCTGTTACGCACACGATTCCCTCACAACCAAAAACTTTGTTTATTATTCACATACACCATGCATACACAGAGCATACGAAAAAATTGATACGCGCAAAAATTAATACGCGCAAAAATTATTACGCGCAAAAATTATTACGCGCAAAAATTAATACGCGCAAAAATTATTACGCGCGAATCGAAGTTTAGCTCTTCCTTATATTAGTCTGAAAAAAAAATCAGTACGTATATATTAGTTTTTTTACAGTACGAATTTTTGACTCTATGTACGCGTTTTATCGCAAAATATTGGCAATAAAATGCGTTATGTCATCAACATTATAATAATCAATTGAAGTTAAATTTCCACGACTAAGAACCGATATAGATTTCGCAGAATATAATTTCGCAATTTACAGAAAAAATGGCGAAATCTTCTTCTTTTCGAAAGTTTGTGATATGGAAAAACATGGATATTCATGCAGAAAAAAAATATTTTTACCTTTTCCAATTCCATTCTTAAAAACAATAACCTAGGCCATCCTATTCGTAACAAAGTGGATCATCAATCAAAGCAACAAAAAATACAATCGCAGCATTATTTTTTATAACAAACACACAAAAAACAGCAGGAAAGATAGTATCGTAAAAATTCACGCCTGCACAACAAGGTTCTGCGCTGCAGTTTGCATTTGTGTTCTGTATTGTTCATTCATGGTTAATGAACCGTAAAACATATAGAACAGTTTTTCTCTGCACTCACTTCTGAATACATATAAACAAACAGTAAACACTGCGCATGATCTCCCACGTGCACAGGATGGGCAGTTGAACACTCGCACCCTCTTAGTAGAATGAATAAGATCCGTGATTTGCTGTACGATACCTCTACAAGCTCAATCTTTTATCTTCCTAGATGCAAGGACGCAATCTTTGTGTGAAAAACACTCACATGTAGCGAAATGATTGCTTTTTGTTATTATTTGTCTTTACATTTTGTTTGAGTTAGAAATTAAAATAAACAAATGTTGTAAAAATGTAAAATATATAAAATACAAATAAACATCGTATTGTTTTTTCCATAGGTTTAAAAACTATAAAAATCACATTTAGGAACAATACTTTTAGGAAGATTGATTTTAGTAAGGTACTTCTTTGTTCTTCATAATTCCTATCGCTGAATACTTTTTTATCGATCTCAACGAAAAGACAACAACCTGGCAAGTTTAAGTCACAAGATGTGTGGATATAGCTAGCTAAGAAATAATTATTATTGTGATTCTACTGAGCACCAAAACAATCGACTGTATAATATGGATGATGGTACAAATTGCCACACACATAGACAAGAATATGAAAGGCTTCTACATACAGAATGTGAGCGGTGCATTTTAACGTCAGTGTTATAGCAGGGAAAGATGGTTACTATTTGCAAATGAAAGAACTAAATATCGCAAATGTTTATATTTTTGTCAGCCTAATCATCTGTTGGAAAGCAAAAGGTAGGTCAATTTGAACATTTAAATGCAAAACGTGATGCAGCAAGGCTCCCTACTTTTTTTGCTAGTGTGGAACTTGAAAGTTCTGTTTGCGCAAGCAGACAAAAAACAGATGAAGAAAACTGGCAAAGTTATTTTCTGACGATAAATAGACTTTAAAATGTAAAAAAAGTTTCCTATGCAGCAACCATGATGGCGCTACATGATCCCTTTCTTGTCAAAGAGGGTTAGTCGAAAAAAAAACAACCTACGAGAAAATATAACGCAATCAACGTTAGAACGCCATGAAATATACCGCCTTCTTTTTAAACAATGTTTTTCATACATTTTTTAAATTGTGTGCTTTTAAACCTCCTTGGTCTTCAATCAGCTAATTGGTTTAGCATAATATCTATGCAGACCACTCACAATTTCACAACGGATATAGAATATCAGTGTTTTATTTCAGGTCACAATGTCATCGTTAACGTCACGTCGACCAGTAAAGAATACTGGGTACCACGTGTGACCGCGACCATACAATTGCCACAATCAGAAACTATTCATAACATCCTTGGTCAGCTTTGCTTTATATTTCATCGCTCATATGAAATGTCTCGATATAAAGAAAACTATCCGTGTGAAACACAAGCTAACAACCTTCTTCTATACGAGAAAAAAAGGAGATTATATACAACGACGAAAGATGGGAAACCGATTCGGTTACGTCGATTCGGAATAAAAAACGGAACAGAGTTGATGTTGTATTATTTGTGAACATGAACATTCGAATTTGTGTGTGAAAATCAATGAACAGCAACGTTACCTTATTCATAGTAATTTTCGCAAATTGGCGCAAAAATCTACAGGTGTTATTGCGCTTAAAAACGTAGTGAGAAACATAAATTTTGGTGTATTGTAGATAAAAAATTGGTGAATTTTTTGAAAATGCACTAAATTATATCCACGCTAAAACTAAAATATTGGAGCATTCGCCAAATTAAACCAAAATTTCACAATTTCTTTAAAAAATCGCAAAAACAAGCTGCATCGTACCAAAAATCTCATTTCAGTCAATCGTCAAATTAAATCCACGCTAATTTTTTGTCCTCTTCTAAAGTATTTGCTTCATCCGAATGACCATAGACAAGTGAGTTAAACTCGATGGCTACTTCAGCGCGAAAATATTACACGTTTCGAACAAAAGATCAAGAAAGTTCGCAAAGTATACAAGAACCCACAGAATGATGATGGATATTCAAGATTTTTAAGGTCACCTAATCTGATTTTAAAGTCATCAAGATCTGGTAGACACCCTGGGTCTATAGCTCGGTTTTAAATTTCTCATATACGGGAAAAGAAATCTTTATTACTTTATGTTAAAAAATTTAAATTAAAAAAAAAGATTAAGGTAAATATGTTAGTATCAATTCAGGCCGGGCTTTTTGGGAACTAGCCAGGGGGAGGGTCATGAAAATAGACTTGACGTGACACCAAAATTATTTGACCACCCTGTAGGTAACTAAAAAATGATAAAAATTCACCAAATTTCAACCCTTTAAACAGTATGCTTCAGGAGTTATTACAAGGGTTTAAAAAGAATTCATCGGAGTTTTGGTAAACGTCAAAACACGCCCTAATAAACGCCCTAAAATATACGTCCAATTTAAATGTAAAATATATCCAGTGCTCACGCAAAACAGCGCGATATGTCAAAATGAAATTTAAATTGAATGGTAATCAGAAAGAATTTTTCTTGGTAAATATAGAAATATGCTTCAGTTTTGATAGCTACACGACAATCTTTAGAAAAATATAAATTCGTATCATGTAAGTACAAAAAATACTATATGTAAAATTAGCATCCCAGAAGATATCACAAATATAATCTTCTGCTTGTGAGAGATTATTATCGAGGGGAAAATTGCCTCTTAGAGGTAAGTTAGCTAAAAAGGTCATAATTTCTCAAAACTAGAATATTGACGAATCAAACCACTATAAAATTAAAATTTTGTTGACTTTTCTATCGTTTGAAATGGATTAACACAATTTCTTGCATTTTTGGGAACGACTTGAAACTAATAAGCGAAATATATTTAGCGGTCATTCTTCTTGCTTGAACGCTTTTAAGTGGAAATTATAATTATGAAAAGAGCTCTGATTAAAAAAAAAACAGAAAAAGAAAGACAATTAAATCTACTCATCATGTATTAATTTAGCGTCTACCCATCATGCATCAATTCTCTAATCATCATAGTTGCGTAACTGGAAGAAGGTAAATCAAATTCCAACAACAAATCAGCTTTCGATTTATCTTGCATAGAAGAAGAATGTGACAGCTCCCAAGTTAAGTTGCTCGGTTTCACAATTATATTCCGGTAACTGCCCTGTACGTTAAATCCTAACTTTTTTAGTTTAAAGGAAGTCTTATCAATCCTGTCAATGCTCAAAAGATTATGATAAATATCTTTAGTTGCGTTTTCAGGAAATGCAATCGAGGATCCCGGCAATGGCAAAACAACGTCAAATATCGTATAGCTTTTTGAGTTAACATCGTCTGCATTTACCATTACATTATTTCCACCTCTGTTTACAAAATCTCCAGGTAATAAGTCAAAACCATGCATAAGGATTCGCTCAGTTACGACTTTATTCCATATTAGACTACAATAACTGTGCACGAAAAACAATCTCATGGCGTAGGGAATATTCAAAAACGCTTTCAAGCAACCCTCCTCAGAATAAGAGTATCTATTCAAAGCTTGCAGAACGAGTCGTTCCCGCGTTTTATACGCGGGCATTGTTTTTAAAGTCTCCTTAGCATTGCGAGTGTTGACAAAACAACGCTTACTCGCTTCGACTACGTTATCTTCTTCACTTTCACTTGAAGCCTTAGGACTGAGAAGCAAATCTACAGCCTGCATGTAATTCTCTCTCAACAAAGCTAACCCAATACGTGCAGCCGTCTGATCATAGCCGAATCTTTGTTCACCGAAATAATTAATAAATCCTTCCGAAATGACGTTCATCACGGATTGGTTAATTATTGAATACAGCGTCCGTCTTTGTGTTGTATTTTCGCCGTTACTACTTTGTGAAGTGGTTCCTGTAACAAGACGGTAAAAACATTTCGGTAAAAAAGATTGATAAGCACGGAGGATTACCTTAAAACAAATAAGGACACTATTTTTTAATACATCATGGCACAAACATTATATTATAGGGATAAATTTTGGTGTGGAATAAATTTTGTGTATACGTTAATAACTTTCAACAAATTTGCAAAATTAAGTCGACAAAATTGGCACTTGTTCTTATTTTTATTTTATTTTTCGTTTATAAAAGTAAACTACTGCGTTATGATATTTTGGTCAGGTTTTGTTGCCAGTTAGTGTCCATGGCCAATAAGAAAACCACGCGAAAAAATGGAACCTTGAGGTAAGGAGGCATGAAAAACCTTATCAAACATTTTATTTGTTCGGTAAAGTAATGCAAAAATGATTGGAGGAAAGGAAGGTTAAGTTTTACAAAACATCAACAAGGACGCGAGAACGTTTCATCGTGAACATTTGAGATTTGAAAACAACTAAACAGAGACATTTAAAACAGCAAAATTCCATCTCTCTCATTGCATTAGTAATTTCCCGGATTTAAATTTTCCAAACAACGTAAACCTTGTAATACCACGAAATTTTGAAGAATTGTATCTTGCAAAAAAGGTAGGAAAACAGTGTAAACTTCAGGACTTCCTTGTTTTGTGTAAAAATATTGACAATCAAAGAAGGTAAAAGTAAGCTCCTCCTAGATTGACCACACCCTGAAAATATCCTCCCATAGTCAAACAAAATTCGCGGCTATTAAACTTCGCAGTTTTCAATCAATTCATCAATTCTCACTGGTTTTTTGAATTCGTGAAATCTTATAGCCGCGAAATTTGTTTTTGACAACGACGAAATTGAATGGTTCATTACTATTGTAATATTTAACTAATTTACGAGAAAAAAATGTATGGTTTTTTTTAACCGCGAAACTTTATATCCTCTACATGAAAATATTGCCGTGATTTGCAAAATTAATTGCTTGCAAAATTGAAATAATATTCAATCGCGAATTTGAAATATTCTACACTCGCGAAATTTTGTACCCGCGAAACAAAATACCTTTTTACTACATACCTTGTATAAGATTTCTAATAATAATCTTAAAACGATTTCCTTGAAGATCACCTAGTTGTAGGTGAGAAGACGTAACCTTGGGATGGCAAATGTACCAATTATCGAACTGTCCATTGATGCCATCCTGAACAACTTGCGTAGTAACACCAGCTATTGAAACAAACTGATACGTCACAGCTTTCTTGTCTTTGATACCTGCATACTTTATATTCGATAGCTGCACACCAAGCTGTGTAGCAAGTTTTTGCAGAACAGTCAACAGCTCAATGTTGTTTTTAAATAACGTAACTATAATAATATCTTCCTTGCATTTCCTCTTTCTTTCATTAGTACATTGAGAATTTTTTCGTTCTTTAAAACGAATAGAAATTACTGTTCGGTGATTAAATATAATAGTTTTACTCTCAATTAGTTTACCATAATGTTTGTTAATAAAGTGATGCAAGGCTTTTCTGTTCTCTCTGGTGAACGTATGAACATCAATATTTAAACCGGCTTTGTCCAAATTTTCCAAGCACCAAAGCGAACGGCAGTTTACAAATTTTATCAAATCGCTTGCCATTGTTTCTGTGAAGCCAACTTCAATCATTCTTTGATATATTGCGTCCCTGCAACATGTTAGTTTTGTCTCGTTCTCACTCTTTACGGTGTGTGTGATCAAAAACGGAAAATTGTAACGAATACATTGATGTATAATTGTTCTTTTGACCTTATCATTAAAAACTCCTAAATCCAATGTTTTATCCATACTGTGTTTACCCATTTGAGTCAGCATTTTTAAGTTGTCATCTCCAATTACATCTGATAAGCTTTTCATACCATCCTTTAAAACGTTGCTCCAGCATTCAAATGATGGCTCAGAGCATTGTTTTCTTTCTGACACATCAGTGTTGCTTTTCACACACGTTGCATTATTGGCACAATTTTTGATTTCAGTTGTTTCTGTTATCTTCATTTTTTTATGATCGCTATCTTGAACTCCAGCAATATTCCCTTCTAGATTAATCTCATGAACTTCAAAATCTGAACTTTTTGTCTTTACCTTGCCATAAATTAAAAGGTTCTTAGAAAGAAAGCATCCAACACCAAAATTATTCATTTTAACACAGTAAAATCAGTATTTCTTTTATCCACAGGTTCTTGCAGGGACTCACTGTATTTGATATCAAATGTGCATATGTTTCTATAAAAGAATATTTGTTTCAACTTAAATGATATTTGAATGACGTCCTTGTAAAAATAAACGAACATCAGTTAAACATTGTTTCCTTTTCTGCTGACGTTAGCAGCAAGGGTTCCTTTCCATTTCATTCAAAAACGCTCATTTTAAAAACGCTTGTTTCAAAGGCAGTCAGTTCAAGCACACTCCTCTGCTAAAGGAACCAGATAACCTTGACAGGTATAACCCAGAATGATATATACAATTTCACCAACAGAGGTACAATTTCGGCGGCTAGGTTTTGGACTGAGACAAAAGAAGCAAGATCTGCAGAATCAACGTAAGTTACCTGAATATTTTTATTTTATCATTTGTAAGCCCATTGTTTACTCACCTGGGTAAAAACATTTGTTTTACAAAGAGAATCTTCTCAGATCTATCAAGATAAGACCTGGTAAGGTTGTTCCACCCTCGAATGGAAAATTACAATCAAAGAAAACTATACATGGGTCTGGAGAAGATAATGAAGCAGTGGTCAACAGAAATTTGCCTTGCTTATCAAAACATTGTTTTCTTTTAATGATGTATCCATAGATGAAGCATACACCTTTAAAAGTGAAACACCTCACAGTGGTGTAAATGGAATTTTATTTCTGGGTGGCAAAATTGTACCTAGGGCTAATTTTATATACCACTATATATATATACACATATCCTAATTCTGAAATCATGTACAACACTATGTTGCTAATTAGCGCTGCCAATTTGTGCAATGAATTAACAAAAATTTTAATTATCAGGGAACCAGTAGCTAGTCGGTAGGGCACTGTACGAGCAGATGCACCTAAGAATCAGAAGGATCCTATAGAAACTAAAATCATGGGGTTCAACCAAATGTGCTGGAAATTATGCCACTTAATAAAGTAACCAATGGGTGTGGAACATAAATTGACATATATATATATATATATATACAGATATTATTTTTTTTCTTGGCATCTAAATTTCAGCAAAATGTCCAACCGCACATATGTAAAAAATTCAAAATTACGGATATTTTACAACAAATTTTCAATTTTTATGTTTTAAATGATAATCTACTATTTGACCAAGTTTAATGGTCATAGCATTTAAAATTAGAAATTTATTAAAGAAACAAATTCTGGTCTGTAAATTACTTGTTTTCCAATATCTCAAGGACGGTTTGAATGCGCTTAAATTTTTAATTTATGATTCAGCCATTGGTTAATTTAAGTGACATAATTTCCAGCACATTTGGTTGACTCCATGATTCCATATTTCTGATTCTTGGGTGCATATGCTCTTAATTATTCTTGGATCCTGGTTTTAAGTGCTTGAAATTTTCTGATCATTACCAACAAAAATGATCAACATATATATATATTTAAATCCAGCATCGTAATTTATGGAAACATGCATTTTTTCACGTTTATGTTACACTAAGTTTATATAACTGCCTCTATTAGTAGCCAATCATTTGATGCATTATAAAGAAAAGACCACGCCAATCAACTGTATTAAAAATATTTTACTGCAGTTGAATATTACGGTCCAGCTTTTATAGACGACTTTCATCGTGACACGTGTTGTTTATAATCCCCATACCTCTTACGCAAATCGACAGGCAAAATAATGCAGTCTGTAAATCGTGGACCAGTCCATTCTAAACTTTATTTTCAGTTGGAGGCATCTTTTGATCTTGAAATTAGAATATAGCTTGCATGTAGTTTAGATTTACATCATATAACAGTGAAAAGATGCTAGTAGCAGTAGTACAAAAGTTTTTAACCATAATTTGACTTTTTCACCTACGGTCTGCATTTTTTTGCCTGTCGATTTTTCTGATTTTTTCCGCGCATGCTCATGAATCCCGTAAAAACGTAAACATTGAAAGTCATCTAGCTATAAAGTTTAAAAACTTTAAATTATATACAATAAGTCCTGTTTCTTAATAATTATGGTATTTAAAATTACCTATCCTATATAATTTTTGCTGATAAATCCAAATTTACCACTCATTTTGCCCAAAATTCTTTTGCTTTCTCTTTTAAAATTTTGTATGATCCGAGGAATAGCTAGCTAGCTAGCTAAAAGGTTGTGGCTTAGTACAAATTTCAGAAATTTATGTAGCTCAATTTTAGGTTTTAAACACTTTAGAACGGCTTATCGATAGAATTTAGGCTTAAAGGCGCATAATCACCCTGTAGGCAACTTTTTTAAGAGGTGCCTATTTTATTGTAAAAATTGAAAGATATACATTAGAAAACATTATCCTGAAAATTTTATTGAAAACTGACAACCAGAACATGTTCAAATGTTTCATAGAAATAACAAACTCACCCCAATTTCTCTTCGTCTACAGAACCGCCATGGCATTTCATTGCACGAATCATGCGATAATAAACGCACGGCAAAATCGATCACATGGTTGCTGCGTTCATGCCATTACAGAAAAAATAATGAATGAGGGAGAGTATCCGTAGCTGTGTTTCCATCGAAATGCTTTTATAAATGTATCCACAAAGTTCCGAACATGATAAATCACATAAATCAATTGAAGTTACTGCGTTATTTTTTAGTATTTAAACGTTTTAACTTACTGAAATCAGACTTCTTTGCAACACTGACCACTTCTTGTTGTTGTTTCTGAAGACAGCTTCGCCTCGGCTAGCTGTCTTACTTTTTGATTATTTTCCTTTGTTCAAACAGTTAGTCGTTTCCTCATGGAGACAGTATCAGAGCTAGACAATTAGAATACCTAAATTTTCAGAATTTCCCCTTTCATACTCTAAATTTAATTATCTCCATAGTGCTTCAACTATCTTCAACTATCACAATGAGCATTCTCCCCTGTTGGGTTTTTTGGCTTATAATATGCAGTAATCCCGGTCATGCTAATAAAAAAAGAAAGAGCGTGATAAGCATTAATTATCATAATTAATAACCACGAGGCAATGTTGTGATTTCTTCTTTCTGTTTTTGTTTTGTCTGGTCTCCAAAAACAATGACGAATAGAATAGAAGAAAATTAAATCCAAGTGGAGAAAGTGATACGGATGTTTTTACGCGCGGCCACTTTTTTAAACAGAACTTCTTTCCACTTTTTGATGCCATGTTTTGCAAAGAAAAAACAAGCCAAAAAGAACAGCATGGTGAACGGAGCCTACCATATTGGCGATTTTATCGAACTCCATCTCAGAGCTCATTAAAAGTTAAGGCCGTTTGTTTACCTACGGTTTCACACGAACATTTTGCGACGGCCCGCTTATTAGACAAGAATAAGAGATCAACAAGATCGTTAAATATGGCGGCTGGAAAAAAAACACAATAAATTCAAGATATTAAAGTACCATTATTTCCATTTCTAGTACGTTTTGCATCCTCAAATTTTCAGGAAAGTCATAACTCCGTTTGAACTTTGAAATAAATAAATAAAATGTATATGTTAATTTTTTTCGATAAGGGTGATTACGCGCCTTTAACCCCATCCATCACAAGGCATTAGCTACAGCTAAACAATAGTTTTGAGTGAAAGTGTAGAAGTAGGTTTTTTTAAATAACCTTCTTTAAACAAAATAATAACTAAGTAAATTGAAAGAACTAAAATGAATTTACCTACAGCGCTCTAACTTCAAATCATACGGATGTCGCCTTCTTTTCTTACAAATCCACCATTTAAATTTGTACTCATGCTAACAGAACACGATCTTAATCTTTGCAAGGGGCCGTGTCTGTTGCGCCGATTTTCCCCTGGCTCCCTCAACCCTCGTCCCAAAACTCAGTCTAAAAGATATTGAACGCATTATTAATAAAGTTCCTTCTCTTCTTTAAAATTTCACGTAATATATCTTTATTTGAAAAATGCTGCATCGATTTATGGTGCGATGGTGAAATCGTCCCCAGGGCTCTTTTTTCTCTATCTGCTCGTCCCTCCTCCCCAGGGGCATTTTTTTCTTTACAATAAACTTGGTAGTGGTTGCGCCATGGGGTTGACAACGGCTCAAAGCAAGGAGGCTTACTTTAAATCTCTTACTTTGAGCAATAGATCCTGGGGACAAAGATGTAGAACAATAATATATTGAAAAAAACCTCGATAAAGAGAATATAAATTACTAGCTAGCTTACCACAAACTCACAACGCGCTACACGTAAAAGAAAAATTTATGTGTGTTTCAATGTTTTTATTTTTTCCTTGGTTCAGACTACACTAAATTTCTTTACCACTACCGACACAGTAATAATCTCAAATTCAAAAATGTGGTACAAAGAATAGTCTTTGATAGTATTCTCGACCCCAGAGCTCTTTGATATAAACTCGAAGGTTTTAACCTCAACGAGCTCTGGGGAGAATGTCTGTGACAGCACATTCAAAAATTCAGATCTTTCGGGGAAGGATTCAAGATTAGTACAATTTTGATAATGAATGTTTTTTTGTCAGCAGAAAAGAATCTCTAATATAGTTTCTACAACTATATTACAAACTCGGGACTTCTTAGGTTTTGTCCAGGTTCCGTATAATTATGAAAAGTCTAAAAGGTCTGGGGACGAGTTTTTTTCTTCCTTTTTTTCTAGGAACACAGAAAACAAAAATGTTGGATTTATTATATTTTACAATCATAATATTTATTTATTTGCCACGCATCTTGTACGCTAATATGCGAACGTTGGCCAAAACTTTTTCCTTTTTGCTTTGAACGTATTGTTCTTTGAACCAATGGGATCTTCGAGAATGCATTCCACTCGTAGTGCATGATGGAGTCGTAATCATAAGGACTTCCACGACTGTCAACAAAATTATGAGAATATTTTTTGAAGTTATGCTTGTTTGCTAAAAATGAAAAAAATTTACAACATTTACTGGTATTTGTCTCACAGATCAGGTTGCATCTATCAATAATGATAGAATTCTGGTGTAAAAATCTCCCACAATTTCCATATGTAATTGTCATGAGTTCCTATTTTCAGAATTGTTTGACATGTGTTCCTTACCTTCCTTAATATTGTTCCACAATATTTCAACATAGTCGTCTCGATCTGGTCTCGATTGTTCATGCCACAATCCCAGCGCATGACCTATTTCGTGTATGGCAACACCAGTAGTGAAACAACCAAAACCAAGAGAAATTCTCTGATGACCGCCAGTCATTCCGACGTGTGAATAACACCTGCAATATAAATTGTGGCTAGGTTATGTTATTTACTTACCGTAACTTTCCCTGATTTTATATTTTTCAGCTATGAAATGGTATTTCAGCGCGACAACTGAAGTTAGACAACCACCTGAAACTCATCTCTATTGTCATAATGACACCAAGCAGAAAAAATAATCGGTTTACAGTTGTTAAGATGTTGCTAATGTCATAAATAGTAAGGAACCATTAGACCTTCTGCAGTAAAAGCAGACACACTATAACTTGCAAAAACTCATTATTCCATATTCTAAAAGATTCAAGCACGCATTTTGACATATTGTTTCCCAGCTACCTCACTGCTACATCAGGCTTAAAGGTATATCCAGAGTCAATGTTTGATTTACGCTGCAGATCATGCTACAATGTTGCTGCGTGTGTTATAATGCAAAAAAGAGATAAAAACGGCCTAATGTTAGCGAAAGGCATTTAGGATGAACTACACCACAAGAACGACAAAATAAATTTTTTCCTTACTACAAGAGCACCACCCTCGTCCCCAAGAAGGCAAAAAACCTGGGGACGAGGGTGACAAGAAAACATTTGTGAGTAATTCGTAGAGAAAATATATATACTATATACTTTCCAAAACCACCATCGAAGAACTCAATAAAATCTCTTTGATCGGTTCTTTCCACAAATTTTATACAGGTTTTTTTCTCCCAGGCTTCCATTGCTTTTCGTATGGCTCTTTCCGTTGGACCTTTCACACCGACTCCATTTAAAACCTTATTTTCTATAACGTGAGAGAATAATTAATTTTATTAAGGAAAACCTACATTTATCTCTTACTGAAAGAAGCAACTATATATTTGTGATTAAATGCCTTTCTTGAGAAAGTTTTATTTGGTAAAAACATTATTATTTTAACTTTTGGAGAATGCAAAAAGGACTAGATTGTTGGAGAAAGCATGGTACTGCACGTCTTACGTACTAACTGAGGTATGTAGTACAAATGGAACGATTCCATTATGCCATCTGTATCTTGTACTTTTCTTAAGTGCATATGAATTCGAAGAAACGCCACCATTTAATGCAGTATCGATTCTATCTTTGGTCATTACCATGTCACCTTCAAACAAATAACCATTGTCAGCCTCTAAAACATAAACAGGTGACGATTTACGCACTCGGGAAGAAGTTTTTTTGCAGACGGATGTACTTCAGCTTTTTCTTCATATTTCACAAGAAAAAGAATGATTATTTGAAACTCATACCTAAAAATTAATAAACTCTTAAATATTTAACTTTCCACGGTGATTTAATTAATTACAGTTGACTATCTCTAATCCGAATCTCTATTATCCGAATCTTTCTATAATCCGAACAAATTAAAAGTCACCGTCAATTTTCCTTAAGAAATTCTCATAATTTACTTTCTACTATCCGAATCTCTGTAATCCGAAAACCTCTATAATCCGAACTAATTTTCAGGTCCCTTCGGCTAAATTCTCTCTATAATCCGAATTTTTAAGTGTAAATATACCATTAACACTTTCGAATGTTTTTGTTTTTCGTAATTTGAATCTCTGTCGAATTCCAATGTTTTGATTTTTTTGTAAGACAAAGAGAAATCGCAAGTCAGTGAGTTCTTTTATTTCCGTTCAAACTTACTTATTCGTTTTTATTTCTCACCTCGATTTCTCTCTCTTATCCGAATTTTCACCCTTGAAACCTGGAAATTCGAATTAGAGAGACTTTCTACTATCCGAATCTCTCTGTAATCGGAATAAAAAGTTATCCCCCTTGAGATTCGGATTAGAGAGAGACAAGTGTATACTATTCGACTTTTGTTCGAAAATAAGGCTTTTTTTAGTATAAGTCGAAAATACAGCAGGCTTTGGCTGAGACCAGGAACCCAGCTTTTTCTGATAATGAATGGATTTAAAAATAATGTTAATGCACATTTAAAGAAGAGAAAATGTATATTTAGCAGTGTAGCTATATTTAGCAGGCAAAACATTTATCTTACCTTCAAGTTTGATCTTGTCAACTGCTCTTCCATTGACAGCGATAAAAAAGACAGCGGACAAGATTAAAAAATACATGTTGCTGCTTACTGTGACAAACGGAACATAAGAGAGCATTCTCCACACTCGTATCTTCTTGTTACCACTTGTGCAAACATTTGTGAAGCTCTTCCTACGTACAATCAGCTGTCAAAATAACACGATTCATTGTAGTGAGAGTAGTTACTTGTCATTAAAGATTGGTTTTATGACCTTCTACCTTCTTATCTGGCTTTCACATTAATACTGATATACGTTCGGGTGTCAACTACCTTAAGGGCACGATTCATTTAAGAGATAGGTAAACGGGCAGTAGGTAAAAGGAGAAACAGAAGAGGCACGTAAAAAACGTGGTTAATTTCTTACTATAGTCTTGTTTACGTGTCAAACAAAACACAAACATAGAATTTATTTTCTTGCAACAAATCACCGCGATGGAATCTAAAAAGTTATCAACATTTAAATGGATTTTAACGTTGTTACTTATATGGCAATGCAAGGGAAAGCCTGCAAAATCCTTTCCAAACCTGGAAGGTGAGTTTGGCCACATCTGAGCATGTTTGGGAGTTTTGAATATAAATAATGCATTATCTTATGGGTCCTTGTCATTAACTTTTCAAAACATGATAGAGAAAGGAGAAGCGTCAGATGTTTGTCCGTAAAGTTTTACCGTGAAAATTTAAAAAATAACTCTACATGACTGACGCGAAGCACCGGGGTAAAACTAGGACTGACACATCTATAGCACCGAAATATTTGGCACTAAAAAGTTATATTTTCGTTTAATTTTAGCTGTCGAAAATGGATATCTATTTCAAGGTGATATGATTATGAGCAAAGTGGAAATCGAGACTGTGCTGAGAGGAGGTGATGTTGATAACGTAAAGACAAGCACATACGGATTGCAGAAAGCACTGCGTTATAAATGGAAAAATGGAGTCGTTCCCTTCGAACTTGATGCTTCTGTTAGTAAGTTGCTTATAACAGTTTTACCTCTGCATTTCATACATGAGGGCTAACTGAGAATATAGCAAGGGAGAGTATCTATAACAACCTCGTCCCCAGGGCGCGTATATGCCTGTGATATGCTATCCGTCAGGGAACGAGGTTGTATATACAGGCATATTTCCATCAGAATTGATTACAAGGGGGGACCTTTATAGAAATATATTTTCAACTTCGTCTTCAGTGCTCCTTTACATCTTAATATTTTTTTAACGGCAATCATACTATATTTTAGAGAACAAGGTCTTGAATAAAGTTGGCATCAAAGGACCTACTGAAAAAGCGATACGCAGTGCTATGCAAGCTTGGGAAGCGAAAACATGTATAAAGTTTGTGGAAAGAACAAACGAGAAAGATTATATTCAATTCTTTGACGGGGGTTTCGCACAGTAGGTGTTATGGGCGTGTTTCCATCTGGTGTAACGAGATCTTTTTCACCCGTCTCTGCGTCTTAAATAAATCTACGGAGAAGCGTTGTATTAAGTTTTTTCTCTGTGTCAGTTATATTTCTAATGCTATCCCCCTCCTGTGTTAACACTAGGAAGGTAGATAGATCTTTTTCTATCTTTCTAGGTTAACACGAAAAAATGAGAAAATTATTTTACAAATCATGTTTATGTTCAGGTGTTACTCCCACGTTGGAAGATTAGGAGTCGGAAAGCAGAGAATTTCACTCGGATTCGGTTGTTTCACAACCGGGACTGTCATCCATGAAATTGGTCATACTTTGGGTCTACATCATGAACAATCGAGACCAGATAGAGACCAATATGTTGAAATTCTTTGGGATAACATTCCAAAAAGTAAGAATTCTTCGCTGAGTATTATGTTTAACAAGTACCAGCATTTTTTTAGAATTTATACAAATAATTTATTTATGGTGTCATGACTATTAAACGAGCGGTTGTACAGAGATTTTAATTTATCCGGAACACGCGGTAAAGAAGTATATTGAACAACACTGGTTCTTCAAAAACGCAGAGAGAAACGTTTTAAACGAAGTTGTTATGGTCTAGGTGATTTTATGTGAATCTCAACTCCCTTCGCAGACTCCGACTTTCCATAAAGCGTTGTTGGAGTAGCCGCTGACATACTAATGCCAACAAGAACAGAAAAAAGAGGTTAATTTTCTCCTACTTTTATTCTTTTACTTACTCAAATTTTGTTCAGGTAAGCATTTTGCATTCAAGAAGTATTCTCACAGCAAAATCGACAGCCTTGGAAGTCCTTATGATTACGGCTCCATCATGCACTACGAGTGGAATGCGTTCTCGAAGATTCCATTGGTTCAAAGAACAATACGTTCAAAGCAAAAAGGAAAAAGTTTGGGTCAACGTTCGCATATTAGTGTACAAGATGCGTGGCAAATAAATAAATATTATGATTGTAAAATATAATAAATCCAACATTTTTGTTTTCTGTGTTCCTAAAAAAAAAGGAAGAAAAAAACTCGTCCCCAGACCTTTTAGACTTTTCATAATTATACGGAACCTGGACAAAACCTAAGAAGCCCCGAGTTTGTAAGAAAACGTAGCTGTAAAGTTCTTGGTTTGAAACACATTTTTCTTTTGAACGTGTAATTATTCACAGGTCAAAATTTGTTTTGTTATTTGTTATTCCGCACATGGTAGCAAAAAGTAATGCACTCAACCTCGTCCCAGGGTCGTGTGGCCCCTGAGCCGTTATTACGGACTTCAACTTCATCAACAAGGCAAAATGCCCTGGGAACGAGGTTGTAATGCACTTGGCTCATTAGTTCCAATCTGGACCTACTAACTAGATCAAGACATAACCTCCTACACTGAACAAAACGCCATGACTACTGCACATAAAGCAACGTTAGACAACTTGTAAGGTCATGCGCTGGAAAACTAAAGCAGAATTGCCACATTAAAAAAGAATAAAGGTAGACGAAGCGGTTATCACAGGAGGGGGGGGACCAATCTTGTCACCAGGGAGATTTTCTTTATAATTAGACGGTTTCATCCTAATGCAAAAAGTGCAGGGGGACTCGATTGGAATTTAAAAGAAACGAAAATACATATAAAGTCTTTGGACGCATCCCAAGGCGATATAAGTATGTATCAAGCAAATACATATAAAGTCTTTGGACGCATCCCAAGGCGATATAAGTATGTATCAAGCAGAATGTTTATATTTGTTTTGTTTGCTCAGAGTAAAAATAGATGGTCGTCAATCAAAACAAGCTAACAACGACGTATTACGTCAAGACAGGCTGAAGGTCTCGCTTACAAACTGTTTTAAAACATACTTGTGTAACATTTGTTAGTCATGTACAAAACTGTTTTTAACAAACCCTTTTTTCTTCCTTGTGCTCAAGAAGATAAAATAACATAGAACAGCGCTGCAACATTCAGCTCTCTTAACAACCTTGTATACAGGGCTTCATGTTGTCGGTTCGAACGTTTAAACAATGTTGAAGAACTAACGTTGACATGATATTATTTGATAACGTTACAGCCGACAACGTTAAAACAACGGTAAAGTTTGGTTATATAACGTTATAACCAAAATACAACGTTATTTTAACGTTGAAATGACGGGATCTGAAGCTATCAGGAACGGTTTGCTTGGTTTATTTTCAGAGTACTTATTCATGCTTTACTTATTTTAGCTATTTTATGGCAAAGTTCTGGTAACAACGAGCATTAGGCTCAATTTTCTTTTAGAGGAATAACAACACGTATGAAGAGAATTACCGTCTGTTTCTGTTACGGCAGATAATTCATGCTGACATTTTAATGTGCTTTCGATCATGAGTTTCTAGTTGTTATGCAACTGAGGAGGCCATGCAAGTTTTTCCTTCTGTGAATACAAAAGAGGCTATTCGTCTCCAATTACAGTAAATATGTAAATATAATTCATCATTATAGATAAACATGTGATCGATTTTTTGTCACATAAAACGAAAAAATGGATGTTACCATATGCAAGTTCAGAGATGTTGAGGAATTAATATTTTGGGTCCAAATTTTAAGTTCTTTAAAATATTTAAGGATTCTTTATTTTTTTAGGTTCTTTAGGAGATTTTAGGTGTTGCCACCCTGCCAGGTGGAGAGAAAACTAAGATATCTAAGATGAGTATTTTGTCGCTGCTATATGTCTTTCCTGTGGAAGGCATAAAAGGTAGGCATGATACGCCATTTAATCACATGTATGAAACAAAAACATAGGTCTTTTACATCTTCTCAAAATGCAAAAATTAGTTAACAAAAGAAATAATTATATTGAATCACTGAAAACTTAAAAATCATTTAAATATATATATACATTTAATAAAACATAAGATATATATACACATTGTGAGATTCTATTGAAATTATTTTTTTTACCCGTGGTTAAAAATGCTACAGTCAGAATTTAGAATGAACTATGATACAAGTCAATAAAAAGTGACCAAATTTACTTGAAGTTTTTTCTATTTTTTTTATTGAATTTCAGGTATTTTTTACTCTAAATTCCGAAGTAACAATAAACTAAGTGTAAATCGTGCTTTAAATATTAATCTATTTCGAAATTTATGTGATCATTTCGCCACTTTTTCATCACATAAATTGAATCGGTGAAAAATGACAAAAACTTCCCAGCCGAGTTTTTGATCAATGGCTAAAATTTTTGCCGTTGTTCAGTCAAATTACGATACGATACACTTTTTAATTTTTTTGAAAAAAATTGAACCTTTTTACGTTCTTTTTCATGATTTATCTTTTATTTCCAAAAACTTAATTCAAAACAACAATCGCAAAAATTTAATCCGCAAAAAAAGGTTCAATTTCTCGAACAGAAAAAATACAAAAAAAAATTGTTATTTGTCACCGAATGTTCGAATGACTTTTCAGCCATTCGTGGTAATAGAATTTGACCAAACATTAATTTCATGATAAAAAATGTCTAAAACGAATTTGAATATTTGTGCATAGCGTGGATGCAAAATTCTTTAGAGTGGTCAGCGAATAATATAATTTTTTTATGTACTTCTCAAAAATTTCTAGGTATCAAAATTAATATGGAAAATAATTCACGTGACACATTTTTAACTTGCATGTCATACAAATGACCAATGGACAATGGAAAACATTGATATGAGTATTTCCCATTAACCACCAAGTGCATTGCTGTTTAAACAATCTAATTTCGACGTACACAGAAAAAAATCTTCTATGTTATTTTCAGATAAATTTTTAGGAACATCACCTCTATAAGGTACTCCCAGGTAAGCACAAAAATTTCAGGTAAGCACAAAAATTCCAGGTAATTCCAGAATTTTTTAGCATTGTTTCTACTGCTGATCACCCTCTGATACTTTTATATACATAAAAAATTCATTAAAAATTGAAGAACACATAAAGAAAAAAAAAAAAAGAAAAATAAGAAATACAAATAAAAAGAAAGTAAAAGTAGATTTTCAAAATAATAATAAAAATGACGCTAAAATTAACAACCAGGTAAGTAGAACTGGATAAACGACTGTTTGAACTCTTTGCTTGAGCGAATTCCATAACCAGAATGTGCGTAGAGAATAGTAAGAACTCAAACTCCCAGGGCGTGTTATACAACCTTCTTTTTTCGTCATTGACAAATATCCACATAAACAACAAAAAAGTCAAAAAAAAAACAAAAAAAACCAAAAAAAAACATAGTCTTCACCGCATGGTGAGGGTTTTCAACTTAAAAATCGGAAAGGAGAAATTCTCTAATTCTATGTTTGACATCTAAGGAAAAAAATTATCAATTTATCTTTTGGAGTGCAATCATTATGAGCTAAATTTATGATCGTGTAAAAACGATAAAGTTCAAAAAAGGCATTAGATCGTGCTCAAAGCCCTATTTCGACGCGAGAGAAAAGAAGAATATGAAGAAGAGACACAACACACAAGACTAGGTGTTGTCCACGTCAAGCATTTCTAGTAGAAATGTATCTATCGGAACATCACCGATCAATTTAAAGAAAAACAAATGTTCCAGCACTTGTAAAGCAATCGCCTTTAACGGCGGTAGCCTGAGTAGGAGGTGGGCAAGTCTATTGGGATCATCTGGATAAGTCTTTTTAACATACTGGCAAAGTGTTGCTATATATCGTTCCCGAATTGTTTCCACTTGATCAACTTCCCCAAGCTCTTTCGTATCTAGTTTATAACAGAAAAAAATATTAAGATAAAAATTCTAAAGACAAAAAAATATATCAAAAAACATAGGAGAAAAAAGGCCCCGCATAAGAGAAAAAGAGAAAAAGTACGGGGAAAAAATTCACCCTAAAACACATACGTTAAGAAAATACGGTACAGAACGCCTAGAAAAGAAAAAAATGGTCCAAGAAAAGAAAAAAATAATGAAATTGCTGAAGTTAAGGACTGGAGCTCTACAGTCCAAAAATAAATAAATAATAATAATAATAATAAAATTACCGGGAGCAAACAACATGATTGCTCTCAGACAACCCCATTCGGAAACATCAATTTGTAACTTTTTCATTGCATTGATGACTTCAGTAAATAATTTATTGACAAGAGTTCCTACGCCAGCCTTCTGTAAATTCTCCCTTGACAAGTGTAGACCAGTAGATAACAGGATACCATTCGAGACTGCACTCGATCGATAGCAGAAACCACCAATAAGTAACTCTGGCCAATTCCACTGTAACAGTTTGACTTGATCAAGAACGCTTAATTCTGTGAAATGGGGGAGTCTTTTGGCCCACTCAGCTAATGATGCAAGCTGAAAATATTAAAAGTAAATTGAAAAACGTTGAGAACGTAAACATTTTGTTGCATGAAGCATTAGAGGGTCATAAATTTAGCAGGAAAACTTGCAATGTGCTTTTTTTTATTTTTCCAACTTAATTTGCAAGCTTTTGCCTTAAGATGGGGAAGATGGCATACCGCGCTATTATTCATGATAGCATCTATTTCTGAAATCATGGTGGGTCACTTACAGTAACATAAAAATCAATTATGAGAAGTTTGAGGAACCTTTAGGCAAAATGATTATTTCGGACTGGTACACTTTTTTTCACATAGTACATGCATATCATAAGGATATATTATCCATATCTACCTACTACCATGGACATTATATTTGTGGAAATTGCCGTCTTATCCTCATATGGTCAAACAGCATCACCTCGCCAGTACTCTGCAGCTGGTAGACTGCAATTTTTTTACTTTGGCAGGGGTGTAGGCCAATTGAACAAAATCGAAAATATGGAATGCATTATGGATTCACTCCACAGATCTACTCCACAAATAACCCAAGGCTCATCTCCATTTGATTGTATTTGCCGCTATAGCATAAAAAAATCTCACGAGCTTTTTCGTAACTGTGACAAAATTAGAGATCCTCAGTCCGCTGCAAACATTGACAAGTTCGGAGTGCATGTTACTTAGATAGAAACGGCTTTCTCGATTGCTTGTGGTTGCAATCTTTGAAATCCCTCCCTCCTTTTCGCTTATTTATGTCCGGGATTGTAGGTTTATCATGCCTATCACATACCTGATATGAAATTAACATTTTACTAATTAAGTCAATAATTAAAGCTGCATTTAATCTCTATGAATTACAAAGGTCATTGAAGAGGGTCATGCTTGGACTAAGCCAATCCCTAATCCGTAATGCTATAATACTGTGCTGGCCGACAAATGCGCATAATAAAGTAAAACGAAAATATTTTTGTTCTATTTTATTTTTTACATACATCATGTTTTTATTTCATCATTCCCGTCATCTTACCACTTGCTAACTTGCTAACTGCATACCGCGTTAATGAGATTGGCATTAACTACTTGGGTTGACAAGCCGCGTTAATTTACTTGTTTTACTGCATCGATTATAATTAAGCGCAATTTTGAAAGGCATTAATTTCCTGTAATAAGGCGATAAACACGTACATTCGCATTGCAATTTTATTTAAAAAAAACATTTTACTTTTTGTGGCAGTTGCTCAGAGTAACCGCAAATGGTAACAATAACCAAACATAAAAATACTAAATATAAAAACAACAATGAGGAACAAAAGCAACAATAAAAATAACAAAAACCTGTTTGTCTGCAGCAAGACATAACTGTCGGATTGGATCGATGCTCACATCAACAAAATTGCTTATTTTAGGATCAACGAAAAGCTCTGCATTGGATATACATTGTAAATCTACTGTTAAAATTTGATTTTCAGACGAAGAGACTTCTGTTGAGCTGTCTGCTACAGCAGTAGTCATCTGTTTTTTCTTTAACAATTTTTCTTTTTTATCCCGAGCTAATTCTAATTCGACAGCTAAAACAAAACAAATAACATACTTTTAACTCTACTATATACAATAAATGTGTACGTGCAAAATAAAGCAAAAACTGAAAAGCTATCCTTAACAGAATTCATAGCAGAATTTTATGACCCTTACTGAGTTTTGACTTTACAGAGTTTTCATAGACTAGTCAAAAAAGTAAATGTTTTTCCCTAAAGTGTAAACGCAAACATGGTATAGAGTGGTATACAGTACACTGTGAAAAAGACACTCAGAAAAACATGTAGGAATTGACTCAAGTTTTGAAAAAAGAACTTTTATCTAAACAATAGAAACTTCATTGCAAGGATTTAATGTTTTACAATTAAACTTCCCCTAGCTTTCTTTTCCTTTGCTGGGGCAAGGTGGTTTTCGTATGAAAACTGATTGGAAACACGAACAGACATACTCTTTGTCTCAGAAATGTAATGGAAATGACATAGAATATTTTACAACGAAATACTTTGACTGTGATTAAGAACATATCTTGTAGTCCCTTTGGGCTAAAAGATATGTTTTTCGAAGAAAATGAAAAAAGGGTAATCTGCAACAATTTTGGGGGGAGGGTGGGGGTAGACTTTTTGAGATTTTCTACTATGTGCCAAAACCCACGTAAAGCAAAGCAAACATTTACCTTCTTTACTCATTCCAACTTTGTAACATTTTGTTAAACGACATGACTGACAATGATTTCTTGTTTTTTTCGTCAATGGACAGTCCCTTGTTGACACACAAGTATATTTTCTGTTATTTTTTAAAGCTCGTTTAAAAAACCCACGACAGCTATCACAAACAATTGCATGAAAGTGTTCTTTTTCTGCTTTATCTCCACAAACAACACAAGAACTATTTTTAATAGTTTTTATATCGACTTTTGCTGTCAGCGATCTAGTTTCTTGTTTATTTTTCACATCAATTTGAACGGTACTACTTTCTGGTGAACTTTGGTTAATGCTGGTACTATCAGGGCTTTTTAAAGGAAAAATGGAACTATTTGGACTGGAAACATCTGTATTATGTATTAACCCCTTTTGTATATTATATGGACTAGTCATAAAGTTATAGTCTTTGCCTTTCGGGCTAGAAGTAAAGTCTGTTGATGCATTACTGGAGCTTAGTGATGATGACTGGTGCTGATGCATCGACGTTATGGTAGTTTCCACACTGGGTGGATCAGATCTCGGAGAGTTGACACTCTCTTCATTGGAAGCTGGAGGAGACAGTTCAGAATGTATCATTTCGTTAATATTTACTGCTATACATTATTCTAAAAAAAGAATAAGTAATTAAAATACTGCCAAACTAAATTACCTGCAGACAATCCACCCAATTACAAAATAATATTAATTTAAGGAGCAGTCACATATTACGTCATAAAAGAGGGTAAAGGAGGATTGTTGAAATTGCATATGCTTTTTATGGGAGTGGGGGCAGTGCAAGGGGTTTAGTCTGGTTCCCACTGCACTGGCATAAGAAAACCCCTGTGTGAACGTCGTTAACATAAGCATAAAAACTCACATTGTGAATGAAATAAAACATCAAATCTTTTTCATATTCTTATGCTTTATGTCATGCTTGAAGCACAATTTTTGCAGTGGGAAAGAAACACTAAAAAATTGCCTTAAAATACATTGCAAACAGGATATGTCAGTGCTTCCCAGACACCAAATGTATCCTTAAAATCATGTTTTCAGCCAGATTATTATCTCTAAAACATAAAGAAGAAGAGCAATGGGTTAGATTTTAAAATTTTATATTGCACTGCTTTTAAAAGAATCTTTGCATGTAAAATTGATTGGAACAATATTGCTTTTTGCGTTTGATTTGAAAATTTTTGTTTTGTCATCTTGATAAAAAACTTTCTTCAGTTTTTCCATCTGTGCCATAGAATTAATTGTTAAATCAGACATATTTTGTAATAATCAGTATAAGAATTTTTTTAAAAGCTTTGTGTAAAAATAGAAAAGGGAAGTATAAAAGCTGTTTCTTAAGCTGTTTATCTTATTTATTGGATCAGAATTGGGGAAAAATCCCAACCTTATCTTTGGATTCAACATGTTCTGCCAAAACAAAGGTAACATACCAAAACTGTGTCTACAGCTTACCAATAATAAAAGTAAATAGAACACTCATTATGTTGCATAACATAATTTTTTTCAGCATGTAAATCTAAAACCTCATGGCTGTTAATACACCCTCAAATCGATTTTACGTTTATGTGGCCACAAGTTGAACACATTAAAAAATTATGTGCACAATATTAAAAAAAAAAATGGTTATCGCTATTTTTTATTAAGGTCTAGAAATTTAAAAAAAACCTTCAGCAAGTGAACACAAATTACATAATTTACTAGATGATACATTGTTTTGGAAAAACACTAACTTCAAGTACTTATTGTGTATAATAAACAGCTGTTTCATAACACAGTTTTAAAAGTAAAAAAAGGATGTTTTCCTAACGTTGTAAGGATCATGATCTGCTGACAAATCAACCTTTTTGCTGGAAAATACACATATAAATATAGTGGAATGTGTTGATGGACGATTTATAAAAAAAAATATGAACACTTTCCTCAGGTAAAAATGAAAAAAACACATATAATGCCTAGATTTATGGCAAAACCATACTGTTATTCTATGAATTTATTAAAAAACCAAGCCTGTGGAAAAATTCACCGGAATTTACCCACCCCTACTCGCAGCTACCATTTTTAGCTCACAGACAGACAGCAAGCATTAATCTTTAGTGCATGAAAAATTCATGGAAAATCGCTCACATTTGCTATTTCATGTTTTTGTAGCATAACTTTTTCTTTGTGCATACAGATTATGGGTATTATTAATATAGACAGAATAAACATATTTACGGCACTAAGATATAAAAACGACACAGAATAAACATGTAGTATGTAGATTAGCAATCCTTGGGGAATATTTATAATATATATTTATCATTATGCAAATTACTCATATGTAATATATTTGCTATTTATATGCTATACTAATGTAATAGTAGGCTATTACTTGTCCTAAAAATAATTCAAAGAAAAAGAAGAGAGTATTTAAGGTTTTAATAACTCACAATGCGCTGTAAATGTAATGCGATTTTTTTGCATAAAATAGGCTGTGGCTGCACCACCTATGCAGCCAAATGCAAGCAAAAATGAAATGAAGGTGGCATGCGTGAAGTAGGCTTAAAGTTATAACAAGAGAACGATGTTTTGTAGTGTCGCGACTAGCGTAAGTTGGAGTCTGCTTTTGATTAGTAAAGTATGTTCTAACACAGTCTAGATCAGATTGGAAGAGGGTCATTAATATACCCCGTCCAACCCATGCTAGCATGGAAAACGGACGTTAAGCCGAGAATGATGATGATGATGATGTTCTATCTAAATCTAAATAAAAAACAAATTATTAGAAAAACAAATTCAGAGTAACAAGTTTGAAAATCAAGATCGCTCAGCTAGCTAATTTTTTTGTAGAACTGGGGGAGCAATTAATTAATTAATTAACTATTATCTCATTTCTTAGAATTGGGCACGCCTTTGCACACGCGGGAGCGATCACTCGCCCCTTATTGATAGGCCTGCTTGTTGGAACAGATGTTTGGATATTTTAATTCTTTTCACAGACTTTTTCAAGAACTTGAGATGAGATAAGACACTTTACCTTTTTTACGATAAACAATTATTATATACTATATTTATTAGGGATGTAATGGTTCAGACATAAATTCAGTATATTCATTATTTCTTAAAATTTCTAGGATTTTTTACAAAATTACTTATTGGATATAAAAGCAAATTAAACAAGAAAACCGTCCGGTTTGATCACACATTCGTATTGTACACATACTTTATACTTAAATATTGTATTGATTATGTTTATATATCTTGTATCTATGGCAACATTCTTGTTTATATAGACCTGTTGTATAATTTTTATTTTACTTGAAAATGGGTGTATGACACCCGAAACGTCGTTTTAATTTGTACACATACACATGGATGTCCAAGTTTTAACATAAAATATTGTCAATCGAATTTCTAATGTCTGATGTAAAAACAACAAGAACTGAAGCGGTTTGAACACTCACACAACACTATGATGATAAATAATTAAAATATATTTATTAAAATATAAAATATACAATGATAAAATTTGGTATAAAAATATTAAGGCACAAACTTAGAGAAAGAGATGAT
The DNA here is from genome assembly GCA_030067915.1 of Hydractinia echinata. Classification (NCBI taxonomy): domain Eukaryota; kingdom Metazoa; phylum Cnidaria; class Hydrozoa; order Anthoathecata; family Hydractiniidae; genus Hydractinia; species Hydractinia echinata. Next base: position 834,447 of record JASGCC010000113.1, on the reverse strand, counting down.
GATAAATTGAATCATATTAAAAGTTGTGACTATTTTTCGATAACTGAGATATGGCTGGAGAGCACACAACTTGAGTCAATTTCGAACATTAAAACATTGTCAACATACAGTAAATCAAAACAATCATTTCAAGACAATGAACACCGTCATTTGATTCTCGAAATTCGAATAGAATATATATCTACTGGTTTCATTATTTTGTGTATACTATATAAAGCTACACGATAATAAGAAAACATAAAAGAAAAATCGCTGCTATATGCAAAAAAACAATACATAAACAAACTTTTGGTCAATATAGCGCGTTATTTGTGGTGGCTTTGATTTTGATACTATTCGTGCCCCTTTCAACTTTTCGTTACCACCATGACAGAACGCAGCCCATACCAAATCACACATTTCTACGAATGTGTGAAATTAAATTGTCTGTAAGATAATATAAATTTGAATTTTTTTTTTTTACAGATAGCCATAAATCTACATTTTTTTTTTTCACTAAACGTCCAAAACTCCCCTCCATTTTATTTTTTTTATTGCATAATATTTCTTAATTTGTTCAGCATTTTTCGTTTTTTATTTAAAAATTTTTATGATATCAAATTAATTTGGTGCAATAATTTTTTTGTCGATTTTGCGGCAATGCAAAAAAAATGTACAGCAACACAGTGCCATTTTTCTTGCGAGTGCAATGCCAAAAAATCGCATTACATGTCCATGAAAAATCGCACTTTCGCCTGAACGCTTTGCTTGTTGTTTCACTGTTATCCTTTTCACTGCTTCATGTCACATGACTTTCTATCCCCAAACAACAAGACGTTTACTTATCATCAAAACAAAGAAAGACAAGTATCTGAAAACCCTGTCAAATAAAAACAAGGTGTAAGTATCAACAAATGGCTGTATATGCACACAATTTTTTCACTATAATACTCACCCACAATTATTATACTTGTAAGACATATATAGCTAAGAAAAGCAATAACGATAGCACAAAAAAAACACGTGTAGTATAAACCAAAAACACCAAAAACTATAGCACAATTCTTTTTTATCAGCTGCCAATGTTAAAGTTGTACTACTGGCTACTAAACAACAACAGGTAAATATTATCACTGTTATAGCAACGAAGAATCATACCATCAAGTTTTGCATTATATACACATTTTTTTCAATTTTTGTACCTCTTAATTAGAAACCATACATTCTGAATTTAAATTACATTTGATTTACTCAATTACATTACTCAAATTACAATAGATTATAATTGCAGGGACAAAAATATCTCACATGCAAACATAACAGGCTTTTAAAATATGACTGGATATCTTAGGACAATTATTTTGAAATATAAATTTACTCTATTTTACAAAACTACCACGTTCAATATTTAGAAAAAAAATACTATTGTTCATTGCCACCTTTTATTGTTCATACATTCTTTCGAAGTACAAACATTACAAACTTAGATTCCACAACAATTAGCCTGCCAAAAATATGACAGGCATTAATAATGTATTCATTTTCATATCTAAGTGTTCTGTTTGTTTTTAAATGTTAATTCAATTTTGTCTTAGAGTCGCTATCATTTATTCTTGTTACCCTGGCACTGTTTTTGGATCAACAAAGAAATCTTTATTTTTCTAGACATTATAACAGACAATTGTTGGTGCTAAATATGTGCTGTAATGATTTGACAATATGAATATTGTTAAGGAGATATCAAAAGGATATAACTTATAACAGACATATGACTTTTTTACCATAATGATTTAGGCACACAAATTATTACTACTTAGCATCTTATGCTACACACATAGCAAAATATTTCTATATTATATACCATACATACCAGGGTTCAAATAAGAAATATCAGGCCAGTTTGCAAAAATCTGATGACTTTAGAGAAGATAAATTCTTTGCAGCACTCTATGCCACTTGTCATTGTTCCCTCCGTAATGGTTATTTTGTTGCGACAGTCATTATAGAAATTGATAATAAAACAATTGATGAAACAAGCAAAACTTTAATGGACCTACCTGGACTTAAAGCATCAAAAAAACTTATAATCCAATCCCAGAAAAGTTCAAAAATCCGTATTTTGAACCGTTTACTCATTTTAGCCATAAATTCGCAATTATTGACTGAAAAAACAGAATAAACCAATGATCCAATCCTAAGAAATGTCCTAAAAACCATATTTTAGGATCGATTTTGCTAATTTTGTGCAAAACTTCCCTATTGTTGAGCTGATAAGATTATTTTTCACAAAACTGACTTCATCACATTCAAGGGTCTATTGTTCCTTGTCATTGTGCAAAACATCAGCAAAAACTAATGATTTAATCCTAAGAAATGTCGTAAAAACCGTTTTGGTCCGTATTGTCTCATTCTGTGCACAAAATGGCTATTTTTGAGCCGATAAGATTTTTCTAAAATAACTGACTTTGTCACATTCAAAGGGGTATTGTTCTCTATCTTTGTGCAAAAAATCAGAAATAAATAATAATCCAATTCTGAGAAAAGCTATTAACAGACAGAAAGACGCATGGACCTCGTCGGTACCAGGTATGTATGTCCAAAAAGGAGATTCACAAAACATGACATACTTTCGTACTGTTAGGTAAAAACTTTTTACTCTAAAAGAAAAACAAATTAAAGTATACATAATGCTTAACAACATTTTATTTTTAAAAAAAAATTAAAATAAATGATAAGTGAGATTATTATGCATTTATACAGTTGATGTGTTAATACATAAGTTCTTTACATATTGCCATGGTCTAAGTGTGAACACAGATCTAGTGACTATGATCTGAACTGCATAGTTGGAAGAGGGGTAAGAACCCCCTATCCCCCCCCCCCCCTATTATTAGGAATCCCACCCTATTTTTTCAAGGTCAAGCTATTATCTTCATCCTATAATGAATATGTAAAGCAAACACCTTATTAATTTGAACTTATATTCAAAGACATGAGAAAGCACTTTTGTTGTTGTTGTTAAAAAAATATATGAAACCTACCAAAAAGCAATGTTAAATTGTTACGATCGACATGTGGATAGTGAGAAAAAAAGTTCTAGCAAATTAAATTGTGCTCTCGTCTGCTTTGTCTGCATTTCATAGCCACTAAATGTGACTAAAAATACCTGGTATTTTTTCTAATAGGTTTTGACTAAATATACCTGGTATTTTTAGAACTTTCAGCAAGATCTCTTATGTATAGAAAAGTCTCCCTAATTTTCTAATGTTGCCAATTTTAAAAATTGCTACAAGCTTTGTTTGTGTTTATTGAATCTTTTTACAACTGTCAACTTCAAATTATTTTTTCTAATAGGTTTTGACAAACAGAAATATGAAATTAGATATACTATTAATGAATAAACAATACAAAATGAGCAATTGCTGTTTCAAGGCTAAATTAAATGATCTGTCTTTCTTAAAGTAGGTAATCTAAGAAGCAATAATTTACTCTGGAATAAAGACCAACCGCACCCTACAACCCCCTATTTTGCTCAACCCCACCCTTTTTACTGGGAAATTTTAGGTATAGCTAATAATGTTTGTAACTATCTTTAGTTAACTATGACTATAGTTAGCTGTGATAGTCATTAGCTATGTTGCTGACTTTTTCTGAGTTAGCTAGTTATACAGGTCTATCAATAAGGGGCGAACAATCGCTCTCTTGCATGCAAAGATGCGTCCACTTTTGAGAAATGGAGTAACAGGTGAGCCATTAACTGCTCCCCCAGTTCCATAAAAAGTTTGGTTTAGCTGAGCGAACTTAATTTCCGGACTTGGTACTCTGAAAAAAAATTTTTTATAATTAATCAATTAATTATTTACTAATTTAGATTAAAATAGAAGATATTTTAGTTTCAAAATTAAAAAATAGTTTTGAAAGGAATGATGCCATCAATATATTGCCTGTTTTGCTTGTAAGTGCAATTATGCGACTTGTTTTATTTGTGTCTCATTAGCGTTCACCTCCGAATCAAGGATCACATGGCTAGGTATCAGCTGTAATCCGTAGTTACCAACTGGGTCAGAGAGAGATAGAGAGCTGTGCATATTTTACATCGCTAGCCTCACAAAAATCGAGGGATATACCATGTCTATTTTTCCAGGAGAAGTCATGGCTTCAATGGGGAGGTCCTTGAGTTTAAGTTCTACAAGGGTAATCCCCCATTAGTGGCCTTAGAGCAGCAGTGGGGCTCTGCCTTCTATCTTTCAGTGGAAAGTACAACATCGTCAAAGCTACAGTGCAAGTGATCCAGTGAGTAGCACAAGCAAGTTGGACAAGCAAGTGGGAAAAATCAATGAACTGTTGGAAGTGATCAGGGAAATACTATCAGTTGAATACCAAGGACCGGCTGCACATACTAATTTGGATAATTTTTATGTGCAGCCGAACAGGTACGTGGAATTTCTGCTTGTTTGATTCAATCATTTATCACCAAAGCCAGACCTCATTCATCTTATATCATTTGCAGAATTCAAAACCTTTTACCAGAAGATTGCGCTCTCTGCAAACAGAGATACCGAATGTCATTTGACGAAGTCCCTATCCTTTTGTGATCAGGCTGTTCATAAGCAATGTTGGCTTCAATTAGTTAATTCTAGCCGTGATGATCTTTTGGAGGATATAGATGAAATGTCGCTTAAACAGCTTTATAATCTTTTTTCACTACCTGGTATTCATTACATTTGTGACCATTGCGAAAAATCAACCATTCCTCAAAATGTTGTCAAACAACCTAAAACTCAAGTGAAATGTAACAAAAAATCTAGTGCCACAAATGAATGCGCTACAAATTTATTGGACCCTGAAATCTCCACAAGTGATCCTGAACCAAACACTGAGACTGAACTTACTATTACAAGGTCATTCCCACCACAACAAAGTAACTCATCTCAAGATAACACAAATGGAGAGCCCAAAATGACTTCCAAAATTTGCTCCTTCTATAAAAAAGGAAAATGTAAACATGGTATGAAAGGTGCATCATGTAAATTTTGCAAAAAGTTAATGCAACATGGGACTAGAAACCCAAGAGGATGGTCGCAATTGTCAATATTTTCATCCGAACATGTGCATGCAATCTCTGAGGAAAAGTGAATGTTTTAACGAATCCTGTTCCTTTTATCATGTGAAAGGTACAATATGGCATCCTAAAAATACAAACCACGATCAAAATACTAAATCACCGATCAATCAATCACAAAGCAATCACCATCAAAATACTAAAATGGACAGTGTAAACAAAACATCGTCAGATTTTTTAGATGCAATCCGCCTTCTGAAGGCGGAATTGATGCAAAAGATAGAAGAAAATTTCAAATTTTCACTGTAAAAGCACCCTACCAAAATCCTCCTTGGAGCCAGGAGTCCTTTCCAGCTCAACCATGGCAAACCAAATTATACAACCAACCACTAAACTATACCAACCAAATCAATCTCAACGACTCAATCAAATCTATCACAATCAACCCCAACAACCAATGCAACAAATCACTCAGAGCAAAATGTTTTGAATGCATTCACCTATTTTAATGTGCAAGGTTTATGTCCAGAAACAAGACCCTCAAAAATCCCATATCTAAAGGATAACATTCAAATAAAAAATGCACTATTATTAGGCCTGACAGAAACCTGGGTGAATAATCACAGAAATGCGGAATTGTACATTATTTACAGAATGGACTCAGCTCGAAAAAAATCAAAGAAAGGCCGTTAATCTGGTGGTGTACCAATCTATGTTCGAGATGATCTAGCTTGCTCGTGTGAGGAGCTTTTTACCTATTCCTCGGAAGCAATCCAATTGTTATGTCTATTTTCGAAAGAAGAAAATCTTGCCCTTGCAGTTTTATACCGCCAACCTGATGAAAAAACCCATGGTCACCCATCCCACTCAATCTGATTTTAAAGCTGCATTAAATGGACTGGCAACTAGCATTCTTGGTATTCAAAATGCGACTCTCCCCGAAATAATTTTTGGTGGGGATTTCAATCTACCCCATACTGCCTGGCCCAGTGGAACTCCATCAACAGGGGCCAATAACGAGGAGAAAATCATGATCAAATATCTCAACGAATTTTGTTGTGACTTGATGTTGAATCAAATTATCACGAAACCGACGCACAAAGATGGTAACACTCTTGATCTGGTATTCTTGAACAACATTGATATGTCTTTTGATTATCAAATTATCCTACGCTACTCAGTATATCTCATCATAGCTTTGTTGAAGTACTAACTCTCTTCAAGGTAAAACTTATTTCTATAGACTGGGAAAAACTGAACAACAATCTTCACGAATATGATTGGCATAACGAATTTCGGAAAAAAGATACTATCTATTTTTTTATGCTATAATATGTTATGATATGTCTTCAGCAATAGTCCCAAGCAAATCTGCAAAAACAACTGTCAGATCAAACAAACATTTAAGATACCGCCGAAATCTCACAAGAAGGAGAAGACGAATCCACGAAATATTGAACAATACCACTTCACCTGCAAAAAATGAAAAACTAGTCAAGGAACTCCTTGAAATTGAAAAAAATTTACAAAATTCTTATTTAAATGGAAATCTACAAAAAGAAATAACAGCTTTAGAAGCTATATATAAAAAAAAATCCTAAATACTTTTATTCATATGCAAAAAGGTTTTCAAAAATAAAAACAAAAATTGGACCGCTTATGGATCACAGCAACAAATTAACATATCAGAGCAGAGATATGGCTGAAATCCTTTCCTGTCAATATCAAAGAGTATTCAGTGAGCCAAAACATGTAGAAGACATAACAATCAACCTACCCCAACATACATCAGAAATTCCAGAACTGCACTTAAAAAAGACATCATCAATGCAATCGATGAACTCTCTGACAACTCTGCACCAGGCCCAGATGGCTTCCCAGCAATTTTTCTGAAGAAGTGTAAAACATCGCTATCTGTACCACTTCTTCTGTTATGGCAAAAATGTATGGACTGTGGTGAAATTCCCCAAATTTTAAAGCACTCACTAATCACCCCTCATTTCAAAGGGGGAAAGAAATCTGATGCATCCAATTACCGCCCAGTAGCCTTGACATCTCATATTATTAAAATTTTCGAAAAAGTCGTCCGAAATCATATCACCTGCTACCTTGAAGAAAACAAGCTACTAAACGAAAATCAACATGGTTTTCGTTCTGGTCGGTCATGTCTAAGTCAACTCTTAGACCACTTTGATAATGTGATACACTTTGTTGATGGAAAACTAAATTGTGACATTGTATACCTTGACTTTTCGAAAGCCTTCGACAAAGTGGATTTTACCATTGTCTTAAAAAAACTTGAAAAACTTGGAATCAAAGGAAAATTATTTAACTTTGTTGAAGCTTTGCTGACAAACCGCACTCAATCAGTCATTGCCAATGGAATGGAATCACATCCTGTTGCTGTTATTTCAGGCGTACCTCAAGGTAGTGTGCTTGGACCACTTATCTTCATCATCCTCCTTGGAGATATAGACTCAAATGTCAGTGACAGTATTGTACGGTCATTTGCTGATGATACAAGGGTTACCAAGAGCATCGACTCTCTCAGGGACATGGGCAAGTTGCAAAGTGACCTTCAGAAAATTTATGAATGGGCAGAAGATTCAAACATGAAATTTAATGATCTAAAGTTTGAGGTCATGCGTTATGGCACGAACGACACCCTGAAAAATCACATCGTATATCTTTCCCCCTCTGGATCCATCATCACAGAGCGTGAGGAACTGAAAGATCTTGGTGTCATATTATCCACCAACTGCTCCTTTCATTCCCACATATTGAAAGTAGTAAATGACAGTAAAAACATGATGTCTTGGATTTTAAGAACTTTTTACACCAGAACGAAGGATCACCTTATGACCATGTGGAAATCTCTGGTTCTTCCTCTATTAGAGTATTGTTCAGTCCTATGGAGTCCACATAAAGTTGGAGAGATACAGATGATAGAGGCATTGCAATGGTCCTATATATACGAAAAATCCGAAATTTGACCAATGCTTGTATTAGGCCTTTCAATCGTTGATTGAAACGCAATTTGTGTATTCGGGAAATGGATCAGGATGTCAGGCAATAAAATTAAACAATGACAGGCAGGACAGATACATATGCAACACATAACCATAATAATCAAAATAATACAGTAATTATTTTCTAATTAAAACCTATTGAAAATATAATCCATTAGGTATTAACTTGAAGTAATAAAATTTAACGACTTGTTAACTATAATATAAATATGTGAAATAAATAAATCGCACACATTCTACTTTATTCTATAATATATATATATATATTTTTTTTTCAACAATTGTTGTTAACAAAAGTTTAATGTCCATGTTTTTTTTGTTTTAAAGACTTGACGCATTTAAAAAAAAATATTACCCTTCTGAACATTTTATTTCTATATTTTTTACCAAAACTTTGAGAATAACTTTGTGGCGCCGTAGTTTAGTAGTTTGTGCAGGAGACTGGGGTTCGATTCCCCTTGGCGAGTGAATGTTACCATAGCCCCGGGTTAACCCAAGCCATGTGAGGGAAATTGGAGAGATGGCACACTGTGTGTGGGCCGTTGAATGATGCAGGGAGTTGTCTAGTAGAGCGCGGACCCTAATTGGGTCTGCATAGCTCAAAAATGAGCATTAAATACTCTAGGACTCTCCATCTAAGCCATGGCCCCTCCTGGAAATAATAGACAGGGTATATCCCTTGGTATTTGTGAGGCTAGCCATGTAAAATATGCACATCTATCTATCTATCTGCTGGGTAAATGATGCAAGGTGACTTTACAAATAAAATTTCTTTAGATCTATATATTTATAAGTTGTACCACACTTGCGAGGAAACCAAAAATTGAGAAAATAAAGGGTCTGGAAGATATGAAACAGCAGTCCACAGAAACTTGCCTCAATACACCTTTACGATAATTCAATTGTACATGCGTTCCTATGGCTCTCCATCGTTTTACAATATCGGAAAAAAGGAGGTAAAAATCGTATTTTTATGAGAGTTTGTTAGAGACGAAAGCGTGTTTTCTCCAGTTTTTTAACTTCCGTCGTATCAATTTCTTTCAAATTTTCAGGAAACGTTAATAATAATAAGATACAACTTATGTGTACTTTTCATTAAATACAAAAGGCGGCAAGAAAAGTTATCACGAAAAAACGTGTTTTCTCCTTAATAAACTTTTATAAAAGTGTGATGTTTACCTCCTCCGATCACAAAATAAGCTGTGATGGAGTGTTAGTTTTCCCGAATTATTGTAAAGGTGTATTATCCACATAGATGGATCCTTGCCATAGAAGAGGCGAACATCACTGATAGTATTTTTTTCAGGGTGGCAAAATTGTACCTATGGCGAAATTGTACCACTGCTAAGGCAGCTATCACTAATATATGTGGTGTTGTTGGAGTCATCTGAGTCCTAAAAATAGGGTAATTTGGTGAAAAAAAACTCAAAAATTTGAAAAAAATCGTGTTGAACTGTCCAGCCACCATGGTCTGTTGTTGATAATTTGTACCTACAGAAATGCTTGCGCGTGTGCAAAAAAACCGCAAACGTTTTAACTTTTGTAAACAAGTCATCCATAGCTAGCTACTATCACCATAGCTAGCTGGCTTTAGCTAGCTAGCTACTTCAACCACTAAAAGGTGTCCAGAGTTTTCGAGAATCCTAACTACATCCCAAGTTAGAGTTTTGCTATCCTTTCACATCTCGCTGGACTGAAAGACAGCAGCTAGCAAAAAAAAATAAACAATAGTACGGAAGTTACCCAAAGCAAAAACCATCAACCATTTTCGCGTACCAAAAATCCTCTCAATTAAATATAGGAACGCCAACGCGACCAGTCATGAAGCGCTATTTTATTAAAAATAATCCATTCCCGCCCCCCCATGCTGTGAGACAACTTATACATGGCGCGCCGTGACGATCAGATCGTGCAAGTGCACTTTCCGCCCCCCATAACGCCCTGAAAGGGGGTGGTTTTCTTCCACCTCTCTATCATATCTCACAAATCGTCGTACACGGTAAACGTAAGTGGGACGTTTAGATTTTACCCCCTTCTCAGACCTAAACGTGAAATAAAATATTATTATACAAGTATTGTCAATCTCTAAAATAAAAAAAGTATCCTAGATTATGCGCTCCTGTAAAGCGTGTGTAGACCCAAATGCTCGTTTAAAATCCTTTTCAACGATCTGAGAATCTATCCTTTACGGTAAAAAAAAGTATTTTAACACCCTCCCCCTGTCTTCACATCTGACCGAGGTTTAGTGCCAAAATTAGCACTAAGCAACCTTGTTGACGAAGTTCCACTCTGTAATAACGGCTCCGAGGCCACAAGACCCTGGGAAAATGAGGTTGAGCACTACGTGCTTGTTTAATTTTTCATTTGTAGATTTTGATGAATTAATAAATGTTGTTGGCATTCTTGATGTTAGTATTTGCAGGTGTTGTTGTGTTACTACAATACACAAGTTTGTGAAATATATAAAGACTAGTTAAACTAAATCGGGTTAGAGCAAGAAATAGCTGGTAATAGCTGAAAACAAGTTTGCTCGAGCTTGTAGCATACAATCTAGTCAAAAACGCAGAATGAAAGAATAGCGGACGTGATATCGGGATTCCGCGTAATAAACTGTGACACTTTTTACTAGATCGCATGACAGAATTGGTCTATTCTATATTCACGCCTGTTTGCGACCTCTGTTTGTGACTCGCCTACCTGTCAACACATTTACGGTTTCCCAGAACAATTTTGACCATTTTATGACATTGTGCATATCCTTTCGTCGACTACCTTTCTTGTCCTATATCATAACATTATTAAGTTCCTTTCTTCAAGCTCAATGATAACTACTTTTAGTTTATTTCCAAGTGTTCTTTCATTAAAACCTTTTAGTCGATACCTGTTTGTTGTTAGTTTTCTTCTCTTTTCGTATTACACGCTGTTTGAGTTTATTTTTTACTGGGTAGCTACTTACTTCGTGAGCTGTAATTATGTTATTGTGTATTTCACTTGCATCGACAGCATAACAAACTTTCATACTGCAAAGATTGCAATCGATTTTGAACTTTAACTCTGTATCGCATTGATGTTAGTATGTGATTAGCTTGTTCATACTTATTTTCTGTCTAAAATTGTATTTTCGGTTGTGACACAGTGATGGCTTAATCCTGCCGTATTGAATGAATTATATGGTTTACAATTTAAAACACTGTGTTTGATTTGTCTTTTCTGTCCCAAGTGTTTTCCTATTGCGCTTTGTAATCTGGTGTGTCAGACTTAAAGGTCGCATCCTCTCCTGTGTAGTTCAATCTATGTTCATTTGTGATTGCATCGAAATCTGATAGTTGTAAAAAGTAATGTATTGCACCAACCTCGTCCCCATGGTATCTTGTATCTTTTCTGACATCGGGACGCGTTCGTCTCGCCGTCTTGGTTATATAAAAGAGACAACGGGCGCTGGGAATGAGGTTGGTATTGCACTATAACATGAAGATGATAGTAACTGCAAGATTTGCATTGAAACAACCAATGAGGGTTCTTGAATTAATTCGACCTACAAAATTAAGGTTGGTAAGCTTTTAGACTGTGAAGAATCCTGACACTCCCTGATTATCAGGTTGTCAACTGAGGATGTAATAAAAAACTAACATTTATTCATGTTGTGATATTTAACATCAAATTCGTGATGGTAAATTCGATGCTAAACTAGAAAAAACAAGTTTAAGGAGATGTTTATATGAGAGGTGGTGCGGGACGATTGGCGAGACGGGACATTTCCTGGGATCCCGCAGAAAATTTTCTTTAAGGCCGTTTTCCACTTATCAGAAATTTTCAAAAAATATCTACGCTCGGAGCATGCGCAGTTGCCATTATTTAAAGTTTTTCGAGGAATATTTTGCGGAAAAAAAAGTTTAAAATGTTTTCAACTCTGATTTTCTTTTCCACAGAAAAGTAATTTATAAACCAATCATAATTGTCGTTTCAACGTGATACAATAAATACATACGTCGAACCTGTGTTACTTGATGCTTGGATTATCACATGCTTGCCATCAATTGCTTCCAAACAGTTCCATCTATTACGGAATGCTGCAGCTATTCCCTTCCATTTTTGTAGAGGGTACTAAAAATCCTTTACTTAATAAGACATCCTATATTACTTTGGAAGTCTCGTGCACAATCCGACCGACTGTGCCTCACATGTACACAAATATCTCAGTGTTAAAGTCAAACGTTCATAAGGAAAAACTGGTTCTCGTTTCTTGATAATAAATTGAGCTACTAATCGCAATAATTTTTTTAGTTGCGTTGGTAACGTACAAAAATGGCGGGAAAATAGCTCCTGATCTTGGAGATCATGCAAGTCCTTTACAAGATTGGTGTACTCCCCTTTTTTCCTTCTTTCTTGGTATATTTTGCGCAACCAAACAGATTTTTTGTATTTTCTTCTCTTCACAAACCTTCTTTTTAATAACAACAAAAGCAACACCCTTTCTACTTATTACCGCCATGTTTGTTTACATCGTTTATAATTTTCTGGGCCTTTCGACGAATGTATCTGGTTTGCAAAATGTACTTTTTAGAACATCACGCAGTAAGAATAATTTATTTTGCAAAACAGTTGCTCATATACCATCTATTCTGTTTACTGCCAGAATAAAGCAAATAATACTCGGAATTCCTGGTTTTGAATGATATTTTTGTTTAACAATTATATACAGGTGTTCTCTTGATTGTTTCGTAAAAGCTACTGAAAAGAACGAAAAGCATGCACAAAAAGAAGGGACCGGGGCAGACTAAAAAAGCAGTGAATGACGCAACACCATCCTGCTTTTTCACATTCTTACCTTTATTTTAGTTTTTTCAGTTTTTGACGTTATTTTGGATCTGGTCTGTAAATTACAATAAATCTGGTCTTTAAAATGTACATTTAAAGGATCACGTGATACCACATAATATTGTTTGCAGACTAGTAGGTAGTATAACCACCATGTTTATGCATTTTCCTATTATGTAATTTGGCGCATGCGCAATAACATTTTGTAAAAATATACGACTTTGACATGTACTATTTATCTTTGTCTTCATTTCTACCAAATATTAGCCCTGCTTGATTATTTTTTAGTGAGTTATGTTAATCTGCACTATACCATCATTTTGACTATTTCTTGAGGACCAAAATACGCCTTTTGGGGCCGAAAATATTGCCAGTGTTTATATGGAAGGATGCGCAAGAATTTGTCTAATTTTTTACTCTAATTAGGTATCTTCAAATCTTTATAACTTTGTAACGAAAAATGTTTGAGAGTTAAATGACCCCTCCTCGTTGGAAAGCTAAAGAATAGCTCTTTCACACTGACAGATTAACTAAGCGAGCAACTACGGCGTTAAAAATGACCTGAACAGCCTACTTTCGTCCTATGTCGAGATAGCTTGAGAAATATTTCCGCGAATAAAATTTTTTTCGCCGAAAAATTTCCGGTAAGTGGGGAAAACTATGACGCGGCAGGATAGTCAAAACAATCCCTGTCACTTCGAATCCGTCGCAAAAGCTTTGCCCCAAACTCGGATTTTTAGTCACTAATATGTGAGGCCGAGAAATTGCATGTTTTCCTGAAGAAAGTTATTTTTGTAGCCAAAATAGCGAGTTTTGGATGGTCGCCTCATTTTTGGCGACGGCAATCTTTGACGCGCCGTAGTTTAGTGGTTATCATTCTCGTACTTTGTGCGGGGACGGGGAACATTCCATGTTTGCGGACCGGTTGGTCAAAAGCATAATGGTGCCATAGCGGTGGGCACGTTTCACGTTGTGTGTCCAGCTAGTGCGTAGTTTTTCCTGATCTTTCAGTATATATCTCCTGTATCTGTTCTGCCCAATCTTAGGACACTGCCCAATCTTTGGACATAAAATTGCCCAGTCTTGGCGTCACAAGATTGGGCCGAACATATCAATTAGTGTCTTTTTGTGTTATCGAAATAGCATATATCTCAACTAACACAAAGTGCTAGCATGAAACTTTTCCCAGTCCAGAATTTTATACGTGGATCTATTGTTTCAAAAATATTCTATGAATCTGTGTGCCTGCTGCGTGTGAATCTGCCAACTGTGTTGTAGGCATATATATAGACCTTTTTGAATGTTTACAATTTCCGCGCGCGGTGTAAGCCCTTTCGGCTTTAACAATTGCGTGGCATGCAAAAAGATGCTGGCGCTAGGTGAAGTAAGGTCCCTTTTAGTCTGTTTCTTCGCACAAAGGTATAATTACAACTTTATATGAATATAATATGTCAATCAGAAGTTATACAGTCAGGGATAACCGCAAATTAGGCTATGATAGTCTAATTAGTCTACGATAGCCTATTTAGGCGATTTATCTCTCCTAATTAGGCTATCAACATGGTTTTGGCTGCCTATCGCTGTTTTGTTGCATAGTCGCAATGATTTTATTAGCTAAAAACATTCTGTAGAACCTCCTTTTGATGGTCCAAACATATTTTTCTTTATTATTTGCGCTGTCAGAAGATATAGCGTTTAGTTTGTTTTGATTAAGAACGCATGCGCTGTGTTACGGCTTCTTTGTTTTACGGCCACGGTTGCTTCTGGAAAAAGGCTAAATTTCCCGCGCGCATATTTTCAACATGGTGGCGCATAGCTTAAATAGACTATTTCTCGTCTAATTAGACGATCCAAAGACTTTTGACGTATAATTTTTAGTCCCGTAAAGCAAACTATAAAATTTTTTGCTCGAACGAAGATGATGTAATCAGCAACAAAACTCCGAAAAAACATGGCGCGACTATACGTCGTTTCCGTTATATTTAACAAAGAAGATAGCAAATCGCCTAAATAGGAGATACTCGCCTAAATAGTCTATGAAAAATCTCCTAACTAAGCTACTATCCTAATTTGGCGTGATAGCCTTATTGCGGTTATCCCTGACTGTTATATATCCATCTACCTCACGGCTGTTTCGCTACGGTCAAACCGCGGACAAAATTAAGATGGCTTCCACAATTTTTTTTGAAATTTTGTATTTTTATCATTTTTTAAGTTATTGAAACTTTTTTTGTATTGTTTTAATTTTACTGAATCAAAAAGTATTAAAACGATCTACTTTTCTCCTTTTTAAATATATAAATATGTTATACATGTGTGTTATAAATTTTGAGTTATTTCGTCGAGCAAAACACACAAAACTAAAAAAAACATAATTTTTGGCGAAAGTATACCATCTTTCCAACCTTGTGCCAACCCTGCGCTACTAGCTACGGACTTGAAAATTGGTATGGGGGGCCTGGAAACATGGTTCTATCGGCCGGTACCGTGCACCGTTCGTCTGGCAAACTATAAACTACTTAAACTTTAAGTTAAAGTCTTCTTTAGGCGCTAAAAAAGAGGAGAAAAAGTTGCCAAAGTGGTGCACGGCAATTTGATATAGTGTGATCCCTTTTCTGTCTAATTAAATAATTATCTAAACTTCTAAGCAAGTCACAGCGATGGCGTTTAATGTTTTGGTAGGTATGGTTTTTCCCAGCAAAATTACGGCAACCCGGTGTTTACTTTTGACTTGATTGCTCGACCCGGGAATCCTAGTCCGAAACCAGGATTTTTCGAAAATGTTGGAATAAGCGAGACAACAGTGTCTTAGCAATTTTGAAGCTAGCTAAAGTTTGGCAGAGCACGAGGTAAGGGACAAAACAGTAAATACTTTATTTTGCAGCGATTTTAATATTATTTTTTTGCTATAAGATCACCCTTGATTTTAAGAAATTGTTTTATAGCTTGTAAAACTTCAAACGTGTCTAATTGTTATCTTTTTTAATCTTTTTTCTTCTGTTTTGTATTTTTCTGTAAAGAGTAGCTATTTTTTTGGTCCTACAGTTTTGCATTTTGCATCGTGTTTTGTAGCTAAGTCACTTAATACTTCTTTTTTATATTTAGTTAAGACTTTGGTGGCCTTTCTCAAGATGAAATTGTTGAAATCAAAGATGTTTATGGCTAGCTAGCTAGCTAATCACAAAATGATTGCTTTGTATATATATATAATGTATATAATAAATAAACCATTTATGCACAACTTGAGATATTTTCTACTAGCATGATAAACTAGAATGTTGAAACTGTCGACTCTGAATGACGTTTTATTTAATGTATGATGTCACATATTTGGCCCGAAAACCCTTAGGACCAAAAGTGACCCTTTGGACAATTTCGGACAGTTAAATATTACATCTACATCATCTTTAATGGCCTCAGAATCCAAAGTAATGTTTTTTATTCAGTTAATAAACAAATTTTAAGCATACATTCAGGCTCTAAAGTCCGTTTTTCATATAATTTCTCACATTTGGCCCAAAAATAACCCTTTGGACAATTTCGGACAGACTAATATGTCATCTACATCATCTTTAATGGCCTTAGAATCCAAAGTAATGTTTTTTATTCAGTTAATAAACAAACTTTAAGCATACATTGAGGCTGTAAAGGCCGTTTTTCACATAGGTCTCACATTTGGCCCAAAAATAACCCTTTGGACAATTTCGGACAGTAATAAAAGTAAGTAATTTTCATTCCAGATATTTAACCTAACCTGTGGACCATAAAAAACATGTTTCCTTAACTTTATTCCAGAGATATTGTGGAAGACATTCATCTAAATGATAATTCTTAAGTCATTTTTAGACATTTTGGCCTAATTATACCAATTTCGGACAGGTGTCCAAAAAAATTTTATTTTAATAATATGGACAATTTATCTGAGATTATTATTTATTTTACAGAATATAAAATTTTTATTTCGTTCTTTATATATCCTGTTTTAACTGAGAGGGTAATTCGAATTATTTTTTCGTAACATTTTTGTCCGCTTCAAAACAGCCGTGACCTAAACTCGATAATAGCTTTAAACCAGAAACAATTTTGAGGCTTTAATAAAGCCTCAAAATTGTTTCCGTAGAAAGAAATGGGCTGGAAAAGACCTTTCTTCAGCAAGCTTCTGCATCTTTCTGCCTGCCACGCAGTTGTTAGAGCCGGAAGCGCTTACAGTGGAAAATGCAAACATTCAAAAAGGTCTATTGGTAAGTTATATATCTATACAATCTTGAAGTAAAAATCACAATACACCTTTACGATAATTCGGGAAAACTAACACTCCATCGCAGCTTATTTTGCGATCGGAGGAGTTAGACATCACACTTTTATAAGAGTTTATTAAGCAGAAAACACGTTCTTTCGTTATAACTTTTCTTTCCACGTTTTGTTTTTTAATGAAAAGTACACATAAGTTGTATCTTATTATTATTAACGTTTCCTGAAAATTTGAAAGAAATTGATACGAAGGAAGTTAATAAACTGGAGAAAACACGCTTTCGTCTGTAACAAACTCTTATAAAAACACTTTTTTTAACTCCTTTCTTCCGATATTGTAAAATGATGGAGAGCCGTAGGAACGCATGTACAATTGAATTATCGTAAAGGTGTATTGGCCACTGTAGCTAGCAACAGACCTGGACATAATATATTAAAAAAGGGTGAAATTTCAAAAAAGGCCACCACACAAAAGCATTCAGGGAAAATTCCTAGGCTAAACACCAAAATATAAGATAAGCCGCAAACGCCCACATATATATACGGGGGAGTTCGGGCGACTTTTCGAATTAAATTGGAGGTTGTCCTCTGAAACCGCCCGCACTTTCGTGAACTCGCCTGGAGCATTCCCGAGTTGGAAGAAGGCGCTTGAAGAGAAAAGAGTTAATAAAGTTTATATATAAGTTATTTATCAAGTAAATCTTATCAAAAACCATCAAGAACAGTTCTTTTAAGAACTTCGCTACCACATACAGTACTGGAATCAGGACACCTAACATGGTGGACCGCGTATCATGCGCGTCATGCACGTTTCGCGATGCTGTCGCGATAGTAAAATTTTTTAGCATCGTGAAAGTTGCGATCCATCGTGGGGTCGACTTTCACGATGCATCGTGATTTTCGCGATCTACATCGCGACCGTCATGATACATCTTTAAACATTATAATAATCACTTAATTAATGTCATGAGAGAATAACGCCATTGAATATAAATAATTATTGTTTTGTTGTTTTTTTAAATCAAAAATATTTTCGTCGTCGTAAAGTTCTTTCTTATTTAGACGAATCCAACCTAATTAGTTGTTCTAATTTTCACAAAAACAAAAAAATAATAATATCAAGCAAAAAAGTTTTTAAGAAAAAAAAAAATTAAAAACAAACAAACATTTTCTTATCCTATCTCGTGAAAAAAATATTATTGTTGTCGTAACACCCTCCCTCGTTATGATTATTATATATGTTTAAAATTACGCTTGCTAAATCTAATACTGCAAGACTTTGTGTTCTCTCTAAAACACAACTCTGGAGATAATTTTTTCTTTTGTGTTGAATGTAATTCTAATCTATTTATATCTTTGCAATCACATTGAGCACATTGAAATGATTTGCTTCTGGTAATAGAGCAGTATAGCAGGTATCATTTTTAGGTGTTATTGACATGTATTTCACAACCTAGTGCCCAGGACTTCATTATTAATTTCGGTTAAAAATATTGAAAAATGTAAAATTAAATGTATAGATGATAATTTTCTTTTTTATCTTCGCTACCTTCAAGCAACAGGTGACCATTGAAAATATGAAAAATACAATTAAAAATACATTTAGTAAGACACATGCAATTATCTCCTCCCCATTGCTGCAATTTATTTTATCATGCACATTGTGATTGCTGTGATATAAATGGATAACAAAATTCTATAAAAATTAGAAAAGAATGTTCCGTACATCGCTGTTACAGACAATCCAAATGTAATATGTTGTTATCTTTTCACCTTGAGTGCTAGTTCTATTTTTTTAGGGCATATCGGAAAAGTGGGACGCGGGACGCGGGACCCTGTTGAGTCAGGACGGGGGACTCGAGACGCGGGACTCGGGACGCGGGATCCTGATATCGGGACGTAGGACGCAATGCGGCAAAATTTAGATGATACAAAATACTGACCCACGCTATAATAAAAAAGATCATAAAGTCAGCATTTTTTATAATTTTTTTTTCTATAAAAAAATATTCCTACTGTGAGTGTGGGTGCTGTGAAAAGGTGATTAAAAACACAACATTTAGAAGATGATACATTGTAGATCTTTAAAAAGCTTAAAAGTAAGATAATTTTAAAAGAATAAAAGATGAAAGAAATGAAAATGCTATTAACACCGTTATATCACCAGCCGACATTTTGCTGCACCAGCTATATGTCGATAAGAACAGAATAAGAACAATGGCAAGGCTGAAATTTTACTGATTTGCTCTTTTTCTCCTGCAAAAAAAAACTATAGTTTATTTTAACCTGGGGTGAATTCAAAATTAAACACGAGTAAATGCAATCTTTTTTCATATCGGGATGAAGTCTTTTTGTAAGAATAGTGTTTTTCGTTTCAGCCTCAATATTCTTAATTCTTTGACCAATATCAGCCTCAAATATTCTTAAAAATATTCTTAGCATGACTACACATAAAAACATATAATCACCTTTGATATAACAAGATTGCTCTAATTTTCTAGAGTAAGTTTGACTACGTGTAACAGACACATTACGTTGTTGCTTTTGTACTGATAAAGAAGTTCAGTTTCATCCTTTTCATCCGAATATTCCAGCGAGTGGTTTCACTCACCCTAACAAACATTAGTAAACTATAAAGTTTTTACCAGAGTAAGATGTGGCCAAGCTTGGTAAACAACTCACAGATAAATTAAAATGGCCTCCGAAGCGATTAGTCACATTGTCCAATTTAAACTCGGGGTTTCCGCTGAGTCATTCGTTTGCGTCTAAGCTTTAGTTTGAGAGAAACTCATTTTATCAACTCGAAGAAGAAAGCTTAGTTAACTAGGCTATACATATTTTGAATGGTACGTAAAACCAGACAATGCTTTGTGTATAATTTTGATTTTACCTTTCTTAGTTTTTATCGTTTAATATTCTTTTTTACAGTTTCTTTTTTATTCTTTGTTCAACGTGTTTATATTTTTGAAATACGCTTTGTGTATAATTTTTATTTCTATTTTACATCTCTTTTTTAGAATTTTTATATTTTTTAAAACACACATTGGGAATGACTACCATCGACTTATCTTATTTTCTATCCAACGGTCCTGATTTTACACATTCGATACAGAGTCCCGCGAAACTGTTGAAATATGTATTTTCCAGGGTCCTGTATCCCGCGTCCCGAGTCCTGTGTCCCGAGTCCCGCGTCCCGACTTAACAGGGTCCCGCGTCCCGCGTCCCACTTTTCCGATATGCCTTTTTTTAGTGAGACAAATTATTATTATTTTTCCTTCGCAACTAAAAAATATAAACTGCGTGCGTTATGCGAAAATACATAGAAAAAAAAGGTTGTCGTAACACGTTGTTGTTCCAACCATACATTCTCGATAAAATTATTTTTATTTCGCCGACCGTAAGCTACTATCGACTTCGCCCGTATAACAAATAATTACGTTATGGTCACCTTATTTCTAAAATCCAATTTCCAGTAAAAATATATTATAAGATGCAAAAGAATTTTTAAATGTAAAAAAAGAGACACAAGATTATACCCATCTATTGTTTAATATTTTTAATGTTATTCACGATCCATCGCGACAATTACAATTAATAGTGACGATCGCGATAGCATCGTTATTTTTTTATACATCGCGACTATCGCGAAGTTCTTCAGTAACATTTTTTCTATCGCGATGGTCACGGTAGGATCGCGGATCGTTCGTGTCACGCATGATACGCGCTCACGATGTTAGGTGTCCTGATTCCAGTACTGTAGTAAGTGTATTTTAATTTTTATAGTTTTTTGAATCATTTGTAGTGAATATTTGAGGTTTTTTTCGGGCATTGTTCGGGTCTATGTGGGTTATTTCGGGCAAATACTTGAATTTTTTTCAAAATGCTGAACTCGCCCGAAAACGCCCGCACTTTTTACTGCATATGCGGCTTATCGGCACCCTCGTCAAAATATCACCCAGTAAGTAGTATATATACACAATAGCTAAACCCATCAAGTTTAAATGAAAGTTATGGAATTATTGTTACTTTTCAATGTAGCATCAAGTCAAGTTTGCCAACATTTATCATCATACATCTCTACCCTCTTTTTACATTTTATACGAATTTAAACGATCATGATTGTTTCGTTTCAAGATCAGATCATCATTTTTTTAAATTGTTTACAGATCGTTTCATGAAACGAACATGAAGCGATTTAAAAAGATTTGAAAACGATTGTAATTTATTTTGTTTTTAAGCTCAAAAATAATACAAAGTGGAAGCAAATGGGAAACGATTTTGAAATGATTTTAAAACGCATCTAGAAACAAATTACGAAACAAATTGTTTTCCCAAAGCAATTAAAAACATGATAAATATATTATATACGTGCAACTATTTTTAGACATTCCTTTCTCACTTTGACAGATTTACGCAACATTAATTTGTTTGAATTCTTTGACAGGACTGACATTTTCCCGTCCCGTTTTGACTGTTTTTAAACAATCTACATCCATCTTCTCGCTTTCTACAATACCGTTTTGACTGTTTTCAAACGATCTATACAGCAATCTTTTTGCTTCCTACAATCCCGTTTTCATAAGTTTTAACGATCTACAGTGATATTTTTGCTTTCTATGATTCCGTTTTCATGATATTTTAACAATCCACAACAATCTTTTCGCTTTCCACAATCTCATTTTGACTGTTTTTAAACGATTTACGTCTATCTTTTTGCCATCCTGTTGTGACTGTTTTATACGATATACAGCATTCTTTTTGCTTTTGACGATCTTGTTTTGTTGTTTTTGGGACGGAGAATGTAGAAAAGCGAAAAGATTGTTTTACACGCTTTTATTTTGTACCAAAACAGGACTCGTTTGGAAAGCAGTTAATTTATTATACTGAAACCACAATTGCTGTATAAATATAACTTAAATAAAAGTAAAAATAAATAAAGATATTCACGTAATTTGATAGTTAAACTTCTTTAGAAATCAGCGATGTATGATATGCATGTGTTATATTAGAACAATTTGAACTGAAACGAATTTAACAAAGTGTTGAAACAAATTAAGTTTAATTTTTTAAAACAAATGGGAAACGAATGCAAAACAATTTGAAATTGATTATGAAACTATTTTAAATTCAACGAAACGATTTGAAACTCAGACCAGATTTGTTTAGGCGTGCGATTAATCGCTGCGCCAATCTTTGTTTTCTTTATGTCTGCGATAGCTTTCTGAAATTATCGAAATTACGAAAAAAGCGAAATATAAAGTCAGAGAATGATTTAAGAAGGCTTATCTTATTCATGCACGTAGAAAATCTCGTAGTTAAAATGCATATTTTTATAAATTTGCTAATTCTTTTAATTTAAATCTAACAAAGTTAAAATAGAAAAATAAATTAATTAATAACAAGAAAGCAAGAGATGCCATCTATATATAATAATACGCCAGTCCCGTGTGTCTGTAACAGGCAAAGTGGATGTGTTGTTTTTTCTAAAGAAACAGCCGCAGTAGCATGTCACTTTTGCTAAACTTTTATTTTTATTCTGTCTTTTGTGTGCTTTTTCAAATTGATATAAAATTTTTGTTTTAAAAAAGTCACGGGTAATTAATTTTTATTATTCCCTTAAGCACGTGTCTATTGTCTACTGTTATATGAAAAACATATTGGTTTTATTTATTCCCGCTTGAATGGAATTAACAACAAAACGTTTTGGCGAAAAGAACAATGAATTTTATCGTTAATTTCGCTCACTATTTCGCTTTTTTTTTATTCGGTATCTATATAGTGGATTTTTACACTGGACTAAATATATACTAGTTAATAATAATTGATCTAAATTTATTTTTACATCTTTTATAGTAAAGTTTTCTTGGCATAAAAAGAAACAAAATAATGAATTATTACAGATCGTCTGTCATCATCATTCTCGGCTTAACGTCCGTTTTCCATGCTAGCATGGGTTGGACGGGGTATATTAATGACCCTCTTCCAATCTGATCTAGACTGTGTTAGATCTAAACTCAACTTCCTCTGTATCAAGTCTGTCCTTATAACCTCCTGCCAAGTCTTTCTCGGTCTGCCTCTGGGCTTTGCCCCAGGAACTATCAAGTCTCTACAACAATTAGTAACAATTGTTATAATTAGTAACAACAATTATAAATTCATTATCCATTTTCATCTTAGCAATCATAGTGTGTATAATAAAATGAGTGGCAGTAATGAGGAGGACAAAGTTTCATGTGTCTTATTAATTGTATTTTTTAATTTTTTTTCACATTGACTGACATTCAGTTTGTATGCAAGCGTTGCAAAGGTGAGATTATAGAGAATGAAGTATTTCCAGCTTTAATGATGTACAACAGTGGCTCGTTAGAGATAGTTGAGAACTTCTGTTACTTAGGTGATATGTTGGGCAGTGAAGGGGGTGTTGGAAGAAGTGTTAATTGCAGGATAGGTTCTGCTTGGAAAAAGTTCAGAGAGTTACTTCCTTTGTTGACTAGCAGAGTCCTGTCAATTGAGGTAAAAGGTAGGTTGTATGAGGCCTGTGTAAGAAGTGTTATGTTGTACGGTAGTGAGACATGGGCAGTGAAGCAGAAAGATCTTGACCGTTTAGAAAGGAATGATTTGAGAATGGTTAGGTGGATGTGTAACGCCAGTCTGAGAGACAGAAAGAGTTCAGATGAGCTAAGAAGCAGGCTAAGTCTCCGTAGAATTAAAGATGTTATCCAGATAAGAAGATTGAATTGGCTGGGGCACTTGGAAAGAATGGAGGAGGATAATTGGGTAAGAAAGTGTAGAGACTTGATAGTTCCTGGGGAAAAGACCAGAGGCAGACCAAGAAAGACTTGGCAGGAGGTTATAAGGACAGACTTGATACAGAGGAAGTTGAGTTTAGATCTAACACAGTCTAGATCAGATTGGAAGAGGGTCATTAATATACCCCGTCCAACCCATGCTAGCATGGAAAACGGACGTTAAGCCGAGAATGATGAATGATGATGATTTGGCCACATTTGGCCACCTGTTGTTTGGAAGTAGTGAATATAAAAAAGAAAAGAAAGAATAAATATAATTTACAGTAAACTAAATTGTAACATTTTTTACTGTTTTTAACAGCATTTATCAATTTAGTCCTGGGCACTAGCTTGTGAAATACATATCAATAACACCTTAAAATGATACCTGTCATACTGCTCTATTATTAAAAGCAAATCATTTCAATATGCTCAATGTGATTGCAAAGATATAAATAGATTAGAATAACACTGAACACAAAATAAAAATTGATCTCCAGAATCTTGTTTTAGAGAGAGTGAGGAAATTTTTATGAGAGAAAAAATAAAGCACGTAGGTGAAAAGGTCATAGGTACATATTATGTTTTTTTTAAAAAATGTGTGTTATTTATGTTATTTGTTAAAGGAATACGGCAAATATTTATATGTTCCGTTCAGTAGCGTTTTTGTGATTTTATAATTCAAGCTTTATATATTTGTAGTTGTCTTTCGGAGAAAAAAAGTTATAAAATAACTAAAATAACAAAATGCTAAATATCGTTATTAGCCATGCTTCAACTTTCCGTAATTTAATTTACAACAATTTTTCGTACCATGGGTTTAAATTCCCGGCGGTAAAGGAATTTTGTTCTTACTTTAGCTTCTTAAAAATTTATTTTTTTAAGATCGCGATTCATCGCACGCCTACCTAAAATCTTACGAAATGGCCTGGGAACTATTTTGAAATGAATTAAAACAAATTTTTAACCAATTTTTTTTTTTTTGAAAAAATTGTTTTTAAAATTCATTTCAAAATTGTATATTGATCGTTTAAACAAAATATTATACGAATTGAAACGATCGAGGAGACGATCCCTAAAACATTAAAGTTTAAGATTGGCTGATTTTGTCTAACAAAAATTACGTTTTATTCACATGATAACCATTTGACATTCATTTATGCACAGTTTTCCCAAAAGAATTTACCCAAGCCTACATATTTTTTTGTGTAATCTCAAGCTTGTCAGCGAAATAAATATATGCACTTTAACACATTTTCAGGATTTCCTGATTCATAGCAGGTTTTTTAACTTGCCCACCCCTCCCCATTTAACACCAATATCTTGTTAAAGGGATCCCAAGGTACAGTACTGGAAAAAGGTTGTTTAACATATCGAGCGCGCAACGTGCGCGGACTCCCTCGATACGCGATGTACCGCGTTTATAATAATAAGAAACAATTAAAATAAATTGTCGCGATCTATCGAGAATCTAGTATCGTGACAAAATCCGTCTCGATGTGTCGCGATGGTAGGTGATAATGAGAATAAAGAGAAAGTTTTTTTTAATGAGAATAGAGAGAAAGTTTTTTTTATTTCAAACACATCTCTGCTTTATCTTTTTTATTATTTTAAATAGGTGTATATTATAAGAAAATTTTTAACTTTCGTATTTATTAAAGTAATTCTATTACATTTTCTATTGCCGTTCTTCGTTCTTAAATTTTTAAAATGCGATCTAACGAAGCTTTTCTATCGCCGTTCTTCGTTCTTAAACTTTTAAAACGCGATCCAAAACAGCATTTCTATCGCCGCTTTTTGTTCTTAAACTTTTAAAACGCGATCTAAGAAAGCATTTCTATCGCCTCTTTTCGTTTATAAACTTTTAAAATGCGATCTAAAAAAACATTTCTATCGCCGCATTTCGTTCTTAAGTTCTTAAAATGCGATCTAAAAAAGCATTTCTATCGCCGCATTTCGTTCTTAAACTTTTAAAATTCGATCTAAAAACACATTTCTATCGCCGCTTTTCGTTTATAAACTTTTAAAATGCAATCTAAAAAACCATTTCTATCGCCGCTTTTCGTTTATAAACTTTTAAAATGCGATCTAAAAAAACATTTCTATCGCCGCTTTTCGTTTATAAACTTTTAAAATTCGATCTAAAAAAACATTTCTATCGCCGCTTTTCGTTTATAAACTTTTAAAATGCGATCTAAAAAAACATTTCTATCGCCGCTTTTCGTTTATAAACTTTTAAAATGCGATCTAAAAAAACATTTCTATCGCCGCTTTTCGTTTATAAACTTTTAAAATGCGATCTAAAAAAACATTTCTATCGCCGCTTTTCGTTTATAAACTTTTAAAATGCGATCTAAAAAAACATTTCTATCGCCGCTTTTCGTTTCTAAACTTTTTTTAAAATTCGATCTAAAAAAACATTTCTATCGCCGCTTTTCGTTTCTAAACTTTTTTTAAAATTCGATCTAAAAAAACATTTCTATCGCCGCTTTTCGTTTATAAACTTTTAAAATGCGATCTAAAAAGTTAAAAAAATATAACACAAAGGAAGTATAATTATATTTAAACATCCGCGATCATTGTTGAATACACTCTTATTTTTAAAATAGTTCTATTATGAAAAAGTGTTAATGGCCTCGATAGCTTCGAGAATGATATCGAGACGGATGCATCGCGAAGCCCTCTCGATACAATTTGAAAGTAAAAAAACGTCTATCGCGGATCGAGAATACCGTCACGATACGCGAAGCGCGATGTTAAACAACCTTTTTCCAGTACTGTACTTTTACAAGTTGGACTTACCTAAAGATTTTCATAAGAAATTCCTAAGGACATATTCCCTTTTTGTTAAAACTTCGTGTAACTCTAGATATAGCTTTTTAAATATTTATTTCTTTCCCCGCTCTACCGCCATCTTCGACCTTCTTCTTCATTAAAAATGTTCATTCTAGATCCAGTCTTTTTTTAGTTACGTAATATTGATGCAGCGCTTTAAACATTACTGACTGTTATAGCCAGAACAGATACCTTTGTGCAACAAAGTATATAAAACAAAAGTTCTCTCAAACAATTAAAAAAAAAGGAAAATAATAATAATTCTGCATATCTTCTCACACAGCTAAGCAATCAAACAAGATTAAATGTGCATGATCTTTATTTTCAAGAACTTTTATTTCAGACACAGGTTGTGCATGTTTTTTATTTGAAAGGACTTTTATTTAAGATGCAGCTTATGAAATTTACTGAACGTTCAACATGCCGCACATATCAAAAAGGGTAGAGGTGTGTTAAAGCTTAAATAGGGTTAAGGCTGGTTGCAGTCTTTGTAATTCGTGACAGTGCCCTCGGCATCTGCCAACGTATAAAACAACGTATTTTTAAAACATAATCAGGGTTCAAATTAGAAAAGTAAAGTCGGTTCGCAAAAATTTCGGCACTCTGTAACAAAGTAAACCACCATCTAGATGTGGCCTGGGAACACCGTAGATCAATTACCATTGGGTTCTTCATTAGAAGTAGCTACTTGTTTTTCGACGAGAATTTGTATTTTTTTGTGACCTGCGAGCTTTACTTTTTCCTGCGTTATTATTTTTTATGTTAGAGACAAGTGGGGGATGTTTAAACTTGTGAACCCCAAATACGAGAACTGAGCGTCTGGGCTAGCGACTCTCTCAGTTTTAACTTTCTTGTCTCTGATAGCCTAAATAATGTTGCATACTTAAAAAAAAACATTTTGACTTTTTAATTTTGTCTAAACAACGGCCTTATGATAAATTAACATGTAAATATTTTACGCAATCATTTATAATGAACTACGCTTGATAAATAAGGTTTTAATAACAATTTCTTATAATAAAAATGGCTTTTCAGAAGCAAATGTTAAGAAACTTGCTCACGTATTTTCAGTTGAAACTTCATTAAATATGTACAAGTGAAATACGCTAACGGAAAGGGTTATTATTTCTTCTCCCGACATAAAATAATTAAGCAAAACATGAGAATTAAATGGAAACACAACAAACAAAAAGAAGGAATGACTAATTTTTAATATCTCAAAAAGAGACAACGAAGTGATACAAAAATATTCGATTCGCAATTTTATCATTCTCTTCGCAAAGTGATTCGCAAAAATGGCATTTCGATTTGCAAATTGCGAATTGCGAACTGCTAATTCGAACCCTGATAATACTGTCGATAATTATAAGCCCTGGTAAAATTGCAAATGAGAAGTCCCTTTGTGCGGTCACACATGCGTAAAAAAAAGCCAAAGATACTACAACGAAAAAAAGCAATTATTTTTCCAGAGTATTGTTCGGTTGGCTCCTACGGCAATGCACAAACAAACCCTTAGCGACATATGAAATAACATTTTTTTGCACTGCAGCTACATCATTGAAAACAGTTTGTCACCACTTGTAGCTAAATTAAATCATTGCAGAAAACGCTATAATATATTTAATGCTGTTTTTTCTGCGTTAAACTTTAATATTTATGCATTTAACTATTTTTTTTCTTTTTTGTATATATATAACTTTTCTCCGGTAAAAAAAATTTTTTTTGTTGAGTTCAAAAGTTACCTCATCTAAATTTTGCCGACGTGATGTATAAACTGCCACAGTATTCTAATAAGTGTGAAAATTGTCAGTTATTTGTCAACGCTGAAAATGCTGAATTATGAGGGTTTTGTTGGACATTAATGTACAATGTATGCTTTTGAAAGGTCTTATCATAGTGGTGCAGACAAGTTCAGAACCAAAAGGCCTGGGGACAAGGTTAGCATAAATTTGAAACTAGTTACCCCACAATTTCGTATCTAAACATTCTTAGGACAAAAAATAAAAAACAAACTTTAATCAGACAATAATTTCCGTCTCTTCCTGCATCGTGGGATAGTTTTTCTGCTGTATAAGCAATCAACAAAATATATATATTTCATGTCTTGGTACTCAATGTTGTTTGTTTAAAGGTCCAAAAGGAAATTTTGTAAAATTATTTTGCTATTTTCTGAAATAAATGACTGTGAGGCCCATTGAAAAAGCCTATATAATTTATGATTAATGGTTGCAATATTTGCGGATGTAGCCAAATACCCTGGACTTAAAAATATTGTATACATCATTTATATATGTGATATATATACCACACATCTCTGCTTGCGGCTGGGCCTGGAAAGGTCATACTATTGAAATATTTGGTGGATTGATGTTGAAAACTATTTTAACTTTGATGGTAAGGTTAAAATCACACGGGCATGCTTTGACACATGCCTAAAATCAGTTTAGTCACATGATATGGTTTTTTTTCTTGATTGCACACCTTCATTATTCTTCAGCACACCTTCTATTTTTCCTAATTGAGAAAAAAGAATCTTTTAATTTTTTTTCATTTAATGGTGAGTGAAAAGTTTTGCCATGTGTATAAAGTAAATGACAGTATGGAGTTGTATATAATTAATTTATTGTTTATAAATATTCTAGCCAAATTGACACTTTTTTTTCGAAAAGAAATTGTCTTACACAAGTATTATCTTGTCTAGGAAATGAAAAATAGCAATCCAGGTTGCGTTAGACAGGCAGTTGTCTTTACAGGTAGTCAGTTTAGCAGGTGTGACTGTAATTCCAAAAATTGATTTTTTTCTAGAGAAGCAAAGATAACATTAAAATGCCTTATGCAAGTCAACCAAGAGTGAAGATCTCAGAATTAACTGATGAGAACGTAAAGTTCACTTTAGAAAATACTGATTTATCCATGGCCAACAGTCTTCGAAGAATTTTTATAGCAGAGGTGCCCACAATTGCAATTGATTGGGTCCAGATTGAAAATAATACATCTGTGTTGCACGATGAATTTATTTCACACAGAGTTGGGTTAATACCATTAACAAGTGATGAATCTGTCGAACGTATGAATTATTCACGGAATTGCACATGCATGGACTTTTGCGTGGAATGTTCTGTGGAGTTTACGTTAGAAGTAAAATGTACTGATGAAACAACGCGGCACGTTACTAGTCGAGATTTAATTTCATCTGACCCTAAAGTTATCCCAGTGACATCTCGCAATAAAGAAGATGAGTCAGAATATGGAGATACTTATGATATTGTTATCGTAAAACTGCGTAAAGGACAAGAGTTGAAATTACGAGCTTTTGCAAAGAAAGGGTTTGGCAAAGAGCATGCAAAGTGGAATCCAACTGCAGGAGTAGCGTTTGAATATGATCCTGATAATGTTTTACGACACACAACCTACCCTCGCCCGGAAGAGTGGCCCAAAAGCGAGTACTCGCAACTTGATGAAGATCAATACCAAGGCGAGTTCGACCCTAATGCAAAAGCTGATCTGTTTTATTATAATGTTGAAAGCTGTGGATCGCTTCGACCTGAGAATATTGTGCTCACAGGATTGTCTGCGTTAAAGAAAAAACTCAGTGATTTGCAAACACAGCACAGTCATGAAATTGCTGCAGATGTGTTGGCAATCTGATTGCTAATAAAAGGTAAACTAAAAAGCGGACCACATTCTGTGAATGATAGCAATTATTTATTGCATTTACATTGACACTGCTTGATTGTAAAGTTTAGGTTTGTGAAGAGTTATGTGAAAACATATTTGGTAATCAAAACTTTTAGTTTTTGCCAAAAAACATTGTGTCATAGTTGATATTATAACTTTAGTAATACACCTTAAAGGGAACCAAAGGTATAAAATGATGTTGGACTTATGTTATAGAGCTTAAAAAGTTAGTTAACAAGTCTTTTTAAAAATTTTAAAAAGCTCTTTTCGTTCTCAAGATATTCACGTTTAAAGAATTTCAGATTTAATTATGCTGCATAGTTGAGGTAAATTAGAAGAAAATAATTATTGTAAATTGTTTTTCAAACAGGATAATGCGAGAATTAATTTTTGCGAATTTTGCAAATGGCCAATTTTCCAAAAAATTTTGCAGGAACTAATTTTCACAAAATTCATTAAAATTAATTCCCATAAAATTATTTCTTTAAAGGTATAACACCAAGTTCTTTTCCTTTTGAGCATTTTTTTCCTATTCTTATCTGTAACAGTGTAGAGTGTACAACATCTTGCCTGTTATTATTTTAACTCAACTAAAGTCAAACTATTGTATGTGCCTATAGTTGCTTGGGCAAAGTTTATTCATCATATTTATAGCTTCAAACTGAAATATAGGATGCAGTGGATATGTAGATATTATGAAAAAAAAATTGTTTCTTGTCTTATTTTTTCCTTGTCTTATTGTTTTTGGAAGTTGTATGTGGGTTTCAACTTGATTGTGTTGCTTGAGGCTAGGCTTTTGAGAGGGGCTCCTGAACAAAGAGGTGATTACTGAAAAAAATCAATATTTAGTTATTATGCTTGCTCAAATTAAATGCCACCTCTTTTGAAGTTATAAACTCAAATAGCCTCCCTTCTGTAGTAAGGGTATATTCTATATGGGTGCTTATTTTTCAGAACATGGGGCACTAAATCAAGCATTTAATCATATGCATAAGTAAGCTGTTAGTATATCTTTATAAAATGTGATCCTGTTTATGCACACTATTGCATTCGTATAAGTTTCTGTATACATAGAAAAATGCACAATTCATTTTAATTAAAGTTTATAGAATAACAAGAAATTTTTTATTCCTGATATTTTTGTGACAACTGGAATATGGTGTACGTCATTAATCGTTTAAAACCAGAATGATGTATACTAATATAGAAAGCGAAAACAGTCAACATACAAAGAGGAATTTGCTAGTTAAGCGTGTCTATTTTGAAAAGCCTCATGAAGTTTAACTATAAAGAGAGATATCATACTTACTGCTATCACTAAGAGTATTATTATAGTGCACCTATATCTAACGTTCTATTGTGGTGTGTTTATTCATAAATAGACAATAACAATAAAAATGTTGGCGTATCATATTAGAAATTATGTTGGACCAAAAGGTATGTTTTTTATCTTTCCACATTTTTTTATTGTTGATGATACAGCTTATTTTTTTCTTGGCGATGTTTTTATTTTTAGCTATCTTTTCTCTGCCTTATCATTGGTGCTTTCTAAGGCAAAGCTCAACAAACCCTGGAATAAAGAAAGCTTTACTTACCGAGCTTAGGAAAGGGACAGGATATTCTTTTGCAAAATGTAACGAAGCTTTAAAGCAGTGCAATAACAATCTTCAAGAAGCTGAACTCTGGTTGCATGAACAAGCAGAAAAAGAAGGTTGGTCAAAAGCTCAAAAACTACAAACACGATCAACAAGTCAAGGGCTGGTTGGTATATTAGCTGAAGATAATTATGTTGCTATTGTGGAGGTAAGAATATATTAATAAACCTTTTAGGATCTTAAATCCAATCCATTTTCAATTAACAATGTGAAATCTAAGAGAATGCCATTTTGTGCTAACTTGTCAATCCAGTCTTCTGAATTCGTATTTTAGTATAAGTAGTAAGCCTAATTTTGCTGTTCTGGGCTTTTATTAAAGTCATCTTTGATACTCGGAGTGTTGGCATGTCAGGCTAGGACAGGAATGCCATGCGATCGCATGCGCACACCTCCGCACACGTCATTATTGTTTTTGGCGTGCGTATGATCGCACACCTAGAAAGTATTTTGTCGTGGTCTTAAAAGGTGGTGATGATTTAACCAGTGAACCCCAAACACTAGAGACTGCAAAAGCCTTTAAACATATAAAACAAAATAAGCACGTTTTTTGTACCTACATCTCCCCTATTATAACTTCAAAAATGAAAAATTGAAACATGCAAAATAACGAGATAATTCAAATATAATCTGTCTCTTTTATTCAACCTTCGTTCTGCATCTAATTCGTTTTGTTTTTATCTGCCATGTGCCATCTTGGAAGTTTTGTAATCATGATCACACTTACCACAAGTAATAAATGTGCCAGGCGCCGTTAAAAAACAAAGTAAGGCTGCACATTTTAATAAGCCAATTAAATCGCAAAAATGCCGTCGCTAAAGAAAACTTAAAACATATAAAACAAAATAAGTTTTTAAGTTTGTATTATTATTATTATTCAAAGTGTTCAGGATACTGCCAACGTTATTGCTCCAAAAACTGTCACCGCGTTCCAAGGCAAAAGACCATCTAGCTTGTTTAACCAGGAGATTAGAGCAATGGCAAAGTGGGAACTTTGAGGTTATAATGCAGGAAGTAAGGCAAATACAGCGAAAATTTGGTACAAAAAAAACACAGGACAGCGGATGACATTCAAGAATTTTCTCGAAATTGGTCATGGAAGGAAAAATATTGGCAGCATTGAAATTTTTAGATAAAGAGTCTTCCTCTGGAGTTCTAAAATGTACGCCTGAGATTTTTCAAGACCTCAAAGCTAAGCATCCGGATGTGGCAGAAGTTCAGGAAGACAGTCTCCTTCATGGTCCATTGCAAAACATACCACCCTACTTCTTCGATGCAATTGACGAAACTCACATCTTTAACACTGCACTAAGAATGAAGGGATCTGCAGGACCGAGTGGAATGGACTCTGATTTATATCGGCAAATTTTATGTTCCAGGTACTTCGTAAGTCAGTACAAAACACTTCGTGAAGAAATTGCAAATTTCACAAGAAACGTAGCCACACACCCTTACCACCTGGACTTGTTGGATAGTTACGTGTCATGTCGTTTAATAGCTCTTGACAAGAACCCTGGAGTGCGACCAATAGGAGTGGGGGAAGTTTTATGGAGGATTGTTGGAAAGACAATTAGTCACCATTGTAGACAGGAGATAAAGGAATCCGCAGGTCCTCTTCAAACATGTGCAGGGCATGGCACAGGAGCAGAGGCGGCCATACATGCCGTGAGACTTATCTTCCAGCAGGATGAAAGTGACGGTGTACTACTCATCGATGCTCGAAATGCGTTCAATTGTTTAAACAGAGCAGCTGCTTTACATAACATTCGAAAAACTTGCCCAATTTTATCGATGTATTTGATTAACACATACCCTCAACCAGCGACCTTATTTGTTTCGGGCGGAGATATTATTTTCTCAAAAGATGGGACGACTCAGGGAGACCCCCTTGCAATGCCATGGTACTCCTTGAGTATAGTGACAATTATCGATGCATTGAGACAGTGTGAACCATCTATTAAGCAAGTATGGATTGCAGATGACGCCAGTGCAGCTGGTAATTTACGTTCACAGCAGAGGTGGTACGAACAACTCGCGAAAATTGGCAAAAGTTATGGTTACTATGTTAATCAATCAAAATGCTGGCTCATTGTCAAATCTGACGACTTAGCAACAGAAGCAGCTACAATATTCGGTGAATCAGTGAATATCACTACTCGTGGAAAAAGGCACCTTGGTGCCTGTATCGGATCAGAGGACTATCAACAAGAATATTGTGGAGATTTGGTCGAAAGGTGGAATAAAGACCTTGAAAAATTGTGTGAAATCGCCGACACCCAACCGCAGGCTGCTTATGCAGCTTTTACAAAAGGATACAAATCCAAATTTTCTTATTTCATCCAGACAATCGAAGGATTTGAGCACTAGTCACTGAACCTATTGACTCGTTGCTTAGTGACAAATTCCTACCCGCCCTGTTCGGAGGCCAATGCGAAGTATTTAACAATCATAGAGACTTGCTCTCCTTGAATCCACCAGAAGGAGGACTTCGAGTTAACACCATTTCAAAAATAGCAACATAACTACACCAAGCCTCCGTTAAAATCAATGCAATTTTAAGTCAGAAAAATGTAATGCCTGAAACCGATGGTAACAGAAAATCGATAAGCGAATTAAAAGCAGAAGTAAAATCAAAACGTACGATGTTGAAAAAAGATGAGGTTAGAGTCATTCACAAAAAACTTCCTGATAACTTAAAATCACTGGTAGATCAGGCATGCGACAAAGGAGCTAGTGGATGGTTGAATGCTTTACCCCTTAAGGAGCAGAACCTAGACCTTAACAAAGAGGAATTCCGAGAAGCCCTTCGTTTAAGGTACAATGCGCCACTCAAAAACTTACCAACATATTGTGCGTGTGGCGAAAGATTTAATGAATGTCACGCAATGAATTGCAAGAAGGGTGGATTTGTAGTAAACAGACACGACAACATTAGAGATTTTTTGGCAGTGTGTTTAAAGAAAGTCTGCAATGACGTAGAAACAGAACCGCGTTTAATGCCTATCACAAATGAGAAATTTTCCTTGAAAACTGCCAATACCAGCGACGATGCTAGGTTGGATGTTAAAGCAAAAGGTTTTTGGAGGAAGGGAGAAACTGCATTTTTCGATGTTCCAGTCACGTACGTTAATTCAGAATCCTCCAGAAACCTTCATATGCAAAAACAATTTAGAGGACACGAAGAAGCCAAAAAACGCGAGTACCTTGAACGAGTACTGGAAGTTGAGCACGCCTGTTTCACGCCACTGGTCTTTGGGACAAATGGTGGTGTTGGTAACTAATGCAGACGTTTTCTAGCTAACTTAGCAGCGAAAATCTCTGCTAAAACTGATGACAATTACGCAGCCATAGTGACATGGTTACGTACAGGACTCTCTATGGAACTGACACGTGCCTCTTTGCTTTGTTTAAGAGGGTCAAGGACTCCATTCAGATCGTACAATACTGAAGAGATCCGTTTGGACAATGTTGTTAGTGGCTTAGGCTAGCTTTTGTATTTAAGGTAGCTGAAGATTTATTCTTATAGTTTTCCCACAACCTGGTTTTTGGTTTCAAGTTTCTATACCCTACGCGATTTGTTCCCTTTCTGATATTCAGGAGTCGTGTGTTTTCACTGTTTTCTCGACTGAGTCCTTCCTGTGCTTCCCTCACAACACCAAGCTTTTATTTTTATTTTATTTTTATCTAGTTTTTAATCCGTGTATAATATTGTACTTGCAGTTTTATTTATAATATAAGTTTTAATTATAAAGAACAATTAAAGAAAAAAAAAATTATTTGTAAAGTCATCACAAGCGAATAGGAAAAAATATGCTTCGTTTTCAATTAAAAAAAAATCTTTTAAGTTTATCCAAGTGGCTCAAATAAAACTTCATTCAGAAAGTTTAGCTACATTTTAACAAAATTTATACAGAAAAAAATTATATATACCGCATGTGGGTTTCGTTTTTAAAATTGTTTGAATAAAAATAACACTTGTAGCATTAAGAAAAAGTCAATTAAATGGGACCTGCTATGGTTTCAAATTGTTTTGTCAAATGAAAAAAAGTTTTTCGTTAACTTGCAACACTACATGGTCTTAAAAAAAAAATTTTTAATTCATTTTTTTATGAAACATCTCAGAGTGAGAGCATTCGAACTGGTAATAGAACGTTGGTCGCTTGTGCTTGAAAATAATTGTCTGTGTCTGTTCCGGCTGTAAGTGCAGTTTTGCAGACTTGCTTCATCCGTGCTCCGTCGGCATTCATCTCCGCATTAGTTAAGAACCATATGGCTGGATTTCTTGTGTAAGACCTGGTTATCAATGACGAAGGGGCCAGGCAATAGAGATTCATGTCTACGTAGTTCTTTTAACTAAGTCAGGAGTCGGTGAATTAGCTAGGCTAATGAATAGGCTTACTCCTGGATCAAAAGGACCAGGACTATTCAATAAATCTGAGATCTAAGCAAATGGAAGTGTCTGACCAAGATGGAAATCTATCGGAAGTTTTCTCCAATGAAAGTTGATTCATACACATTTTTTTCAATTTTTCGCCTTTTGTTTTAGTGCAGCTAGCTAGCTAAAATGCTGTCATTTTGACTACAAATAAAAGGCTTTGCCGTTGCCTGTTTATTTATTTTTTGAGAGTAGAAAAATAGCCGATGTCTTGCATCAATTTTGAGATAAAGAAATTCAGAGGTCCCAATTCCGTACAGTTTTTGAATGATAAAAAAACGTATGCACGCCAAGTATTTAAGGCGTGTGCTACGCACGCCTAACTTCACTTTATGGCGTGCGGTCTGTCGCACATGCCAACAAGATTTTGGCGTGTGATGGCCCGCACGCCAGAGATTTTCTCCTGTGCAAGCCTGCATGTTGTATGATGCAATATGATCTTTTGCCCTGTTCAGCTGTGTACCTAAGAATAAGGCTACAGAATAGAAGTTAACATAGAGATATTGAAAATCCAATTTTCAGTTTTACAGTAAAACAAAATAGGTAATATTGTTTTATCATACATTATTATATCAACCATTACTATGTAGTGTCGGCCATGTACAATAACAATGATTTACTCAGCATTTTGAACTTGAAAATGCTTTAAGTTTAACTTCTCCTAAAATGTAATTTAGAGAGATTGTTATAATTGCTTCTATTTGTGTTGTATTGTTTTTAGTTGGCTTGCGAAACCGATTTTGTTGCAAGAAATGAATTATTTCAAGAACTTGTTTCCACGGCAGCACAATCGACGTTACATTTTAGGCAGCAAGTTATTTTACAGAACCAAAAAGTAAACTCTTTGAATAATAATGATGTTACACATTTGCGAGAGTTTCTTTTGCAACACGAATTACAAAAACTAACAGTTAAAAATGGCAGTGTAACTTTACAAGAACATCTTGTCAGTTTAGTCGGCAAGATCGGTGAAAATATGAAATTGAAGAGAGCATTAGCTATTGCAACAAACCAAGAAAATATTGTTGGAACTGCTGTTCATGGAAATCTCACTGCATGTATAAATAACTGCTTTATGGGTTCGTATGCCTCAACAGTTGTTTTAAAACCACTACATCAAGATTATGATGCTATTAATTTAAAACAGCTTGCCAATGGAATTAGTCAACATGTTATTGGAATGAATCCGCAATTTCTACATCCTCAGCATGGCATTGATAATGACGAGGAGGCATTACTATCTCAAGAATATTTGTTAAACGATAAAATGAAAATAAAAGATATAGTTGGACAATATAATGTTGAAATTGTTGACTTTGTAAGGTATGGTGTCAATGAGTAAAGAGTTATAACAAAATTGTAGAATAACATTACATATATATTATTTTCTGTTTTTTGTATTTACAATCATTATTTAGGATGGAAATTAACAAAACTTTCACATGACATACACAAGTTATTTTTTCTTACTTTTCCACTATTGGAGTAATAATTATCCAAGTAGTTGACCAATATTTTCAAGGAACAGTAAAAAATGGTTTTTCTCCTTATATATTTCAGGATTGTATTATCATGGTGAAGGAAGTATTTCTTAAATAAATATTTTTGAAAATTTGTAGAATCCTTAGAGTTAACAAGCACCATGCATGTAATGGATTAGGCAAGAGTTTACCAATGTAGCATACTTGAAACCATGCCTATATAAATAAAGTGTACAAAATTTTCCTGAAAAAAACTGCTGAATTTTCTGTAAAAATTATTGGCTATTCTTGTACATGTATGTGCTTTTAAAGCAGGGTGAATTCCTCTGTAGGCAATAATAATTAAAACATATTTGTAAATTAAGGATTTACACAAATTTTTATGTCTCTTAACCTTCTGTACTTCTTGACTGTTTTTACAAATGTTTTTTAAATTTTATGGAAGTCAATGTAACATGCTATAAGATTTCCATGCTGTGTTGAAGAATACTAGTGTGTTTATTGTTATCTTTTATTTGTAGGTAATCTCTTAAACTTTTTCATTTATAGGTACTATGCTGAATAAGAATACACTTCTTTTGCTGCTATTCCAAGCAGTGAATGTTATCAGCCATACAAAATCAAACATTGATTTGATTCCTAAATCCAGCCCAAATATTGTGATATTTATAGCTGACGATTTAGGTATTGGAGACGTTGGTTGCTATGGAAATGATACTTTACGCACACCTAATATAGACAGTATGTGCAACAGAGGTTTAAAGTTAAATCATAATTTAGCTGCTGAGTCTGTTTGCACACCAAGTCGTGCAGCTCTCCTGACTGGTCGCTATGCAGTTAGGTATGGACTGACCTCATCTAGTCTTTCTGAAAAAAGAGTCATAATTTCTGCTTCAAGTTCTTCTGGAATACCTTCAAACATAACGAACTTTGCAGAATTACTGAAAACAAAGAATTATACAAATGGTTATTTCGGTAAATGGCATGTGGGGTTACATTCTGATGATAAAGATTTTAGTTATTCTCCACTAAATCGTGGATTTGATTATTATTTTGGAATGCCGCTAACCAATTTGTTGGACTGTGATTTTGCTGTTGGTAGTGAGTTATTGCCTACGCCAATGCTGAAATTTCCCAAAACTGAGTTTTTTTTGCCATTCGTGTTAGCAGCTGTTGTTATCACTTTCTCTTTCTTGTTCCCATTGAGAAAGTTACTTTTGTTAATGTTATGGTTATACATAGCTCTGTGGTTATTGCACATTTTAAATATGTTATTATCTCGACAACTAAACTGTATTTTATTGAAAAACAATGAGTTGGTCGAAATACCTGTTAGAATTGAAACCCTTACCAACAAGTTGACAATAGAGGTGGAAAGTTTTATTGAGAAGCACCAAAATCACCCATTTATGGCTGTTGTGTCCTACCATAAGGTTCATGCTGCATTGGCAACTAGCAAGGAGTTTGATGGTCAAAGTAAACATGGAAAATATGGAGACAATGTTGAAGAGATGGATGCATCAGTTGGTAGAATTCTTAATACTTTACAGAGATTTAACCTAACTGAAAGTACTTTTGTTTACTTTACATCTGATCATGGACCAGCATTGTATATGTTTGTTGATGGTGAACTACATGGCGGTTCTAAAGGTATTTTTAAGGGTGGCAAAGGTTCAAGTTGGGAAGGAGGTATCAGAGTCCCCACTGTAGTCATGATGCCAGGGAAAATTCCTGCAGGAATTATTTATGACAAACCAACAAGTGCTTTGGATTTATTTCCCACATTACTTTCATTAGCAGGTGTGTCCATGCCATCAAATGACATTTTTGATGGAAAGGATATAAGCGTAATTCTTGAAGGTGGTAATCTTAATAAGAATAGATGTTTTTTTCATTATTGCGGAATACGCCTGCAAGCTGTTACCTGTGCTCCAAAATACACAAAGCATATCTGGAAACTTCATTATGAAATTCAAAAATGGGATAACGGGACTGAGATTTGTGATTTAAATATATGTCCTTGTTTTGGTGATAGGGTGGAGGTTTTTAAAAACTCCCTTGTTGTTCAACTTGCAGTCAGATCCAGGTGAAAACAATCCACTCGATTCAAGCAGCTTGGACTATAAGGAAGTACTCTCCTTTATTGCTGGTATGGTGACAGATCATACAAGTATGCTCAGCCCTGTTGAAAGTCAGTTATCCGCTGTAAAGAACAGTTTTTCTCTAAAACGACAAATGTGTTGCAACTATCCATTTTGCAGCTGTTAAGTTTTGAAAGGATTTAAGACATATATACAGAAATAATAAATTCGGAAATAATTTAGGTGCCCTGCGTTATTTACAAATGAGTCTAATCTTGTGGTGAAACAGTTAAAACAATGAAGGTTGTTGTACAAATGAGCTTGTACAAATGAACTTAACTAAACTTCTGAAAATATTTTGACTTGTCAGTCCAGTATTTTCTATCTCGATATGATTGTTTATCATGTCGTGGACCTGAGGATTTACGTTTGGCGACGTTTCGAGAGATCCTTCTCTCATCATCGGGTGATGCGAATGAGATGAAACATTCGTTTTATGGTATTATTTCAGATCGAAATATCCGGACCTTGATGTAAACACTTCACACACTTTACTAAACTTATCTCAAGTATAACATATATATTTGCATTATTTTTTTCCCAAAAGAAATTTTCTTGTATTATTTGATTCACATTTTTTTTGCTTTTTTACTAACCTGAAGATGTTGTAAAATGCTCTGTAATTTAAATAAATATATTTGGGATGTTTTAATTTGGTAACATGTATAATGGAATTTAATTATTTAGCATTTTGATGTCACCATTACTCTAAATTATTTTGTGTTTCTGTAATAGTTATATGTATTCTGTTTCCATGTGAAAAAGCATTCTGACATTTATTCACTTTTGTCATTTTGCAAGTTTTATTTTTTGTGCGTAATTTTTTTTTTTAATGTTATATAGTATTACATTCCCTAATTTCGTGCCTTATTCACAGATTTTGTTTCTGGAAGATTACTACCTTGGTTTTCATTTTTAAAGTGCTAACCACCTGCTTCTGTCTCCTTCTAGAATAACAAAAACTTGAAAGCATGGTGTGAGAATATGACACTCACATGCTTGCAGAGACAATCTGTGTTAAGGCTAACACAGTTATCTTCACTATGGAAGCAATCAAAGGTTTGTACGATTACTCTCAGGTGCTTAATACAAGGGGGGTCTTAATAGCTGGGGGGGGGGGCGGAATTTTTTTTGAGAACCAATAACCAGGGAGGGTGGGGGTATTAAACGGGTGGTTCAGAATTTTTACTGAGAGAAGAGATACATGTGTGATACAATATGTGATACAAAGTAGGTACAAATGCAGTGCGTAACAATCAATAAACGTAGTGCTAGCTTGCGTCAATGATGGTAAGTAAATACCAGCAAACACACAGAATGTATGAACGTTCAAAACAAAAAAAAAATTTCAAAAAAAAAATTTGGCCATCAGGAGCTTATTCATTGCACAAAATTAATAAGCTGGGGGGGTCTTAATAAGGTGTGGGTGGGTGGGAAAAAATCTGAAAATTAATAATCATCCCCCCCCCCTTGTATTAAGCACCCGAGAGTACAGAATTTTACTTTGTATTCGATGGTTAGGTATATATAAACAATGTTTTAAAACACATTCAAATATGCATTTTAACATGGATAAATTATGGAACAACCACTTCAAGACTGCAATTGTAATCGAATATCTTGTGTGTGTTTTATATTAAAAGTGTGTTCATAGTGGGACATTCTCTAAACATTATGTCCACACATATTTTGGACAAGATTGCAATTTACTAAATTGCAGTACTTGCTCACGTTATGATGTAAATTGTATCCCTGTACTCCTGGTATTGGTCCCTCCTGGCTATATGGAATATAGACTTCTATTATTTTTATGTATGTATAGTAAGACTAAAGGATTAAAAATAGGAGAGAAAATTCCTCTTACACTTACACTCACAAGAGTAGGATTTTATGGGGTCATTACAAAGTGTATACAACATCATCTTACAAATTTTGACAACAAAATCTAAAAAACATTCTGTCTTTCAGTTTTTCTTGTTATATATAATTTATGCTATATATGCAATGCCACAGTCAAAATTATTTAATGTGACAAAACCTATTATTTTATAAGCGACTGGTCAAAAAATTTCACAGCATAATATGAAATAGATCTAGTTGTTTTTCTGTTGTGTGTAACTTGGATTTTGTTTTAAAGTTTGGATGTATTATTTACTATTCCCCTTTTTTCAACCCAGATCTGGATCAGGAAAGTTCTTATCTTCATCATGACTGTTTTTTAGTTAGGTATTTTACTATACATTGAAGAATATGTTTCTTCCTTAGATTGCTCATCGAGCATATTTGAACATTCCAAAAGACATCAACATATACAATCATAAATCTGCTGGTTTTGCCAGGATATTAGGGCTCACAGGTTTTGGGCAATGGATTGTAGTTTCATATATGAGTTTTGTTATGTATCAAAATATGCCCGCATTTTTTAGTTGGATTCCCATCGATAGGTAGGTAATCCATAAACAAATTGAAATTGTTGTTTTTAATATAATTTGCATTAGAATTGTCTGGAATGATCTTTACATCTATAGAAAACTTAGTTTATCCATCTGTAAAACAAAACGACCAGTATGTTTAAGAATATGTTAACAAATTTAATGAAGTATGATTTTATTATTTGTAGTTTTTATTGAATAAAAATCTTATTTGGATTTTTAGATCGACAGATAATATGTCAACAAAGAGTAAAAGATTACCTTTAGCTGACTGGAAGGTAATTCCTAGATTACTAGTGTTACAAGGATTCTAAAATTTTAAAATGGTGTTGACGTTACCTTGCTTAAGATTTTTTTTACATGGCCTTTTTAAAATCAGTTTAATGTTATTTCCATTTTTAATGTTTTACGAATCAACTGCATTTTATGCTTTAATCAAAGACCTGCTTTTCAACCTTTTTTTGTCCAGGTTTTGAATGTCTGTTTTTCGTGGAGGTTTTTTAAAGTCTTCGAGCATATTGTTTACACATCCTAATTCTCCAGATCTTCCTAAACACACTGTTTTTTTCTGCAACTTAAAACTTGGGACATTGCACTACCATCACGCACTACTATTGTGCTAACATTGTGCAACATTACTGTTAAAATTATTTCTTTTGTGTTTCCTCTTTAGTACCGCCTTGGTTTTGCTATGTTTTCTTTTGGTGCATCTTGTGCAATGTTGGTCACAACCTACATGTATTGTTTCAGGTGAGTGTTTTTATGTTGTTTATATCTGGTGTGGTGTATACATCGATGTGCAATCATAAAAACCCTTTTTTTACCATCAAAAATATTAACTATTTTTTGCAACAGCATTTTTTCTACATTTGAAATATTTGCTTTGTTTTCATTGTATTGTATGAATGTTTTTTATATTGCATTGGTAATACTTTTTGAAAGACTGTAAAATTTAACAACAGCTACCACAAGGCATTATTTTTAGTGAAAAAAAGGACAAAATTTGTTTTGTTTTTTTTTATGTTTTTTATTATGCTTGATGTCATTTTATAATCTTGTTATTATGTATTTATTATCCCCCTTTTCCCAAGGTTCTTGGAGCAATATTTCTGCCACCAGCCGCTGAACATAATCTGTCTGCAGCATTGGCTTTCAGGGAAAGGGAGAGCACAAAATATAATTAACAATATATTTTTTCCAAGGGTTTACAATAATCACGGCTAAATTAATCATACACTAATTGCACGTTTTAATGTTTAGGTCTGTTTCCTCTATCACCCTATTAAAAGAGAGTCAAAAGGTTTTATTTACAACCTACACACCAATCGGAACAATTCGGAATTTTGCGATAGATGTGCGGAACGTTTCAGCCATTCAACCAAGGGCAGGTAAATTTTTGTTATTATTTAAATTACTACTATCTCTGTAAAAAGATCTACCTTA
Organism: Hydractinia echinata; assembly: GCA_030067915.1. Lineage (NCBI taxonomy): Eukaryota > Metazoa > Cnidaria > Hydrozoa > Anthoathecata > Hydractiniidae > Hydractinia > Hydractinia echinata. Next base: position 790,423 of record JASGCC010000113.1, on the reverse strand, counting down.
CTACCTGGCATCCTTTTTGCAGTTTGTGCCAGGAGCTGCCAAATTTCTGATTTTCTGGAACGAAAACCTGAATAGGCTGCTAACAATTATTACTGGATCTTAGTTTTTTAAGGGAATGTACCACTATTGGAATATCCGGGGAAGGGGCGATATTTGATGCACCTGATGGTTTTAAGGGTATTGTATAGACATTGTTTTTTGAGCATTTTGTACCCTAGACACAAAAAGGTTCAGTTTCAAGCTAAGACAAAATCTAAGCAAAATCTTTACATGTGAAACTAAAATTACCCTAACTTGACCTAAGTGACAATTATAACGTTTGTAATTTTCAATTTTGTGTTTTGTGTTTACTGTTATACTGACATATAAAAACAACCTTGCAATGCGTTCTAACCTTTATTCTCACACGAATATTTTCCTCAAACACTTATTTGGATCAAGATGGTTTTATATCAAAGAAGGAGCTCGTCGTTTTGCTGAACAAATATATAACACTTCAACTCTCTGGGCGTTTGATAAATCTGTTTTCAACTACATGTATTTAATATATTTGCTGTAAATTCTTCTAGGAAAGATGACTCAAATTCCACTAAAGCTTAAAGGCTACCAATTTCATTTCCTTGTTGATAAAGCTGGAAGTTTTCCACACCCTTCGCTATTCGATAGAACGGTTGGAGTTAAAAGAGATTTTGGCATACAAAAGAAATAAGAAATAAATCATTTTTGATATTGTTGTTGCAAGCGAGAAGCATACAATAATACTTTGCAATGTAGTGGTGTGCCAAAAGAATAAATTAATGCAAGTCAAGTTTAGTGATTTTAAAGATTTTTTACACAAAACGAATTATAGGTTCACAGTTAGACATTAATTTTTGTTCGTATTCTTGTAATTTAGTCAAATGCCATTGTAGTATTAAATATAAACTGTATCTTTTAAAAAAGCAAATATTATGATTGTGCGAATCAACTAAAACTATTAATCCTGCACAAAAAAAAATTGAAAAATAAATAACAATCTTTTTCATCGGTTCTAACAGATATCCTGATTGACAAAGGAGTTATCCATCTCGGGAAAGGTTTTTTAGGAAAAGTAAAATTTAGAATGATGTTCCATCTTTGGAAAATGTTTTACTTATTATTCCACTGAGCACCCAGGCATTGTCAAAAATTTTTCTTATATTTTAATTTTCAATTTTATTTTGTTCATAAGAAACTACAAGAGTTTTAAAAATGCAAAGCATCCACTCATAAAGATGCGCTTTTCATGAAAATTACCTGGACATATGTTTACCAGTCAAATATTGGGTATTGATCAAATAAATCAAGTAATTTAGAGTAATTGTTTTATAGTTTCATTAAATATTTAATATGCTTCGACAGTTAGTGCACTATTTGTCAATTGATGCCACGGATTGTGTGAACGATACGTGCAATGAAATTAAGCGAAAATTATCAACAAAGAAGCAATGGAATACGTTTATCGTTTCAATGATTCAAAGTTGGCTGCAAACAGTTAACAATGGGTACAGTGAGATTCAGTTTACTTTGGGAGAAAAATGCAAGATTACGTCATCGATTTTGGTTAGTGTTGTGGAAATGTTAAAGTGTGAAAAAGATTTCTGTCAGGTATGTCCCACTGTTTGACTACTACCATTAGAAAAAACTAGGCGAAAGTTGATCAATCGCAAAAGTGACACAATTTTTTATTAACCTTATTCGCACCAATAGAGGCACAGGAGGGAAGGGGGAGGAGGAGGGGGATAAAGTGCCTGTGGAACCTTTGACTAGACAAAACTTTTGTTCAACATGTAACTAACTCAAATTTTGTGACTTTTCCTAACTAATTTGGGTTTGTAATGAAAATAATTTATTTTAGAAGGGTTTTGCATTTTTCAGACGAGGGTAATTTTTTGTAAATTTTAAAAAGTACAGACATGCATGTATGAGTGTTGTAAGTAGTTGTATTGGTTATAATATATTAATTTATCACAAAATTACCATTTCTAATCCTAGTGACGTCATTATATTGTTTTTCCTTTACTTAAACATCTATAAAATGCCATATTCTTAACATGTCTTCTCGTCTTCATCAATTTTTAGAGTTGCAAAGTTAGGACTGAATATTTTTGTACCAGACAGTGAAACAAAAATTAGATAAAAGGTGGAGATGTGTTTCATATTCTTGTCATCACTTTAGGTTTTGTTGCTACTTCCCGAACAGATCAAAAACAAATTACTAGAGGACTTATGCAAAGCATTGCAGACAGAAAAGCATAAGCGTTTTACGAAAGCGTTAGCAAGAGAGACATTCACTACACACTCTCAAAATATCATGTACACATATCACGAAGTAGACTCATCTGTTATGCATGCGTTTTATAAAAACGTCCTTTACGTAAGCAATGTTGCTTCTTCAATGTTACCTGGTGAGGTATGCTGTCCTTTATTTTACTTGTTGGATAATTTATTAGAATCCCTCAAACTTTCCAGCAAGCAAGTATTAAAGTCGTTGGAGCTTGATAAATATGGCGATAATTCCTACCCTTGTGTTTCGTTATTAAACAAAGTAGATGATATGGAGGTTAGGAAAATAAAAACGATACTTGAAACTACCAATACGAGGCCTCTGGAGGAAATTAAAGGAGATAAACTATGTTCTGATGTATCCTTTATTCGATTTATGACAAAAATACTACTGACATTTCATAACTCTCTCGAGGAACTAAAGAACAGGGAAATAATTGAAAGAGACTTGAGTGACACGATCATAAAAGTTGTAATGAAATTAAGGACGTATTTGTTCACATTGAATGACGTGGAATCAAAGTTAGATGATCATATAAGTTTGTCAGGAATTCTTGCTGATGTTTTGAAGTTGTGTTCAGCTGTATTTTCTAACAATAACCTTGTGCAGTACGTCTGTTGTGATGAAACAAATATGGCAGATTTATCCAATATGTGTGAGGCTTTCCTTGAAACAGGTAAGTTGCAGAAAACTTTGTTGAAGATGGTTGTGGAGATACTTAACATGGAATATTACTAAATAGAGTCTTGTAATTTTAATTTTTGTTCTGGTGGGTTTTTTCTTGCTCCTGTGGTTAGTGTTGTTGTTATTTTTGTTGTCGTTTTGTTGTTGTTGTTGTTGTTGTTGTTGTTGTTGTTGTTGTTGTTGTTGTTGTTGTTGTTGTTGTTGTTGTTGTTGTTGTTGTTGTTGTTGTTGTTGTTGTTGCTCTCATTGTCGTTGTTGTTGCAGTCTTTGTCACTATCGTCATTCTGTCTTTTGTTCGTTTTTGTTTCGGGTTACTAATAATAACTCTATCATTTTACCCATCTTTCACTAAATGATGAAAAGAAAACTAAAACAATATTTTTTACATCAGATCTGACATTACCGAGAAAAAAATGAATTTATACATGCAAATTGTTTTTTTCTTACATTGGTGAAAGATTTTTTTGGATTTGTATAGAATTTCAGAATTTTTTTAGATGACGAAGTTCTCTTCTCGATGTGGAAGGAGGAAAAAAACAAGGATACAAAATTCACCAGTGCGTTAATCCGCGTGAATAAATTATATCATGGATACAGGGACGCATTTGATTGGCTGTTGGATTGTGACTGCGTGGAGAAATATACAAATGTGTACATATCCACTTTGTGTGTTTTTACAATCAACTTTGGTTCTGTGAATTTGGTGCAACGTTACATGAAGTTGATATCTGAACATCATAAACTTAAAAGAAGATGCATACAAAAGGTGAATTTATCGCTTTTTTATTGGAAGTCTATTAGTTAAGAAAATGAGATCAGTTTCTTACGCAGAGTGTGTTTAGGTCCACCAGAAAAAGTTTCCCGTACAGAATTTTAATTATAACAAAATATTCCAGCAATTGAATGTAGAGTTTTACTTTTATTGGCGTTTTGGCATACAGTATCTTGCAAACGTACGCATGTAACCAATCACGTGCGTAACTAATCACGTGCATAACTAATCACGTGCGTGGTTGGTCATGTGGGTAACTAAAATGTTTAAAAGTTTACTGAAATGTTATAACATTCAATTCATTGTTTTCGTTTTGATTGTTACTGCATATTGACAGATACATCACATATCATTGGATCATCAATAGAAATAATTTGTGGGCCTAAAACTTCGTTTCTGTAATACTCCGTAATATATGCAAAGGCATATCCACTTAAACCTTTTATAACACAAAATATTTATGTTGTAATAATTTTGGACAACGTTATTTGTTAACGAAAAATGCTTTTTATAAAGCCTTAACGAATGGTCTTAGGACCCCGTTAAAAAAAACAGGTCTTCAAAATCAAACGAAGAGTCAGTTTTTTATTTACAACATGATTATTTGCGCAGGTCCTCCTAAAATGCATACCGTATTTTTCTGTGGAATTTTGTGATCGTGTTATATTGTCATGTCAACAATATTACCATGGTGACGAACGTACCATTTTATTTGATGATGAAAGCAGAACGAGGTTCGAAGCAGACATGAATGAAGTCATTAACAAACTGACTGACGATGAGGCTGACCTGAAGATAATTTCAAGGCTGGCTTCTTCGTGCGTGGTATCACCAGGTTTTGTAATCAAGGAAATAATAGATCGAATATTTTCTGGGAATTTAAAGTACACTGTCTTTCTAAAGGTGAGTCTTGACTGGTAAAAGATCATTAAATCTTACCTCCTGCGAAAAAGATTTCAATATGAAAGGGCTTTGAAATTTGTCTAGAAATTGATTATATATTTTTGAAAAAACTTGATTTAGTTTTTGACTTTATGCATGATATCAAGTATTAGAAATAAGTTGTATAGTGTATTTTGTACATTTATCAAGGTATTTCGGTTGTAATATCTACGTTGTCATAATTTTGCATAATTAGCGACATTTATGTATTTGTATTTCTCGAAAACAAGAATAATTTTTCGAAAAGATTTCCCGACAATTTCATATGAAATCAACTTTTTTTGTTTTTTTGTGGGTAAACATTAAGCATATATCGTTATTGTGTATGCTGAAAAGAATTCGGTAATGAAAATAAAAATTAATACCCTTGTTTTATAAACATTGGGTAAATTTGTAGATCTGGTCAAAGTCTTTGTTTAAAGAAAAGACAGGATCGATATCACTCGTCCGTGAGAAAATATCCAATTGAAAACTGAGAAAATTATTCTGGTCTACACGCGGTCTGTTCAAATTCCTTTTAAGTCCGTATCATTTCTAATTACAGTTTTAGGATCTTAGCCGCATCCTTATCCGTATAAAAAATGAAGTAGTCAAATTCAAATTGATAAAACTAAGAGTAGGGTCGAAATAATAGCATTGCAAATATTACATAACGTTAAACATCTTTTCTACGCGCAGGCTATCACTGCAATACCATCGTTACTGGAGTTGAAACAATGCGAACCATCATTGCAATATCCTACAGCACTTGTATTTATAAAAACATTGTACACAAAACATCAGCGCAGCAAGTCCACTATAAAGTACCTACGTGTATTGGTGTTTGGCATTTTAAAGGTAAAGATATATATATATTTGTTTCTTTATCATGTCATCTCACACAAAACTTTTTTATTATAATTTAAACTTTTCGGTTATAAGATCTTTTGGTACGATTTATTATATCCAAAAATGCATCAATAATTACAGTTGCCTATATTTATTTGCTTTTTGTCATCTTTATCATCATAGTCATTGTCATCATCGTCGTCGCCGCTATCGTCATCTTCGTCATTTTTGTCGTCTTTATTATCGTCGTCGTAGTCATTGTTGCCGTCTTTATTATCGTCGTCGTCGTCATTTTTGTCGTTTTATTATCGCCGTTACCGTCATCATCATCAATGTGGTCTGCACTTGCAAAACTACACATCTTTAAAATCATTTAAAGCAACCATGTATTTTACGTCACTGCATCTTTTTATTATTCTTTGTTTTAGCACACGTCAGCATGTTATCAACATAAAATAACGCACGACATATTAGACATGTTCGTTATGGAGAATCTGCAAAAACAAGTTTTTCTACCATGGGAAACAACGTTAGAGTTGCTTTCGAACTGCATCGATAATTTTAAAAGTGAGGGTATAGAAACTGAAAGAGTGTTCTTGTTGCTGAAGCTCTTGTTGACGCAAAAAGGATCCGTTTTAAATCGTGAAGAAGCGCTAATGGACGTGTGTGTGATCGATCTTGTTGATCTTTTAAAGTATAACTTTCAGACAACAACATCGGAAGAAAAAGTATTATTTTTGACTTCTATAAAAGAAATGTCTTCAACATGTGGTAGGTATAATGGACAATCAGATTCACTTTTGTTTTTTATAAGCAATTCAAATTTCCAGCCTGGTCGGTCGTTAAGTTTTGACCGAAATCTCAGCCTCATCCCTAAGCAACCCTTAGCAACTTGGTTACTAATAAAATGAGTTGTCTATGCTTTATTGCTTCAATTTTACAGGTTTTAAGGGTAACACCTACTTAGGGTTAATGCATGTGAAACACCCACCCAAAACCGTTGTATTTCATCTCGTTGGTGACGAGATATAAACTAGTCAGAAATTTCATAACAAAAATGTGTATCTTATTGGAAGATTTCGCCACATGTTATCCATTCATGGCTCAACTTTTCACCCTAACCTAAAAGATTTTGAAGACAGCAAACTGGGCAAGTTACCTTTTTATGTTTTAAGCAACCCAATAAATTTAGTTTTTTCTTCTTATAGATTGGTATCAAGCGCTCTATTTTTTCTCTTTATTTTCATTTCATGAAAATGGCTACCTGTTTTCTGTACCCTCATCCCTTCTCGAAGTTTGTTCCAGTTGTGATAAATGGAAATCAGTAGACATTAAAGGTAAAATAATTCTGAAACAAAGTGCTAATTATGGTTATAATTAAGGTGGTTTCGTATATAGGTATTGGAGACGTTGGTTGCTATGGAAATGATACTTTACGCACACCTAATATAGACAGTATGTGCAACAGAGGTTTAAAGTTAAATCATAATTTAGCTGCTGAGTCTGTTTGCACACCAAGTCGTGCAGCTCTCCTGACTGGTCGCTATGCAGTTAGGTATGGACTGACCTCATCTAGTCTTTCTGAAAAAAGAGTCATAATTTCTGCTTCAAGTTCTTCTGGAATACCTTCAAACATAACGAACTTTGCAGATTTACTGAAAACAAAGAATTATACAAATGGTTATTTCGGTAAATGGCATGTGGGGTTACATTCTGATGATAAAGATTTTAGTTATTCTCCACTAAATCGTGGATTTGATTATTATTTTGGAATGCCGCTAACCAATTTGTTGGACTGTGATTTTGCTGTTGGTAGTGAGTTATTGCCTACGCCAATGCTGAAATTTCCCAAAACTGAGTTTTTTTTGCCATTCGTGTTAGCAGCTGTTGTTATCACTTTCTCTTTCTTGTTCCCATTGAGAAAGTTACTTTTGTTAATGTTATGGTTATACATAGCTCTGTGGTTATTGCACATTTTAAATATGTTATTATCTCGACAACTAAACTGTATTTTATTGAAAAACAATGAGTTGGTCGAACAACCTGTTAGAATTGAAACCCTTACCAACAAGTTGACAATAGAGGTGGAAAGTTTTATTGAGAAGCACCAAAATCACCCATTTATGGCTGTTGTGTCCTACCATAAGGTTCATGCTGCATTGGCAACTAGCAAGGAGTTTGATGGTCAAAGTAAACATGGAAAATATGGAGACAATGTTGAAGAGATGGATGCATCAGTTGGTAGAATTCTTAATACTTTACAGAGATTTAACCTAACTGAAAGTACTTTTGTTTACTTTACATCTGATCATGGACCAGCATTGTATATGTTTGTTGATGGTGAACTACATGGCGGTTCTAAAGGTATTTTTAAGGGTGGCAAAGGTTCAAGTTGGGAAGGAGGTATCAGAGTCCCCACTGTAGTCATGATGCCAGGGAAAATTCCTGCAGGAATTATTTATGACAAACCAACAAGTGCTTTGGATTTATTTCCCACATTACTTTCATTAGCAGGTGTGTCCATGCCATCAAATGACATTTTTGATGGAAAGGATATAAGCGTAATTCTTGAAGGTGGTAATCTTAATAAGAATAGATGTTTTTTTCATTATTGCGGAATACGCCTGCAAGCTGTTACCTGTGCTCCAAAATACACAAAGCATATCTGGAAACTTCATTATGAAATTCAAAAATGGGATAACGGGACTGAGATTTGTGATTTAAATATATGTCCTTGTTTTGGTGATAGGGTGGAGGTTTTTAAAACTCCCTTGTTGTTCAACTTGCAGTCAGATCCAGGTGAAAACAATCCACTCGATTCAAGCAGCTTGGACTATAAGGAAGTACTCTCCTTTATTGCTGGTATGGTGACAGATCATACAAGTATGCTCAGCCCTGTTGAAAGTCAGTTATCCGCTGTAAAGAACAGTTTTTCTCTAAAACGACAAATGTGTTGCAACTATCTATTTTGCAGCTGTTAAGTTTTGAAAGGATTTAAGACATATATACAGAAATAATAAATTCGGAAATAATTTAGGTGCCCTGCGTTATTTACAAATGAGTCTAATCTTGTGGTGAAACAGTTAAAACAATGAAGGTTGTTGTACAAATGAGCTTGTACAAATGAACTTAACTAAACTTCTGAAAATATTTTGACTTGTCAGTCCAGTATTTTCTATTTCGATATGATTGTTTATCATGTCGTGGACCTGAGGATTTACGTTCGGCGACGTTTCGAGAGATCCTTCTCTCATCATCGGGTGATGCGAATGAGATGAAACATTCGTTTTATGGTATTATTTCAGATCGAAATATCCGGACCTTGATGTAAACACTTCACACACTTTACTAAACTTATCTCAAGTATAACATATATATTTGCATTATTTTTTTCCCAAAAGAAATTTTCTTGTATTATTTGATTCACATTTTTTTTGCTTTTTTTACTAACCTGAAGATGTTGTAAAATGCTCTGTAATTTAAATAAATATATTTGGGATGTTTTAATTTGGTAACATGTATAATGGAATTTAATTATTTAGCATTTTGATGTCACCATTACTCTAAATTATTTTGTGTTTCTGTAATAGTTATATGTATTCTGTTTCCATGTGAAAAAAGCATTCTGACATTTATTCACTTTTGTCATTTTGCAAGTTTTATTTTTTGTGCGTAATTTTTTTTTTTAATGTTATATAGTATTACATTCCCTAATTTCGTGCCTTATTCACAGATTTTGTTTCTGGAAGATTACTACCTTGGTTTTCATTTTTAAAGTGCTAACCACCTGCTTCTGTCTCCTTCTAGAATAACAAAAACTTGAAAGCATGGTGTGAGAATATGACACTCACATGCTTGCAGAGACAATCTGTGTTAAGGCTAACACAGTTATCTTCACTATGGAAGCAATCAAAGGTTTGTACGATTACTCTCAGGTGCTTAATACAAGGGGGGTCTTAATAGCTGGGGGGGGGCGGAATTTTTTTGGAGAACCAATAACCAGGGAGGGTGGGGGTATTAAACGGGTGGTTCAGAATTTTTACTGAGAGAAGAGATACATGTGTGATACAATATGTGATACAAAGTAGGTACAAATGCAGTGCGTAACAATCAATAAACGTAGTGCTAGCTTGCGTCAATGATGGTAAGTAAATACCAGCAAACACACAGAATGTATGAACGTTCAAAACAAAAAAAAAATTTTAAAAAAAAAATTTGGCCATCAGGAGCTTATTCATTGCACAAAATTAATAAGCTGGGGGGGTCTTAATAAGGTGTGGGTGGGTGGGAAAAAATCTGAAAATTAATAATCATCCCCCCCCCCCCCCCCTTGTATTAAGCACCCGAGAGTACAGAATTTTACTTTGTATTCGATGGTTAGGTATATATAAACAATGTTTTAAAAACACATTCAAATATGCATTTTAACATGGATAAATTATGGAACAACCACTTCAAGACTGCAATTGTAATCGAATATCTTGTGTGTGTTTTATATTAAAAGTGTGTTCATAGTGGGACATTCTCTAAACATTATGTCCACACATATTTTGGACAAGATTGCAATTTACTAAATTGCAGTACTTGCTCACGTTATGATGTAAATTGTATCCCTGTACTCCTGGTATTGGTCCCTCCTGGCTATATGGAATATAGACTTCTATTATTTTTATGTATGTATAGTAAGACTAAAGGATTAAAAATAGGAGAGAAAATTCCTCTTACACTTACACCTCACAAGAGTAGGATTTTATGGGGTCATTACAAAGTGTATACAACATCATCTTACAAATTTTAACAACAAAATCTAAAAAACATTCTGTCTTTCAGTTTTTCTTGTTATATATAATTTATGCTATATATGCAATGCCACAGTCAAAATTATTTAATGTGACAAAACCTATTATTTTATAAGCGACTGGTCAAAAAATTTCACAGCATAATATGAAATAGATCTAGTTGTTTTTCTGTTGTGTGTAACTTGGATTTTGTTTTAAAGTTTGGATGTATTATTTACTATTCCCCTTTTTTCAACCCAGATCTGGATTAGGAAAGTTCTTATCTTCATCATGACTGTTTTTTAGTTAGGTATTTTACTATACATTGAAGAATATGTTTCTTCCTTAGATTGCTCATCGAGCATATTTGAACATTCCAAAAGACATCAACATATACAATCATAAATCTGCTGGTTTTGCCAGGATATTAGGGCTCACAGGTTTTGGGCAATGGATTGTAGTTTTCATATATGAGTTTTGTTATGTATCAAAATATGCCCGCATTTTTTAGTTGGATTCCCATCGATAGGTAGGTAATCCAATTGAAATTGTTGTTTTTAATATAATTTGCATTAGAATTGTCTGGAATGATCTTTACATCTATAGAAAACTTAGTTTATCCATCTGTAAAACAAAACGACCAGTATGTTTAAGAATATGTTAACAAATTTAATGAAGTATGATTTTATTATTTGTAGTTTTTATTGAATAAAAATCTTATTTGGATTTTTAGATCGACAGATAATATGTCAACAAAGAGTAAAAGATTACCTTTAGCTGACTGGAAGGTAATTCCTAGATTACTAGTGTTACAAGGATTCTAAAATTTTAAAATGGTGTTGACGTTACCTTGCTTAAGATTTTTTTTACATGGCCTTTTTAAAATCAGTTTAATGTTATTTCCATTTTTAATGTTTTACGAATCAACTGCATTTTATGCTTTAATCAAAGACCTGCTTTTCAACCTTTTTTTGTCCAGGTTTTGAATGTCTGTTTTTCGTGGAGGTTTTTTAAAGTCTTCGAGCATATTGTTTACACATCCTAATTCTCCAGATCTTCCTAAACACACTGTTTTTTTCTGCAACTTAAAACTTGGGACATTGCACTACCATCACGCACTACTATTGTGCTAACATTGTGCAACATTACTGTTAAAATTATTTCTTTTGTGTTTCCTCTTTAGTACCGCCTTGGTTTTGCTATGTTTTCTTTTGGTGCATCTTGTGCAATGTTGGTCACAACCTACATGTATTGTTTCAGGTGAGTGTTTTTATGTTGTTTTATATCTGGTGTGGTGTATACATCGATGTGCAATCATAAAAACCCTTTTTTTACCATCAAAAATATTAACTATTTTTTGCAACAGCATTTTTTCTACATTTGAAATATTTGCTTTGTTTTCATTGTATTGTATGAATGTTTTTTATATTGCATTGGTAATACTTTTTGAAAGACTGTAAAATTTAACAACAGCTACCACAAGGCATTATTTTTAGTGAAAAAAAGGACAAAATTTGTTTTGTATTTTTATGTTTTTTATTATGCTTGATGTCATTTTATAATCTTGTTATTATGTATTTATTATCCCCCTTTTCCCAAGGTTCTTGGAGCAATATTTCTGCCACCAGCCGCTGAACATAATCTGTCTGCAGCATTGGCTTTCAGGGAAAGGGAGAGCACAAAATATAATTAACAATATGTTTTTTCCAAGGGTTTACAATAATCACGGCTAAATTAATCATACACTAATTGCACGTTTTAATGTTTAGGTCTGTTTCCTCTATCACCCTATTAAAAGAGAGTCAAAAGGTTTTATTTACAACCTACACACCAATCGGAACAATTCGGAATTTTGCGATAGATGTGCGGAACGTTTCAGCCATTCAACCAAGGGCAGGTAAATTTTTGTTATTATTTAAATTACTACTATCTCTGTAAAAAGATCTACCTTACTTTGAATTGGCATCCTTTTTGCAGTTTGTGCCAGGAGCTGCCAAATTTCTGATTTTCTGGAACGAAAACCTGAATAGGCTGCTAACAATTATTACTGGATCTTAGTTTTTTAAGGGAATGTACCACTATTGGAATATCCGGGGAAGGGGCGATATTTGATGCACCTGATGGTTTTAAGGGTATTGTATAGACATTGTTTTTTGAGCATTTTGTACCCTAGACACAAAAAGGTTCAGTTTCAAGCTAAGACAAAATCTAAGCAAAATCTTTACATGTGAAACTAAAATTACCCTAACTTGACCTGAGTGACAATTATAACGTTTGTAATTTTCAATTTTGTGTTTTGTGTTTACTGTTATACTGACATATAAAAACAACCTTGCAATGCGTTCTAACCTTTATTCTCACACGAATATTTTCCTCAAACACTTATTTGGATCAAGATGGTTTTATATCAAAGAAGGAGCTCGCCGTTTTGCTGAACAAATATATAACACTTCAACTCTCTGGGCGTTTGATAAATCTGTTTTCAACTACATGTATTTAATATATTTGCTGTAAATTCTTCTAGGAAAGATGACTCAAATTCCACTAAAGCTTAAAGGCTACCAATTTCATTTCCTTGTTGATAAAGCTGGAAGTTTTCCACACCCTTCGCTATTCGATAGAACGGTTGGAGTTAAAAGAGATTTTGGCATACAAAAGAAATAAGAAATAAATCATTTTTGATATTGTTGTTGCAAGCGAGAAGCATACAATAATACTTTGCAATGTAGTGGTGTGCTAAAAGGGTAAATTAATGCAAGTCAATTTAGGTGATTTTAAAGATTTTTTACACAAAACGAATTATAGGTTCACAGTTAGACATTAATTTTTGTTCGTATTCTTGTAATTTAGTCAAATGCCATTGTAGTATTAAATATAAACTGTATCTTTTAAAAAAGCAAATATTATGATTGTGCGAATCAACTAAAACTATTAATCCTGCACAAAAAAAAATTGAAAAATAAATAACAATCTTTTTTATCAGTTCTAACAGATATCCTGATTGACAAAGGTGTTATCCATCTCGGGAAAGGTTTTTTAGGAAAAGTAAAATTTAGAATGATGTTCCATCTCTGGAAAACGTTTTACTTATTATTCCACTGAGCACCCAGGCATTGTCAAAAATTTTTCTTATATTTTAATTTTCAATTTTATCTTGTTCATAAGAAACTACAAGAGTTTTAAAAATGCAAAGCATCCACTCATAAAGATGCGCTTTTCATGAAAATTACCTGGACATATGTTTACCAGTCAAATATTGGGTATTGATCAAATAAGTGACGTAATAGAGTAATTGTTTTATAGTTTCATTAAATATTTAATATGCTTCGACAGTTAGTGCACTACTTGTCAATTGATGCCACGGATTGTGTGAACGATACGTGCAATGAAATTAAGCGAAAATTATCAACAAAGAAGCAATGGAATACGTTTATCGTTTCAATGATTCAAAGTTGGCTGCAAACAGTTAACAATGGGTACAGTGAGATTCAGTTTACTTTGGGAGAAAAATGCAAGATTACGTCATCGATTTTGGTTAGTGTTGTGGAAATGTTAAAGTGTGAAAAAGATTTCTGTCAGGTATGTCCCCACTGTTTGACTACTACCATTAGAAAAAACTAGGCGAAAGTTGATCAATCGCAAAAGTGACACAATTTTTTATTAACCTTATTAGCACCAATAGAGACACAGGAGGGAAGGGGGAGGAGGAGGGGGATAAAGTGCCTGTGGAACCTTTTGACTAGACAAACTTTTGTTCAACATGTAACTAACTCAAATTTTGTGACTTTTCCTAACTAATTTGGGTTTGTAATGAAAATAATTTATTTTAGAAGGGTTTTGCATTTTTCAGACGAGGGTAATTTTTGTAAATTTTAAAAAGTACAGACATGCATGTATGAGTGTTGTAAGTAGTTGTATTGGTTATAATATATTAATTTATCACAAAATTACCATTTCTAATCCTAGTGACGTCATTATATTGTTTTTCCTTTACTTAAACATCTATAAAATGCCATATTCTTAACATGTCTTCTCGTCTTCATCAATTTTTAGAGTTGGAAAGTTAGGACTGAATATTTTTGTACCAGACAGTGAAACAAAAATTAGATAAAAGGTGGAGATGTGTTTCATATTCTTGTCATCACTTTAGGTTTTGTTGCTACTTCCCGAACAGATCAAAAACAAATTACTAGAGGACTTATGCAAAGCATTGCAGACAGAAAAGCATAAGCGTTTTACGAAAGCGTTAGCAAGAGAGACATTCACTACACACTCTCAAAACATCATGTACACATATCACGAAGTGGACTCATCTGTTATGCATGCGTTTTATAAAAACGTCCTTTACGTAAGCAATGTTGCTTCTTCAATGTTACCTGGTGAGGTATGCTGTCCTTTATTTTACTTGTTGGATAATTTATTAGAATCCCTCAAACTTTCCAGCAAGCAAATATTAAAGTCGTTGGAGCTTGATAAATATGGCGATAATTCCTACCCTTGTGTTTCGTTATTAAACAAAGTAGATGATATGGAGGTTAGGAAAATAAAAACGTTACTTGAAACTACCAATACGAGGCCTCTGGAGGACATTAAAGGAGATAAACTATGTTCTGATGTATCCTTTATTCAATTTATGACAAAAATACTACTGACATTTCATAACTCTCTCGAGGAACTAAAGAACAGGGAAATAATTGAAAGAGACTTGAGTGACACGATCATAAAAGTTGTAATGAAATTAAGGACGTATTTGTTCACATTGAATGACGTGGAATCAAAGTTAGATGATCATTATAAGTTTGTCAGGAATTCTTGCTGATGTTTTGAAGTTGTGTTCAGCTGTATTTTCCAACAATAACCTTGTGGCAGTACGTCTGTTGTGATGAAACAAATATGGCAGATTTATCCAATATGTGTGAGGCTTTCCTTGGAAACAGGTAATTGCAGAAAACTTTGTTGAAGATGGTTGTGGAGATACTTAACATGGAATATTACTAAATAGAGTCTTGTAATTTTAATTTTTGTTCTGGTGGGTTTTTTCTTGCTCCTGTGGTTAGTGTTGTTGTTATTTTTGTTGTCGTTTTGTTGTTGTTGTTGTTGTTGTTGTTGTTGTTGTTGCTCTTATTGTTGTTGTTGTTGTTGTTGTTGTTGTTGCTCTTATTGTCGTTGTTGTCGTTGTTGTTGTTGTTGTTGTTGTTGTTGTTGTTGCTCTCATTGTCGTTGTTGTTGCAGTCTTTGTCACTATCGTCATTCTGTCTTTTGTTCGTTTTTGTTTCGGGTTACTAATAATAACTCTATCATTTTACCCATCTTTCACTAAATGATGAAAAGAAAACTAAAACAATATTTTTTACATCAGATCTGACATTACGGAAAAAAATGAATTTATACATGCAAATTGTTTTTTTCTTACATTGGTGAAAGATTTTTTTGGATTTGTATAGAATTTCAGAATTTTTTTAGATGACGAAGTTCTCTTCTCGATGTGGAAGGAGGAAAAAACAAGGATAAAAAATTCACCAGTGCGTTAATCCGCGTGAATAAATTATATCATGGATACAGGACGCATTTGATTGGCTGTTGGATTGTGACTGCGTGGAGAAATAATACAGATGTGTACATATCCACTTTGTGTGTTTTTACAATCAACTTTGGTTCTGTGAATTTGGTGCAACGTTACATGAAGTTGATATCTGAACATCATAAACTTAAAAGAAGATGCATACAAAAGGTGAATGGTATTTTTTGCATTTTTTATTGAAAGTCTATTAGTTAAGAAAATGAGATCAGTTTCTTACGGAGAGTGTGGTTAGGTCCACTAGACTGAGTTTTTCGTACAGAATAATTTTAAACATTTTAATTATAACAAAAAATTTCTAGCAATTGAATGTAGAGTTTTACTTTTATTGGCGTACAGTACCTTGTAAATGTACGGACGTAGCTAATCACGTGCGTGGTTAGTCACGTGGGGAAAATGTTATAACATTTAATTCGTTGTTTTTGTTCTGATTGTTACTGCATACATCACATATCATGGGATTTTGAATATAAATAATTTGTGGGCCTAAAACGTGTGTACTACTTCGTTTCTGTATGATATTTAACTCTGTAATATCAAATGCAAAGGCATGTCCACTTAAACTTTTTATAACACAGAATAATTCTGTTGATGTAAAACGTAATTTGTTCACGAGAAAGGCTTTTTATAAAACCTTAACAAATGGTCTTAGGACCCCGTTTAAAAAACAGGTCTCCAATATCAAATTAAAGATCTTTTTTTACAATGTAATTATTTGCGCAGGCCCTCCTAAAATGCATACCGTATTTTTCTGTGGAATTTTGTGATCATGTTATATCGTCATGTCAACAATATTACGATGGTGACGAAGGTACCATTTTATTTGATGATGAAAGCAGAGCAAGGTTCGAAGCAGACATGAATGAAGTCTTTAACAAACTGACCGACGATGAGGCTGACCTGAAGATAGTTTCAAGGCTGGCTTCTTCGTGCGTAGTATCACCTGGTTTTGTAATCAAAGAAATAATAGATCGAATATTTTCTGGGAATTTAAAGTACACTGTCTTTCTAAAGGTGAGTCTTAGACTGGTAAAAGATCATTAAATCTTACGTCCGGCGAAATTTGTCTAGGAATTGCAAAAAAATGATTTAGTTTTCGACTTAAAGGTTTCACTAATTATGCATGATATCAAATGATATCAATTATTAGAAATAAGTTGTATAGTGTGTTTTTTACATTTATCAAGGTATTTCGGTTGTAATATCTATGATGTCATAATTTTGCATAATTAGCGACATTTTTGTATTCGTATAACTCGAAAACAAGAATAATTTTTCAAAAAGATTTCCCAACAATTTCATATGAAATCAACTTTTTCGTTTTATATATCGTTATTGTGTATGCTGAAAAGAATTCGGTAATGAAAATAAAAATTAATACCCTTGTTTTATAAACATTGGGTAAATTTGTAGATCTGGTCAAAGTCTTTGTTTAAAGAAAAGACAGGATCGATTTCACTCGTCTGTGAGAAAATATCCAATTGAAAACTGAGAAAATTATTCTGGTCTACACGCGGTCTGTTCAAATTCCTTTTAAGTCCGTATCATTTCTAATTACAGTTTTAGGATCTTAGCCGCATCCTTATCCGTATAAAAATGGAAGTAGTCAAATTCAAATTGATAAAACTAAGAGTAGGGTCGAAATAATGGCATTGCAAATATTACATAACGTTAAACATCTTTTCTACGCGCAGGCTATCACTGCAATACCATCGTTACTGCAGTTGAAACAATGCGAACCATCAACTTCATTGCAATATCCTACTGCACTTGTATTTATAAAAACATTGTACACAAAACATCAGCGCAGCAAGTCCACTATAAAGTACCTACGTGTATTGGTGTTTGGCATTTTAAAGGTAAAGATATATATATATTTGTCACACAAAACTTTTTTATTATAATTTAAACTTTTCGGTTATAAGATCTTTTGGTACGATTTATTATATCCAAAAATGCATCAATAATTACGGTTGCCTATATTTATTTGCTTTTTGTCATCTTTATCATCATAGTCATTGTCATCATCGTCGTCGCCGCTATCGTCATCTTCGTCATTTTTGTCGTCTTTATTATCGTCGTCGTTGTCATTGTTGCCGTCTTTATTATCGTCGTCGTCGTCATTTTTGTCGTTTTATTATCGCCGTTACCGTCATCATCATCAATGTGGTCTGCACTTGCAAAACTACACATCTTTAAAATCATTTAACGCAACCATGTATTTTACGTCACTGCATCTTTTTATTATTCTTTGTTTTAGCACACGTCAGCATGTCATCAACATAAAATAACGCACGACATATTAGACATGTTCGTTATGGAGAATCTGCAAAAACAAGTTTTTCTACCATGGGAAACAACGCTACAGTTGCTTTCGAACTGCATCGATAATTTTAAAAGTGAGGGTATAGAAACTGAAAGAGTGTTCTTGTTGCTGAAGCTCTTGTTCACGCAAAAAGGATCTGTTTTAAATCGTGAAGAAGCGCTAATGGACGTGTGTGTGATCGATCTTGTTGATCTTTTAAGTATAACTTTCAGACAACAACATCGGAAGAAAAGTATTATTTTTGACTTCTATAGAAGAAATGTTTTCAACATGTGGGTAAGGTATAATGGACAATCAGATTCACTTTTGTTTTTTATAAGCAATTCAATTTCCAGCCTGGTCGGTCGTTAAGTTTTGACCGAAATCTCAGCCTCATCCCCTAAGCAACCCTTAGCAACTTGGTTACTAATAAAATAAGTTGTCTATGCTTTGTTACTTCAATTTTACAGGTTTTAAGGGTAACACCTACTCAGGGTTAATGCATGTGAAACACCCACCCAAAACCGTTGTATTTCATCTCGTTGGTGACGAGATATAAACTAGTCAGAAATTTCATAA
This sequence comes from Hydractinia echinata, assembly GCA_030067915.1. NCBI lineage: Eukaryota > Metazoa > Cnidaria > Hydrozoa > Anthoathecata > Hydractiniidae > Hydractinia > Hydractinia echinata. The sequence continues at coordinate 771,652 of JASGCC010000113.1, read as the reverse complement.
CAAAAATGTGTATCTTATTGGAAGATTTCGCCACATGTTATCCATTCATGGCTCAACTTTTCACCCTAACCTGTAGTAAAAGATTTTGAAGACAGCTAACTGGGCAAGTTACCTTTTTATGTTTTAAGCAACCCAATAAATTTAGTTTTTTCTTCTTATAGATTGGTATCAAGCGCTCTATTTTTTCTCTTTATTTTCATTCCATGAAAATGGCTACCTGTTTTCTGTACCCTCATCCCTTCTCGAAGTTTGTTCCAGTTGTGATAAATGGAAATCAGTAGACATTAAAGGTAAAATAATTCTGAAACAAAGTGCTATGGTTGTAATTAATGTGGTTTCGAAAAAGCAAAAAAATCCTTAATGAAACTAATTTTGAAAACAATTTTTTTGTTAGGGATAACATGTTTTAAAAAATTTTGCGGTTTCCGTCAGATCGTAAAAATATTTTTTTTTTAAATCAGATATCCGCGAAAATTAATTCCGGCGAAAAATCGAAATATGTTCAATTTATGTTAATTAATTTCGGCGATGTGCAATTTTTTTTAATCGCGAAAATTTATCCCCTTAAGATAGTTATCCTATAAACCAGTAATGCCATACTCTTAAAGATTCACCTAAGATGCATTATTTCGCCACTGATTTTTTCCACCTAAACTCAAAATAATAATCTGTTCTGTTTTTAATAATAAATTGCACAGCAGGCAAAAGAAGCATCCAAAAGTGATTTTAATGAAAACATTTTGATTTTTTCCACACGTACCAGTTTCACTGTAGTTGGGCTAATCAAACATTTTTGAGAACCTGGTGCTTCCCATTTTATTCCAAATTAAAAAATATTCTTTAAAAATCTAAATTAAAATACTTATTTTTGTTCGTCTTTTAGATGTTGATAAATGGTTAGCCTTGTTTCAACTATCGTGCATATCAATGCAACACGTAACACAATTTATTGAAAGCATGTCTGCGTTTGATGCTGATGATGAATTACCATGTATCATTCAATCAGCCGTCGCTGTATGTTCTATTTGAATTGCTCTCCCCTTCCTGTTTTTATACTCCCCACGATCTCCTCCACACGCGTTACTTGTATCTTCCTGTATACTGTACCTATGTGTAACAGTACCATTCGTTGTGTATTTTTCGTCTCTTTTCAGATGTTTTCTGTTAACGTCAGCAAATTCCGCGCAGATAGGATGATACAGTGTTTAAAGGAGATAGTACGACATCAAAAACTGCAGGTGTGATTTTTTTTAAAATACCAAAATTCATTACTGATATTTAAACTGGGCGTTTATTAGAATTACGGAGTGCTTACTTTATAATTGGCAGAAGAAAGGGGGATATTGATTGAAAGGGGATTATTATTTTAATTTAGATGAATGTAGATGAATATATCACGATAATTGTAAATATTATTACTGATAAGGAACATACAAAGAGCGTTAACTTTTGTTGCATCTTCGTTTTAGAATGTATCTACGTATTTTAGTGAAGACCTGCAAACAGGTAAGTTAACTGGTTAAAAAAATTAAATGCTCACTATTTATCTGTTGTTTGATTTATTTGATGTAGGCTGTTCGTTTGACCATGACTTTGTGTAGATTGTTCGTTTGACCATGACTGTATGTAGATTGTTCGTTGCACCATGACTGTATGTAGATTGTTCGTTTGACCATGACTGTATGTAGATTGTTCGTTTGACCATGACTGTATGTAGATTGTTCGTTGCACCATGACTGTATGTAGATTGTTCGTTTGACCATGACTGTGCGTAGATTGTTCGTTTGACCATGACTGTATGTAGATTGTTCGTTTGACCATGACTGTATGTAGATTGTTCGTTGCACCATGACTGTATGTAGATTGTTCGTTTGACCATGACTGTGCGTAGATTGTTCGTTTGACCATGACTTAGTGTATACTTCGTTTGACCATGACTTTGTATATACTTCGTTTGACCATGACATAGTGTATACTTCGTTTGACCATGACTTTGTATATACTTCGTTTGACCATGACTTTGTGTAGATTGTTCGTTTGACCATGACTGTGCGTAGATTGTTCGTTTGACCATGACTGTGTATAGATTGTTCATTTGACCATGACTGTGTGTACATTGTTTGTTTGGCCTTGGCTCTGTATAGATTGTTCGTTTGACCATGACTGTGTGTAAATTGTTCGTTTGATCATGACTGTATAGACTTGTGTGTAGACTTCGTAATTTATAAATTGTCGACAATAGAAAACATTTTTCTGGCGTTAAATAGGGGTTGAATATATTTTGTTGTGCTCTATTATGTTATACAAGGGAAAATAACACCACCAATTGGTTGGCAATAAAGAAAACGCAGAAGTTATCTTTTAAAAACACTAAAGGTTATATAAAGTCTCTTCCGTGACTTTATATATTTTTACAATTTTTTTATAGCAACGAATTTTCACGGCATGAGTTTCGCCATGTTGGTATTCGTTCAGTGTTTTGTGTCGTTGTACAGTGAAGCAACAGACGATGAACAAGGGTACTGTACCACTCAAACTGTGATCAGTTCATAACAATTCTCATCTGTTTGTGAACTATGCGAAAGATATGTCTGACCATTTGGTAAGTTGAGATTCGCTGTGAAAACATTTTTTACCCGCTTAGTTTCATTAAGTATGTTTCACTGCTTTTGTACTCTACTGAGATTTCGTTGGAATTTGAAATTTAAAACCGCGATTTCTTTTACCTGGTAAGATTTCTGAAAGTTGCGTAGTTCTTGTCGTGTCCATAGCATTAGCAATCAAATCTTATCCCCATGTGTTTTTCGGATTCCCTGTTTTGTAACATATATCGGCAACCTGAAGAATAATTTTCCTTTCTAATAATTTGAAGTAAAGTGTATTTCACGAGACGTGAGTGTTGAGACATATTCACTCTGTATCACGAAAAGCTCAAGTTCGATATTGTTTCATAAAGCAAGTTCTATGTTTTTTTTATTATGTAGATAGCATCCCAGTTCACTCTTTACTTGTTGGAGCAAACTTCTCTACGCATCCACCATGTTTGATGAAGACATGAAAAAGAATCTGTCTCTCCTCCTGATGAATGTTCTACTTGCTTTATTGGATTCTGTAAAGCATTTACAAGGCGGTGACAAAACGAGCATGCTTGACAAATGCAAAGACACACTTAATATTTCAGATGATGAACTTGGACATGTGTTAAAGGAAAAGTATGAAGCTTCCGTCAAAATGAAATAAGCTAATTTAAAAGCTAGTTTTCCTCGTTTTTTTTGTCCTTTAATTCTCAGCGAAGGAGTGTTCCTAATTAACGTATTATTTGAATGAGCACCTCTCTCTAAAATTAAATCAGCGCACATGTTACTTTGCAAGTAGTGGTGTGCTAAAAGGATAAATTAATGCAAGTCAAGTTTAGTGATTTTAAAGATTTTTTACACAAAACGAATTATAGGTTCACAGTTAGACATTAATTTTGTTCGTATTCTTGTAATTTAGTCAAATGCCATTGTAGTATTAAATATAAACTACGTATCTTTAAAAAAGCAAATATTATGATTGTGCGAATCAACTGAAACTATTAATCCTGCACAAAAAAAAATTGAAAAATAAAAACAATCTTTTTCATCGTTCTAACAGATATCCTGATTGACAAAGGTGTTATCCATCTCGGGAAAGGTTTTTTAGGAAAAGTAAAATTTTAGAATGATGTTCCATCTCTGGAAAACGTTTTACTTATTATTCCACTGAGCACCCAAGCATTGTCAAAATTTTCTTATATTTTAATTTTCAATTTTATCTTGTTCATAAGAAACTACAAGAGTTTTAAAAATGCAAAGCATCCACTCATAAAGACGCGCTTCTTCATGAAAATACCTGGACATATGTTTACCAGTCAAATATGTGGTATTGATCAAATAAGTGACGTAATAGAGTAATTGTTTTATAGTTTCATTAAATATTTAATATGCTTCGACAGTTGGTGCACTATTTGTCAATTGAGCCACGGATTGTTGAACGATACGTGCGATGAAATTAAGCAAAATTATCAACAAAGAAGCAATGGAATGCGTTTATCGTTTCAATGATTCAAAGTTGGCTGCAAACAGTTAACAATGGGTTACAGTGAGATTCAGTTTACTTTGGGAGAAAAATGCAAGATTACGTCATCGATTTTTGGTTAGTGTTGTGAAATGTTAAAGTGTGAAAAAGATTTCTGTCAGGTATGTCCCACTGTTTGACTACTACCATTAGAAAAAACTAGGCGAAAGTTGATCAATCGCCAAAGTGACACAATTTTTATTAACCTTATTAGCACCAATAGAGGCACAGAGGGAAGGGGGAGGAGGAGGGGATAAAGTGCCTGTGGAACCTTTGACTAGACAAAACTTTTGTTCAACATGTAACTAACTCAAATTTTTTGTGACTTTTCCTAACTAATTTGGGTTTGTAATGAAAATAATTTATTTTAGAAGGGTTTTGCATTTTTCAGACGAGGGTAATTTTTTGTAAATTTTAAAAAGTACAGACATGCATGTATAGAGTGTTGTAAGTAGTTGTATTGGTTATAATATATTAATTTATCACAAATTACCATTTCTAATCCTAGTGACGTCATTATATTGTTTTTCCTTTACTTAAACATCTAAAGTGCCATATTCTTAACATGTCTTCTCGTCTTCATCAATTTTTAGAGTTGCAAGTTAGGACTGAATTTTTTTGTACCAGACAGTGAAACAAAAATTAGATAAAAGGTGGAGATGTGTTTCATATTCTTGTCATCACTTTAGGTTTTGTTGCTACTCCCGAACAGATCAAAAACAAATTACTAGAGGACTTATGCAAAGCATTGCAGACAGAAAAGCATAAGCGTTTTACGAAAGCGTTAGCAAGAGAGACATTCACTACACACTCTCAAAATATCATGTACACATATCACGAAGTGGACTCATCTGTTATGCATGCGTTTTATAAAAACGTCCTTTACGTAAGCAATGTTGCTTCTTCAACGTTACCTGGTGAGGTATGCTGTCTTTATTTTACTTGTTGGATAATTATTAGAATCCCTCAAACTTTCCAGCAAGCAAGTATTAAAGTCGTTGGGGCTTGAAAATATGGCGATAATTCCTACCCTTGTGTTTCGTTATTAAACAAAGTAGATGATATGGAGGTTAGGAAATAAAAACGATTACTTTGAAACTACCAATACGAGGCCTCTGGAGGAAATTAAAGGAGATAAACTATGTTCTGATGTATCCTTTATTCGATTTATGACAAAAATACTACTGACATTTCATAACTCTCTCGAGGAACTAAAGAACAGGGGAAATCATTGAAAGAGACTTGAGTGACACGATCATAAAAGTTGTAATGAAATTAAGGACGTATTTGTTCACATTGAATGACGTGGAATCAAAGTTAGATGATCATATAAGTTTGTCAGGAATTTCTTGCTGATGTTTTGAAGTTGTGTTCAGCTGTATTTTCTAACAATAACCTTGGCAGTACGTCTGTTGTGATGAAACAAATATGGCAGATTTATCCAATATGTGTGAGGCTTTCCTTGAAACAGGTAAGTTGCAGAAAACTTTGTTGAAGATGGTTGTGGAGATACTTAACATGGAATATTACTAAATAGAGTCTTGTAATTTTAATTTTTGTTCTGGTGGGTTTTCTTGCTCCTGTGGTTAGTGTTGTTGTTATTTTTGTTGTCGTTGTTGTGTTGTTGTTGTTGTTGTTGTTGCTGTTGTTGTTGTTGTTGTTGTTGTTGTTGTTGTTTTGTTGTTGTTGTTGTTGTTGCTCTCATTGTCGTTGTTGTTGCAGTCTTTGTCACTATCGTCATTCTGTCTTTTGTTCGTTTTTGTTTCGGTTACTAATAATAACTCTATCATTTTACCCATCTTCACTAAATGATGAAAAGAAAACTAAAACAATATTTTTTACATCAGATCTGACATTACCGAAAAAAAATGAATTTATACATGCAAATTGTTTTTTTTCTTACATTGGTGAAAGATTTTTTGGATTTGTATAGAATTTTCAGAATTTTTTTAGATGACGAAGTTTCTCTTCTCGATGTGGAAGGAGGAAAAAAAACAAGATAAAAATTCACCAGTGCGTTAATCCGCGTGAATAAATTATATCATGGATACAGGGACGCATTTGATTGGCTGTTGGATTGTGACTGCGTGGAGAAATATACAGATGTGTACATATCCACTTTGTGTGTTTTTACAATCAACTTTGGTTCTGTGAATTTGGTGCAACGTTACATGAAGTTGATATCTGAACATCATAAACTTAAAAGAAGATGCATACAAAAGGTGAAATTTTTCGCTTTTTTATTGAAAGTCATTAGTTAAGAAAATGAGATCAGTTTCTTACGCAGAGTGTGTTTAGGTCCACCAGAAAAAGTTTTCCCGTACAGAATTTTAATTAACAAAATATTCTAGCAATTGAATGTAGAGTTTTACTTTTATGGCGTTTGGCATACAGTATCTTGCAAACGTACGCATGTAACCAATACGTGCGTAACTAATCACTGTGACTAATAGAGCTAATCACACGCTGACAACAAGTCTTGTTATAGCGATTTCACTCTATAAAGTCTATAGAGTACAAACTCGCTAATCTAATAACGGATATCTTACATGTGAAACTGTATTGAGTATACAAATTCAATTCGTTGTTTATCGCTTTTTGATTTTACATGCACATTACAGATCTGACAGATTAGCGATCACATATCAATTGGAACTCATACACATAGATCTACTAACTATTTTGGCCTTAAACAACTTCGTTTCTAGAGTTCACATCCGTCGGAAATCCATATCTGTAACCAATACGAGCATATCTGCAACATAACCAGACCCATTTTAATCAACACAATCAATATCTATGTGTAATTAAATCTATTGGACCAATCGTGTCCAAATATTGTATAACGAAAAAGAACCTATTTATTAAAGCCCTAATCGATGGTCATATAAGACCACCCGCATACAAAATAACACACTCAAGAGATCAGAAGCGAAAGAGTCAGTTCTGTATTCAATTCCAGTACAACCTCCTTATGCGCAGGATATCCTGCTAAAATGCGAGTACCGCCTATATATATAATCAGTACGGAAATTTAATCAGTGATTCTCATCTCACAATCCAATTATGTTGATTCATAACCAACAACATGTCCTTACAACCAATATGGTAGATACAACGAACACGTAACACAAACATTTATATTATATTGATGGATTAGTTCTAGAACGAGTGTCTCGAAGACGCGAACGATGAATGATATATAAGTCACTTAACACAATCTGACTGCACCGATGGAGTGCCGACCTCGCGCCAACGAACGAGTAATTCAAACGCTGGCTTCCTTATCAGTAATACGTCGAGTAGAATACACGCAGAGTTTTGTAATCAAATAAAATAATAAAGATCGAGACTATTTTCTGGTGAGATATAAGAGTACTTATCTCGCTTCATATCATAATAGGGAGTCTTAACGAAAAGATACTATTGTAAATCCTTAACCATCTGTCAGTGCGTATAAAGAATAGATTTCTCAAATAATCGAAAAGTGGCTCTTTGTACTAAAATTTAGTCATAGTTAAGAGAATTGCATTTATAATTTTGAAAAAAACCACCTTATTTCAGAGTTTATCGTTTAAGTGCAATGACATCAAAAGTAATTAGAAATTAAGTTGATAATATGCCCCTTGTATTCTAGTACAATTTATCAATAGGTTATAATTCTCCGGTTCTTAACTTATCGTACCGATTGTCTTAAATTTATAACAAAATGAATTACGACGCATCCCTATTTGTTATTTCTTCTGACTAAAACAAGAAAGACCAGTTAATCATGACAAAGATGTCCAACGACAGAATTTTGTGAGGGATTATATAACAACATATATTACGGCGTTCCTGCAGTTTATTGAGTCGTTTGCTATGCTCCTTGTAGAGAAAACATTCACAGTATCATCCTTATATACTCTTGTATGTGCTCTGCGTAAGAATTCGCTGGACGTGATAATCAAATAAAAACTTATACATTACCACTTAGATGTAGTGATAACCATGGAGAGTATAAAACACTAATTGATAGACTCCATGATCAAAGCTTTCGTTTATACAGCAAAATACAAGGATCGATTATCCACTGCGTCCGTGAGACAAAATCGCGAGATTGAAAAGGATAGAAAAGATTATCTGGTCATAAACCTCGTGGCTTGTATGTGCAAAATTCCTTGTTAGAGTTCCGTGATACGAGTGTGTCTAAATGCTGATGGGGGAAGTATTTAAGGATACTATAGACGCGCATCGCTGTAAATACGCGGTAGTAAAAAGAGGAAGCTCAGTACTAATACATTACAATATATGGTAACAAAATAACGAGTAAGCCGGAGCTGCGACTGGATATATAGCATTGTAGATAACAATATTGGTAATTTCATCACAGCATTCAAACGCAGACATGCTTTCATAATTAACGCAATAACGCGTTAAGTACATCATTTTCTACTACAACGGCGGTTATGCACTACTGGAATAATCGCAGCTGCATAGCTTGTACTGACAGGTCTAACCATTTAAATCCAATGAACAGATACACTCATCAACAGTACGTAATTGACCCAAATATAACACTATAAGTAACTTGTGTTTTACACTTTATGGATATTTTTATTAATAAAAACAATGGTACACACAAATAACAATTTTCATGTGTCAGCATTGAGTTCCACTATATAGAAATTAGGTGAAACACCTACGGTAAGATTTGCCGTTGTTATTAGGCAATTTGTTAATGGTATATTTAAGTACCTCATAAATAATATTTGTTACTTATAGTTATGTCATGACATACATCAAAACACATTTGTGTATTATTAAATTTATAAACTCTGGTGGCTGTTAGGATCGTTGGTAACGATTTATATCTAATCCTAAAATGCAATCAATTAGTTTTACATATTATACAATTCTGTTGCTTTTTCAGTCGATATTAGTCTCGTTTGGACTCTATCTCATCTACAATTCAGTCTCACTCATTGTTGAATATCATCACGATCATCAATCACTCGAACGATGATCGTTCGTGCTACACTATGGCCTCGATTCGAGGTGAGATGATTAAAAGCAAACCATGTATTTCTAGTGGCGCAGCTGAACATCTATTTATAGGTCATATGTTTAGTAATCAGTCATGTCATCCACAAAGGTAATAAACTTGAACGCACTGAACTATATTATGATTATGTTTCAGGTTATGGAGAAATACTAATGCAAAAGCACTCTAGTTAATTTATTTTCTATCTCCGATCCGGTGAATACTACTGTTAGATTTGCAATATACTGGAACTGCATACGAATAATTTAAGAAGTGAGGAGGTATAGAAACTATGATAAGAGTGTATCATTAGATTGACTCCTGAGCTCTTGTTAACAGCGAAAAAGAGATTACTGTTTCTAGAATCGTGTAATGTACACCGGGCGAGACATTATAATGTTACTTCGCTGGGTGATGATACTTCGATACTGTTGATACATTAATTAAAAAGAATATTTAACTGTTTTCAGACAACACTAACCCTTAGTACGGAAGAACAGACAAGTATATATTTTTTGTAAACATTCTATATGTATAAGATCAATGCCTAATTTCAACCATGATAGATATAATTGGGTGTATACTGGACAATCAGATTCAAGTAGTGATTTTGTTTTTTTAGTATCAAGTGCAATTCATAATAAGCTTCGCGAGACACTTAATGGATCTGATAGAAGTTCGCTGTAAAGATTTTTAGGTGTATCCTCCTATTCTACAGACCTCATCTCCTATAGTCAACACCTTAGCTGAACTTGGTTAGCTACTAAATAAAATTATTTAGATTTGTCTTATTGTCTTAATACAAACAATCTTTACGGTTTATTAAGGCGAATCACCTACTTCAGGGTTTAATGCATTGTAGAAAACACCCACCCAACAACCGTTTGTAATTTATTGCATCATACGTTGGTGTTTGATCGAGCCAATGATAAACTTAGTCTTAGATAAAATTCTTCATAACAATATTTAAATGTGCGTATGTCTATTGGAACGATTTCACTCAAACAATAGTCCTTAGGTCCGATTCAATGGCGCTCAACTCTTTCTACCCTTCAACCTGTAGAGATAAATGAGATGTGTTGAGAGAACGAGTAAAAACTGCCGACAAGTTACGCATGTCCTTATTTGCTATATAAGACTAGACACCAATATAAATTTAGTTGTAGTATTATAATTACAATTAGCAGAGACTTGTCTAAGCGCTGTATTTTTGACTTCTTTATTTTGATTCACTTTCTCCAAATTCGATAAAATTGCAAGAATAAAGACACATCTGAGTTATTCATGTTTTGACCTCATTGCGCGCTTCTTCGCCATGTGTATAATAGTCATTCACAAAAATTGGTACCTGCCATTAGCTCTCAAGTTGTGATAAATGGGAAATTCAGTACGCACATTATAAGGTAAGATAATAATTCTGAAACAAAGTGCTAATTATGGTTATAATTAATGGTGTTTCGTATAAAATACATTAAGCAATAAAAAATTCCTTAAGGAAACTAATTTGTTGCGCGAAAAATTTATCATTTATTATTACTGCCGTATAATTGCTTAAACCATTCCTACTGAAACAATTATTTTGTTAGGGAATAACATGTTTAATATAAAAAATTTTGCGGTTTCCGTCAGATCGAGAAAAATATTTTTTTTTTAAATCAGAATATCGCGAAATAAATTCCGGCCGAAAAATCGAAAATATGTCAATGGTTATGTTAATTAATTTCGGCGATTGTGCAATTTTTTTAATTCGCGAAAATGTTATCCCGCTTAAGATAGTTTATCCTATAAATCCAGGTAATGCCCTGATACTCTTAAAGATTCACCTAAGATGCATTATTTCGCCCACTGATTTTTTCCACCTAAAACTCAATAATATCTGTTCTGTTTTATTAATAAATTGCACAGCAGGCAAAAGAAGACATCCAAAAGTGAATTTTAATGAACATTTTGACTTTTTTTTCCACACGGCCAGTTTCACTGTAGTGTGGGCTAATCACAACATTTTTGAAACCTGGTGCTTCCCATCTTATTCCAAATAAATAATTAGTCTTTTAAAGAATCTAAATTAAAATACGTATTTTTGTTCGTCTCTTGGATTTTGTTTTAAAGTTTGGATGTATTATTTACTATTCCCCTTTTTTCAACCCAGATCTGGATTAGGAAAGTTCTTATCTTCATCATGACTGTTTTTTAGTTAGGTATTTTACTATACATTGAAGAATATGTTTCTTCCTTAGATTGCTCATCGAGCATATTTGAACATTCCAAAAGACATCAACATATACAATCATAAATCTGCTGGTTTTGCCAGGATATTAGGGCTCACAGGTTTTGGGCAATGGATTGTAGTTTCATATATGAGTTTTGTTATGTATCAAAATATGCCCGCATTTTTTAGTTGGATTCCCATCGATAGGTAGGTAATCCAATTGAAATTGTTGTTTTTAATATAATTTGCATTAGAATTGTCTGGAATGATCTTTACATCTATAGAAAACTTAGTTTATCCATCTGTAAAACAAAACGACCAGTATGTTTAAGAATATGTTAACAAATTTAATGAAGTATGATTTTATTATTTGTAGTTTTTATTGAATAAAAATCTTATTTGGATTTTTAGATCGACAGATAATATGTCAACAAAGAGTAAAAGATTACCTTTAGCTGACTGGAAGGTAATTCCTAGATTACTAGTGTTACAAGGATTCTAAAATTTTAAAATGGTGTTGACGTTACCTTGCTTAAGATTTTTTTTACATGGCCTTTTTAAAATCAGTTTAATGTTATTTCCATTTTTAATGTTTTACGAATCAACTGCATTTTATGCTTTAATCAAAGACCTGCTTTTCAACCTTTTTTTGTCCAGGTTTTGAATGTCTGTTTTTCGTGGAGGTTTTTTAAAGTCTTCGAGCATATTGTTTACACATCCTAATTCTCCAGATCTTCCTAAACACACTGTTTTTTTCTGCAACTTAAAACTTGGGACATTGCACTACCATCACGCACTACTATTGTGCTAACATTGTGCAACATTACTGTTAAAATTATTTCTTTTGTGTTTCCTCTTTAGTACCGCCTTGGTTTTGCTATGTTTTCTTTTGGTGCATCTTGTGCAATGTTGGTCACAACCTACATGTATTGTTTCAGGTGAGTGTTTTTATGTTGTTTATATCTGGTGTGGTGTATACATCGATGTGCAATCATAAAAACCCTTTTTTTACCATCAAAAATATTAACTATTTTTTGCAACAGCATTTTTTCTACATTTGAAATATTTGCTTTGTTTTCATTGTATTGTATGAATGTTTTTTATATTGCATTGGTAATACTTTTTGAAAGACTGTAAAATTTAACAACAGCTACCACAAGGCATTATTTTTAGTGAAAAAAAGGACAAAATTTGTTTTGTTTTTTTATGTTTTTTATTATGCTTGATGTCATTTTATAATCTTGTTATTATGTATTTATTATCCCCCTTTTCCCAAGGTTCTTGGAGCAATATTTCTGCCACCGGCCGCTGAACATAATCTGTCTGCAGCATTGGCTTTCAGGGAAAGGGAGAGCACAAAATATAATTAACAATTTATATTTTTTCCAAGGGTTTACAATAATCACTGCTAAATTAATCATACACTAATTGCACGTTTTAATGTTTAGGTCTGTTTCCTCCATCACCCTATTAAAAGAGAGTCAAAAGGTTTTATTTACAACCTACACACCAATCGGAACAATTCGGAATTTTGCGATAGATGTGCGGAACGTTTCAGCCATTCAACCAAGGGCAGGTAAATTTTTGTTATTATTTAAATTACTAACATCTCTGTAAAAAGATCTACCTTACTTTGAATTGGCATCCCTTTTGCAGTTTGTGCCAGGAGCTGCCAAATTTCTGATTTTCTGGAACGAAAACCTGAATAGGCTGCTAACAATTATTACTGGATCTTAGTTTTTTAAGGGAATGTACCACTATTGGAATATCAGGGGAAGGGGCGATATTTGATGCACCTGATGGTTTTAAGGGTATTGTATAGACATTGTTTTTTGAGAATTTTGTACCCTAGACACAAAAAGGTTCAGTTTCAAGCTAAGACAAAATCTAAGCAAAATCTTTATATGTGAAACTAAAATTACCCTAACTTGACCTGAGTGACAATTATAACGTTTGTAATTTTAAATTTTGTGGATTGTGTTTACTGTTATACTGACATATAAAAACAACCTTGCAATGCGTTCTAACCTTTATTCTCACACGAATATTTTCCTCAAACACTTATTTGGATCAAGATGGTTCTATATCAAAGAAGGAGCTCGCCGTTTTGCTGAACAAATATATAACACTTCAACTCTCTGGGCGTTTGATAAATCTGTTTTCAACTACATGTATTTAATATATTTGCTGTAAATTCTTCTAGGAAAGATGACTCAAATTCCACTAAAGCTTAAAGGCTACCAATTTCATTTCCTTGTTGATAAAGCTGGAAGTTTTCCACACCCTTCGCTATTCGATAGAACGGTTGGAGTTAAAAGAGATTTTGGCATACAAAAGAAATAAGAAATAAATCATTTTTGATTTTGTTGTTGCAAGCGAGAAGCATACAATGTTACTTTGCAATGTAGTGGTGTGCTAAAAGGATAAATTAATGCAAGTCAAGTTTAGTGATTTTAAAGATTTTTTACACAAAACGAATTATAGGTTCACAGTTAGACATTAATTTTTGTTCGTATTCTTGTAATTTAGTCAAATGCCATTGTAGTATTAAATATAAACTGTATCTTTTAAAAAAGCAAATATTATGATTGTGCGAATCAACTGAAACTATTAATCCTGCACAAAAAAAAATTGAAAAATAAATAACAATCTTTTTCATCGGTTCTAACAGATATCCTGATTGACAAAGGTGTTATCCATCTCGGGAAAGGTTTTTTAGGAAAAGTAAAATTTAGAATGATGTTCCATCTCTGGAAAACGTTTTACTTATTATTCCACTGAGCACCCAGGCATTGTCAAAAATTTTTCTTATATTTTAATTTTCAATTTTATCTTGTTCATAAGAAACTACAAGAGTTTTAAAAATGCAAAGCATCCACTCATAAAGACGCGCTTTTCATGAAAATTACCTGGACATATGTTTACCAGTCAAATATTGGGTATTGATCAAATAAGTGACGTAATAGAGTAATTGTTTTATAGTTTCATTAAATATTTAATATGCTTCGACAGTTGGTGCACTATTTGTCAATTGAGGCCACGGATTGTGTGAACGATACGTGCGATGAAATTAAGCAAAAATTATCAACAAAGAAGCAATGGAATGCGTTTATCGTTTCAATGATTCAAAGTTGGCTGCAAACAGTTAACAATGGGTACAGTGAGATTCAGTTTACTTTGGGAGAAAAATGCAAGATTACGTCATCGATTTTGGTTAGTGTTGTGGAAATGTTAAAGTGTGAAAAAGATTTCTGTCAGGTATGTCCCACTGTTTGACTACTACCATTAGAAAAAACTAGGCGAAAGTTGATCAATCGCAAAAGTGACACAATTTTTTATTAACCTTATTAGCACCAATAGAGGCACAGGAGGGAAGGGGGAGGAGGAGGGGGATAAAGTGCCTGTGGAACCTTTGACTAGACAAAACTTTTGTTCAACATGTAACTAACTCAAATTTTGTGACTTTTCCTAACTAATTTGGGTTTGTAATGAAAATAATTTATTTTAGAAGGGTTTTGCATTTTTCAGACGAGGGTAATTTTTTGTAAATTTTAAAAAGTACAGACATGCATGTATGAGTGTTGTAAGTAGTTGTATTGGTTATAATATATTAATTTATCACAAAATTACCATTTCTAATCCTAGTGACGTCATTATATTGTTTTTCCTTTACTTAAACATCTATAAGGTGCCATATTCTTAACATGTCTTCTCGTCTTCATCAATTTTTAGAGTTGCAAAGTTAGGACTGAATTTTTTTGTACCAGACAGTGAAACAAAAATTAGATAAAAGGTGGAGATGTGTTTCATATTCTTGTCATCACTTTAGGTTTTGTTGCTACTTCCCGAACAGATCAAAAACAAATTACTAGAGGACTTATGCAAAGCATTGCAGACAGAAAAGCATAAGCGTTTTACGAAAGCGTTAGCAAGAGAGACATTCACTACACACTCTCAAAATATCATGTACACATATCACGAAGTGGACTCATCTGTTATGCATGCGTTTTATAAAAACGTCCTTTACGTAAGCAATGTTGCTTCTTCAACGTTACCTGGTGAGGTATGCTGTCCTTTATTTTACTTGTTGGATAATTTATTAGAATCCCTCAAACTTTCCAGCAAGCAAGTATTAAAGTCGTTGGAGCTTGATAAATATGGCGATAATTCCTACCCTTGTGTTTCGTTATTAAACAAAGTAGATGATATGGAGGTTAGGAAAATAAAAACGATACTTGAAACTACCAATACGAGGCCTCTGGAGGAAATTAAAGGAGATAAACTATGTTCTGATGTATCCTTTATTCGATTTATGACAAAAATACTACTGACATTTCATAACTCTCTCGAGGAACTAAAGAACAGGGAAATCATTGAAAGAGACTTGAGTGACACGATCATAAAAGTTGTAATGAAATTAAGGACGTATTTGTTCACATTGAATGACGTGGAATCAAAGTTAGATGATCATATAAGTTTGTCAGGAATTCTTGCTGATGTTTTGAAGTTGTGTTCAGCTGTATTTTCTAACAATAACCTTGTGCAGTACGTCTGTTGTGATGAAACAAATATGGCAGATTTATCCAATATGTGTGAGGCTTTCCTTGAAACAGGTAAGTTGCAGAAAACTTTGTTGAAGATGGTTGTGGAGATACTTAACATGGAATATTACTAAATAGAGTCTTGTAATTTTAATTTTTGTTCTGGTGGGTTTTTTCTTGCTCCTGTGGTTAGTGTTGTTGTTATTTTTGTTGTCGTTGTTGTTGTTGTTGTTGTTGTTGTTGCTGTTGTTGTTGTTGTTGTTGTTGTTGTTGTTGTTTTTGTTGTTGTTGTTGTTGTTGCTCTCATTGTCGTTGTTGTTGCAGTCTTTGTCACTATCGTCATTCTGTCTTTTGTTCGTTTTTGTTTCGGGTTACTAATAATAACTCTATCATTTTACCCATCTTTCACTAAATGATGAAAAGAAAACTAAAACAATATTTTTTACATCAGATCTGACATTACCGAAAAAAAATGAATTTATACATGCAAATTGTTTTTTTCTTACATTGGTGAAAGATTTTTTTGGATTTGTATAGAATTTCAGAATTTTTTTAGATGACGAAGTTCTCTTCTCGATGTGGAAGGAGGAAAAAAACAAGGATACAAAATTCACCAGTGCGTTAATCCGCGTGAATAAATTATATCATGGATACAGGGACGCATTTGATTGGCTGTTGGATTGTGACTGCGTGGAGAAATATACAGATGTGTACATATCCACTTTGTGTGTTTTTACAATCAACTTTGGTTCTGTGAATTTGGTGCAACGTTACATGAAGTTGATATCTGAACATCATAAACTTAAAAGAAGATGCATACAAAAGGTGAATTTATCGCTTTTTTATTGGAAGTCTATTAGTTAAGAAAATGAGATCAGTTTCTTACGCAGAGTGTGTTTAGGTCCACCAGAAAAAGTTTCCCGTACAGAATTTTAATTATAACAAAATATTCCAGCAATTGAATGTAGAGTTTTACTTTTATTGGCGTTTTGGCATACAGTATCTTGCAAACGTACGCATGTAACCAATCACGTGCGTAACTAATCACGTGCATAACTAATCACGTGCGTTGTTGGTCATGTGGGTAACTAAAATGTTTAAAGGTTTACTGAAATGTTATAACATTCAATTCATTGTTTTCGTTTTGATTGTTACTGCATATTGACAGATACATCACATATCATTGGATCATCAATAGAAATAATTTTTGGGCCTAAAACTTCGTTTCTGTAATACTCCGTAATATATGCAAAGGCATATCCACTTAAACCTTTTATAACACAAAATATTTATGTTGTAATAATTTTGGACAACGTTATTTGTTAACGAAAAATGCTTTTTATAAAGCCTTAACGAATGGTCTTAGGACCCCGTTAAAAAAACAGGTCTTCAAAATCAAACGAAGAGTCAGTTTTTTATTTACAACATGATTATTTGCGCAGGTCCTCCTAAAATGCATACCGTATTTTTCTGTGGAATTTTGTGATCGTGTTATATTGTCATGTCAACAATATTACCATGGTGACGAACGTACCATTTTATTTGATGATGAAAGCAGAACGAGGTTCGAAGCAGACATGAATGAAGTCATTAACAAACTGACTGACGATGAGGCTGACCTGAAGATAATTTCAAGGCTGGCTTCTTCGTGCGTGGTATCACCAGGTTTTGTAATCAAAGAAATAATAGATCGAATATTTTCTGGGAATTTAAAGTACACTGTCATTCTAAAGGTGAGTCTTGACTGGTAAAAGATCATTAAATCTTACCTCCTGCGAAAAAGATTTCAATATGAAAGGGCTTTGAAATTTGTCTAGAAATTGATTATATATTTTTGAAAAAACTTGATTTAGTTTTTGACTTTATGCATGACATCAAGTATTAGAAATAAGTTGTATAGTGTATTTTGTACATTTATCAAGGTATTTCGGTTGTAATATCTACGTTGTCATAATTTTGCATAATTAGCGACATTTATGTATTTGTATTTCTCGAAAACAAGAATAATTTTTCGAAAAGATTTCCCGACAATTTCATATGAAATCAACTTTTTCGGTTTTTTGGGGGGTAAACATTAAGCATATATCGTTATTGTGTATGCTGAAAAGAATTCGGTAATGAAAATAAAAATTAA
The DNA here is from genome assembly GCA_030067915.1 of Hydractinia echinata. Classification (NCBI taxonomy): domain Eukaryota; kingdom Metazoa; phylum Cnidaria; class Hydrozoa; order Anthoathecata; family Hydractiniidae; genus Hydractinia; species Hydractinia echinata. Next base: position 753,647 of record JASGCC010000113.1, on the reverse strand, counting down.
TACCCTTGTTTTATAAACATTGGGTAAATTTGTAGATCTGGTCAAAGTCTTTGTTTAAAGAAAAGACAGGATCGATATCACTCGTCCGTGAGAAAAAATCCAATTGAAAACTGAGAAAATTATTCTGGTCTACACGCGGTCTGTTCAAATTCCTTTTAAGTCCGTATCATTTCTAATTACAGTTTTAGGATCTTAGCCGCATCCTTATCCGTATAAAAAATGAAGTAGTCAAATTCAAATTGGTAAAACTAAGAGTAGGGTCGAAATAATAGCATTGTAAATATTACATAACGTTAAACATCTTTTCTACGCGCAGGCTATCACTGCAATACCATCGTTACTGCAGTTGAAACAATGCGAACCATCAACTTCATTGCAATATCCTACTGCACTTGTATTTATAAAAACATTGTACACAAAACATCAGTGCAGCAATTCCACTATAAAGTACCTACGTAAATTGGTGTTTGGCATTTTAAAGGTATATATATATATATATATTTGTTTCTTTATCATGTCATCTCATTCAAAACATTTTTTATTATAATTTAAACTTTTCGGTTAGATCTTTTGGTACGATTTATTCTATCCTAAAATGCATCAGTAATTACAATTGTTGTCGTCATCATTATCGTCGTTATCATCGTCATCGTCATCCTCATTGTCTCACTCATTGTCAACATCGTCATCATCATCGACGATGATCGTCGTCGTCACAGCCATCATCAATGTGATGATTAAAAGCAACCATGTATTTTACGTCACTGCATCTTTTTATTATTCTTTGTTTTAGTCAGCATGTCATCCACATAAACTAACGCACGACATATTAGATATGTTCGTTATGGAGAATCTGCAAAAACAAGTTTTTCTACCATGGGAAACAACGTTAGAGTTGCTTTCGGACTGCATCGATAATTTTAAAAGTGAGGGTATAGAAACTGAAAGAGTGTTCTTGTTGCTGAAGCTCTTGTTGACGCAAAAAGGATCTGTTTTAAATCGTGAAGAAGCGCTAATGGACGTGTGTGTGATCGATCTTGTTGATCTTTTAAAGTATAACTTTCAGACAACAACATCGGAAGAAAAAGTATTATTTTTGACTTCTATAAAAGAAATGTTTTCAACATGTGGTAGGTATAATGGACAATCAGATTCACTTTTGTTTTTTTATAAGCAATTCAAATTTCCAGCCTGGTCGGTCGTTAAGTTTTGACCGAAATCTCAGCCTCATCCCTAAGCAACCCTTAGCAACTTGGTTACTAATAAAATAAGTTGTCTATGCTTTGTTACTTCAATTTTACAGGTTTTAAGGGTAACACCTACTCAGGGTTAATGCATGTGAAACACCCACCCAAAACCGTTGTATTTCATCTCGTTGGTGACGAGATATAAACTAGTCAGAAATTTCATAACAAAAATGTGTATCTTATTGGAAGATTTCGCCACATGTTATCCATTCATGGCTCAACTTTTCACCCTAACCTGTAGTAAAAGATTTTGAAGACAGCTAACTGGGCAAGTTACCTTTTTATGTTTTAAGCAACCCAATAAATTTAGTTTTTTATTCTTATAGATTGGTATCAAGCGCTGTATTTTTTCTCTTTATTTTCATTTCATGAAAATGGCTACCTGTTTTCTGTACCCTCATCCCTTCTCGAAGTTTGTTCCAGTTGTGATAAATGGAAATCAGTAGACATTAAAGGTAAAATAATTCTGAAACAAAGTGCTAATTATGGTTATAATTAAGGTGGTTTCGTATAAAATCACATTAAGCAATAAAAATTCCTTAAGGAAACTAATTTTCGCGAAAATTATCATTTATTATACTGCTATAATGCTAAAACCATTCCTACTGAAAACAATTATTTTGTTAGGGATAACATGTTTTAAAAAATTTTGCGGTTTCCGTCAGATCGTAAAAATATTTTTTTTTAAAATCAGATATCCGCGAAAATTAATTCCGGCGAAAAATCGAAATATGTTCAATTTATGTTAATTAATTTCGGCGATGTGCAATTTTTTTTAATCGCGAAAATTTATCCCCTTAAGATAGTTATCCTATAAACCAGTAATGCCATACTCTTAAAGATTCACCTAAGATGCATTATTTCGCCACTGATTTTTTCCACCTAAACTCAAAATAATAATCTGTTCTGTTTTTAATAATAAATTGCACAGCAGGCAAAAGAAGCATCCAAAAGTGATTTTAATGAAAACATTTTGATTTTTTCCACACGTACCAGTTTCACTGTAGTTGGGCTAATCAAACATTTTTGAGAACCTGGTGCTTCCCATTTTATTCCAAATTAAAAAATATTCTTTAAAAATCTAAATTAAAATACTTATTTTTGTTCGTCTTTTAGATGTTGATAAATGGTTAGCCTTGTTTCAACTATCGTGCATATCAATGCAACACGTAACACAATTTATTGAAAGCATGTCTGCGTTTGATGCTGATGATGAATTACCATGTATCATTCAATCAGCCGTCGCTGTATGTTCTATTTGAATTGCTCTCCCCTTCCTGTTTTTATACTCCCCACGATCTCCTCCACACGATCTCCTCCACACGCGTTACTTGTATCTTCCTGTATACTGTACCTATGTGTAACAGTACCATTCGTTGTGTATTTTTCGTCTCTTTTCAGATGTTTTCTGTTAACGTCAGCAAATTCCGCGCAGATAGGATGATACAGTGTTTAAAGGAGATAGTACGACATCAAAAACTGCAGGTGTGATTTTTTTTAAAATACCAAAATTCATTACTGATATTTAAACTGGGCGTTTATTAGAATTACGGAGTGCTTACTTTATAATTGGCAGAAGAAAGGGGGATATTGATTGAAAGGGGATTATTATTTTAATTTTCAAAATCGAATGGTCTACATTTAGCGCTTAATTTAGATGAATGTAGATGAATATATCACGATAATTGTAAATATTATTACTGATAAGGAACATACAAAGAGCGTTAACTTTTGTTGCATCTTCGTTTTAGAATGTATCTACGTATTTTAGTGAAGACCTGCAAACAGGTAAGTTAACTGGTTAAAAAAATTAAATGCTCACTATTTATCTGTTGTTTGATTTATTTGATGTAGGCTGTTCGTTTGACCATGACTTTGTGTAGATTGTTCGTTTGACCATGACTGTATGTAGATTGTTCGTTGCACCATGACTGTATGTAGATTGTTCGTTTGACCATGACTGTATGTAGATTGTTCGTTTGACCATGACTGTATGTAGATTGTTCGTTGCACCATGACTGTATGTAGATTGTTCGTTTGACCATGACTGTGCGTAGATTGTTCGTTTGACCATGACTGTATGTAGATTGTTCGTTTGACCATGACTGTATGTAGATTGTTCGTTGCACCATGACTGTATGTAGATTGTTCGTTTGACCATGACTGTGCGTAGATTGTTCGTTTGACCATGACTTAGTGTATACTTCGTTTGACCATGACTTTGTATATACTTCGTTTGACCATGACATAGTGTATACTTCGTTTGACCATGACTTTGTATATACTTCGTTTGACCATGACTTTGTGTAGATTGTTCGTTTGACCATGACTGTATGTAGATTGTTCGTTTGACCATGACTGTGCGTAGATTGTTCGTTTGACCATGACTGTGTATAGATTGTTCATTTGACCATGACTGTGTGTACATTGTTTGTTTGGCCTTGGCTCTGTATAGATTGTTCGTTTGACCATGACTGTGTGTAAATTGTTCGTTTGATCATGACTGTATAGACTTGTGTGTAGACTTCGTAATTTATAAATTGTCGACAATAGAAAACATTTTTCTGGCGTTAAATAGGGGTTGAATATATTTTGTTGTGCTCTATTATGTTATACAAGGGAAAATAACACCACCAATTGGTTGGCAATAAAGAAAACGCAGAAGTTATCTTTTAAAAACACTAAAGGTTATATAAAGTCTCTTCCGTGACTTTATATATTTTTACAATTTTTTTATAGCAACGAATTTTCACGGCATGAGTTTCGCCATGTTGGTATTCGTTCAGTGTTTTGTGTCGTTGTACAGTGAAGCAACAGACGATGAAGACAAGGGTACTGTACCACTCAACTGTGATCAGTTCATAACAATTCTTCATCTGTTTGTGAACTATGCGAAAGATATGTCTGACCATTTGGTAAGTTGAGATTCGCTGTGAAAACATTTTTTACCCGCTTAGTTTCATTAAGTATGTTTCACTGCTTTTGTACTCTACTGAGATTTCGTTGGAATTTGAAATTTAAAACCGCGATTTCTTTTACCTGGTAAGATTTCTGAAAGTTGCGTAGTTCTTGTCGTGTCCATAGCATTAGCAATCAAATCTTATCCCCATGTGTTTTTCGGATTCCCTGTTTTTGTAACATATATCGGCAACCTGAAGAATAATTTTCCTTTTCTAATAATTTGAAGTAAAGTGTATTTCACGAGACGTGAGTGTTGAGACATATTCACTCTGTATCACGAAAAGCTCAAGTTCGATATTGTTCATAAAGCAAGTTCTATGTTTTTTTATTTATGTAGATAGCATCCCAGTTCACTCTTTACTTGTTGGAGCAACTTCTCTACGCATCCACCATGTTTGATGAAGACATGAAAAAGAATCTGTCTCTCCTCCTGATGAATGTTCTACTTGCTTTATTGGATTCTGTAAAGCATTTACAAGGCGGTGACAAAACGAGCATGCTTGACAAATGCAAAGACACACTTAATATTTCAGATGATGAACTTGGACATGTGTTAAAGGAAAAGTATGAAGCTTCCGTCAAAATGAAATAAGCTAATTTAAAAACTAGTTTTCCTCGTTTTTTTTGTCCTTTAATTCTCAGCGAAGGAGTGTTCCTAATTAACGTATTTATTTGAATGAGCACCTCTCTCTAAAATTAAATCAGCGCCGGCAAAAAAATTTTGTCCAGGAAATTTCTTGAAATCCTTAAATCCTAGGATTGTATTGGAAAGTAATCTTATTACGTAAAGTGTTTGCGAATCGAAATATTTAAATCTTTTTATAAAGCTTACAGAAAAAATTTGAAAGTACTTAAAAAACCGTATGATTAAAATTTGTTCTTAAGTTTTTGCAAATTTTGCATGGTTAGCCGTTTTTAACTGAAATCTTGAACAATATTGTCGTGCAAAAATAAAAATCCAACAATTTTTTTTCTTTTTTAGTTATTATTCTGTTTTTTAAAAAATATTTATCGGACTCCATTATTACTCGTTGATTCTGGCCACTATCTAGATAACCAAAAATAACGAGAGGAAGCTCAAATTCTACTGCGATTTATGCTACGGTTATCAGATACTGCTCATTCATCTTAGACTGGAAGATCTACCGCTAATAAGGCCGGAATAAAGGGAAATGAAATATGAGGAGAAGTTCCTTGTGAATTGTTTTTCGTAGATGGAAAGCCTCTCGTTTTACAGTTTTTATCTTATCTCAAAAAATTGATCTCGGATTGCTCTCTGTCTGCAATTTCCTTTCTTCTTCGTCAACGCAGGTTTTTGTTCAATCCTCGATATTGTCGATTTTCTATAAAGATAGAAGCGTCATTAAATGTGTACGAATCAGAGTGCCCACTCTGTCGGAAAACATTTTGTCAAAAAAAACAGAAACATATCAGCACTTTCTCATATCAGGAAAATGTCAAGAATATTTGGTTTAAAAGTTCCATATGAACTATATTCGTTTGGCAAGAATTACATTTTTGAACTGTTTTCAAAGAGTCTGCATTATATTCAAATTTAAACAGTTTCTTCTATCAGAATGTTTGTAATCAAGGCCAAGGTTCAATAAGTCTAAACTTTCGGGATATTGGGAGCTTTAGTCAAATATTGTCAGAAAAATAAAGAGATATTAATTGAGTGGACACCGTGGGAAATAATATCACATAATTTTGTCATCATAATTTTGTCATCATCAACGCGATCTGCCTTGTCGAGATTAATTTTTTTCGGTTGCGCATTTTTTCATGCAAAAAGTGAGCTGCCGAGATTTAACTCATACTTCTCAATATTTTTATTTCACGATCCGTCATGTTTACTTACTTTACATTTTCTACGTTTCGTTTATGTTCTGCTGATAACTTTGGCAGCAAGAATTCTTCTACTCTTGCAACTGTTCCCGTGTTGTCTCGATAATGTTCTCGATGTCTTTGACAACTCTAAAGTAACAGCATAAGTCATAATATACATAATCTTGGTTTTTCAGAGATCTCCGTTTCTTCAGTGTGGAGTAAAGGGCGGAGAATGTAGTTGCAATGTCAGCATTATTTTGTCGCCGGTAAATTTAGGAAGTAAATTTAACTTCGATATTTTGCATTTGACGTCAATTGGTAAATTCTTGGTACCTTTTTTGACATGTTTTACTACCTGAAATATGGTCATCAGTAGGGCACCACTTTCACAGCCTCGTTGTTAGTATGTTTATTTTTTATTAGTTTGTTAGTATGTTTATTTTTTTTGACCAGAACAAAACAATAATAATCCAAAAATCTGATTCCTTCTTCTGCTTTTTGTATGTTTGTTTTTATAAAATTATTTGGCTGGAACTACTTATGCTTAGGTGATAAAACTTGGCATACTTCCAAAAAGTTTTAATACAAACAGATTTCGGGTAAAAAAAATAATTTTGAAGACATTTGAAGAAAATTTTATCAACCATAAGCTCATAAATTACGGTTTTCTATTTCAATCCATTACATGTGTGGATATTAGTCTTTGCATGTATATCCCTGAACTTAATTTCTTTTATATAGCGAGTCATTGATAATAAGTGCCGTCTTCGAGAAAAAATCTATACACGTTTCTCCTGTATATGAAATACATTGGTACTGTCAAATGCTAGTACATTGCAAAATAATCGGCCGAAAAGCATTCGTGTGGGAATTTGACTAAAAAATAATCGTACGTATGATGATTATTAGGCACGCAAGAGCATTACAAATTTTTTTTTTCATGTTTACCTTCAGAAAATTTTCCATTTCTTTTTCACCTGTACCTCTCAATTCGTATCTAAGCGCTGCCATCCATCGTTCACGTGACCTCTTCCGTTCAGCCAGAACAAGAGACGGGTCGTTTGAATACACGGTGGGAAACTTTACCAGAGGTGGTTCGAACTCTTTGGCGGTTTGCATTGCACTTGATAATAAGACATGGTTTCTGCGTGCTTGGAAATGAGCGGCCGTTGTGTTACCGTACGTGTCGCCGTATGAAAATCGTTGTTGTGGCATGTATCCCGTGTATCTAACAGTTAAACGAAAAGAGACTATTTTAAATTTTATACTATATATTAAAATTCGGAATCCTTTTTCGCGTTTTTGTGTGTTGCGAAAACGTCGATAACAACCTCGTCCCCAGGGCTTTTTATCTCTCATCAGCGCAGCGCTTATTAATAGGTCTCGCCGATATTCGGAAAGAGACAACAGGTCCTGGGATCAAGGTTGCGTTGATTAAACACTTCCGCGCCTTTTTAATAAAATAACAAATAGGTAGTTAGAATACACACGTTTTTTTATAGGAATACCAAAATTCTAAACAGGTGGTCATTACTCTTATTTCTCTGTTCTTCTAAACAATACACCTATTGTTTTTAACCCAAATCGCAGCCTGATATTCTTATAAAGCATATTCTTATAAAAGAAAAAGCGTGTGAATTGGGAAGTTGATGAGGGGAGTTGATAGGATTGAGAAATTTAAATCTAAAGCCAGGTACGCGCTTTCTTATTTAAGAACCATCTGGCTATTTTTTTCAAGCTCAAAGCTCATTTATATATTATATATACAAAAAACAAACAACAGATTATTTATCATTGCAAGATAAATTGGAATGTAACCTGCCCTGGGTACGAGGTTGATTGGAATGTAAAAACACCTTACTTACTAGATAGAGCACATCGAAAAATATTCACCAAGAGCAAAATCTATTTTTTTTTCCATGATTGTAAAAAGAAGTATGGAACTGGATTGAATTGAATCGTTATAGCAAACTCATTTCAAATATCTCGGATCCTATGACAACCTCGTCCCCAGGGCTTGTTAGGGTCACTTATATTTGAACGTCCAAATATAAAGTAATATAAAAGAACCTGGAGACGAGGTTGGCTCTATAAAACCTGATCTGTGAGTGGTTTCGCGTGTAAAATTGAATGTCGTTTGCTAGAGCGCTGCTGTGCGAACTGTGGGTGGCAAGGATAAATCGGTTCGATATCTGAAAATCAAATAGCTCCTCCCGTTTTGTGTTTTTATCGGGTGAGCTCTTAAGGCTGTTATCCAGATATGATCGCAATTTCACCTTTAATCTTAGGGTTCGAGAGAATGAAATAACGTTGCTTAGAGAAAAAAATTAGAGAAAAATTAAAAATTAAAAAGAAAAAAAAATATCGAAGTTTTATAACTGGGCCAGCATCCTTACCCTGGCGGGATGTTCGGTCTGCGATATGTGTAGGCGTGAGTTGTGATCCAATCTTGCGAAGCAGATGACATGTCTTCTTGATGATCGGATCCTTAGCGTGTGATAAAGAACATAAAACGCCATATTTGACGTCACTATAAATGATTGGGAAACTAAGGCAACGAGATCATAACAAATTGACGCCAATAAAGATGGTAGAAAAACTACGGCAGCAATGTATAGCGTCGCGGTGTTCCTTTGGTCGTTTACTTATTTGTTTTGTTGTTACACATGGTGATATTAGAAAGTAAGTAAGCTGTACTGATACTCAAGCAGCGCTTTTGTCAAACCACAGAAAATATCGTTGTCCGTTTTCTTTTAATTAAACCATGTTATTTTACAATGAGGTATGACTTCAGCAAACAGGAATGACGTGGTCAGACTCACTTTAATTAATCCGTTAATACTACTTTACAACGTCTCAAATATCGAAGTGAGTCTTATAAAAAATATTTATAATGTCGATAGCTTTTACTTCCTATACAGGTAATCCATTTTCTTGCATTTACATTCTACGAAAATTGGAAAAGCCATGCTGAAACATACACTCCTTCGTTTGTCGCGTTTCTTCTTCGGGCTACCTCCGATATCACAAAACGGACAGAGACACTGGGAGCGAGGTTGGATGCGAAAGCTTTCCCTCAGCAGAAGCACAAATAGAACAAAAACTCCGCAAAGCACAACCCTGAACAGCCCTGAATTGGAACAAGTGGCCTTGAGAACCCTGAAATTAAGATTAATTTTTTAAAAAACTCTGAAAACGCAGAACACTTTGTAACCAGTTTCCCACAAAACTACTTGAATGGACTATTTGTATATTTACTTTTAGGGTATAGAAAACACATTTTTTAAGAGTAAAAATCAAACAAAAACCCGAAAATGTCCCGATATTAATCAGTAAATAACCCTGGATTTGATGTAATAAATTCATTAGACACTCTGGAAAAAGCTTTTGGAAAAAGGTCGTGAATACTCAGCAATGATTACTATCGTTTTAAATCCCACCTTTAAAACCAAATTTTTTGTGCGCTGTACCCTTCGATAGGAAAGTTGACTTATCCAACTTAAACAGCGCTTTAACAAGTTATCTAAAATCTATTATCAGAAAAGTAGGCTGGCATAGTTTTAGAAGAAACAAACTTGTAATTTGATAGTTGTATTTACAGAAAAAAAATTATTTACATGATTCCAGGAAAAAGCGTAATAAATTTAAGCTATTACTCTTAAAGTATTTCGTGTTGTTTATTTTGCTTTGCGTGAGAACGCTTACACTTTGTGCATTTTTGACATTCTTTTGGTGTCTCCGTTCAAAACTTCAGTCTCGGTACAAAAACTTTCTCCCCATCGACTACTGTGCCTTCGGCGACTGTGTCGTTCTCTCTGTTGAATACAACACTGTACGGTAAACATACTGTGCATGCGCGAATAGATAAAAACATTAACAACAGAGTTGGACGTTTGCACTAAATTTAGAAACGTGTTTATCATAACAATAATTTCATATCCTTTCTGACTTATATGGACGTTTGAGTGAACCACCGCATAGAAAATAACTTGGTAAATATCGAGCGGTAGGGTTAAAATCGAAAAAATAATAATGACCAGCTTCAAAAGGCGTCTTCCTTTCCTCGACATTTTTTCTCGTCTCCATGTTAAGTTGTCGTGTTGTTTTACCAGGGTGCGGTTCATTCTGGAACCAAGAAATCCCATAACACCCAGAGCAATTATGTCACGCGTGACTTGTAACAAAGCTGACGCAAGCGACATGCCTGTTTTGTCGCTGTTTGGTGCGCATGTCTTGGTGTTGTATTGTGGGTTTTCGTGTACGTTGAATGTACTCATGTAAGGCAGCACAAAAAATATTGATAACGCAACTACAATTAATATCCATAATCCGATTTTCCCTCTTGATAGCCGGTCGTTAAACGGTTTTACCAGCGTGTGGTAACGTTCATAACTGATTAAGATGAGCACACCTTGAGAAAGCGTGATGCTGATTTGAAGTAAAGAAGGTATCAACTTACATCCGATTTCCCCGAAATGCCATTGCTGGAATTTCGTTGCCGTAAGATACATAAAGGATAGCGGGATTATGACGGATGATGCTAAGTCTATGAATCCAAGCATAAGAAGGAATCTTTCGAATCTCTTAATGTTGTTGCGTGATCTTACGCCGAATATGTAGACTACTAGAAGGTTGCCCAACAACCCGATTGAAAATATTCCGGTCAATATAATCATCGTCACCACGTCAACCGGAGAAAATCGGATTTCCATTGGAATGCCAGTATAGTTTCCATCGCTTCCAGTCATATTAATAACAGTAAATTGATGCACACCCAGCGAGCTGAAAAAATAAAATGTGAAAGTGTCACGAATCGCCGCCTTCTTATTTACTTGTGCGCGTATTTTGATGACGGGGGTATTTTTTCTTATTGTATTGTTATTATAAGTTGTATGTGATATAAACACCAAGAAATGACACCCCCTTTGTGTGCGAAATGACAGGGATTACCGCTTTAATAACAAAAAGCTTCTCACGCTTAAGTCAGTTCATTTTGAAATGTTAAAGTGGGGAATTTAAGTGAGTGAATAATTCTGATGAGAAGGCTCCCAGCTTGTGTTTTTCTTCTGTTTGATGTTTGTTCCGCACTTGAAGTGAAAAACATGCCAAATTACGAGATGTGTTTTTTTATTGTTGTTTTATGTAACCGGGAATACGTTTATTAAATATCGAATTTTAATCGAAAGCTTTTTAAAACTACAGTTCACGCTTTTTTATAAGAACCAGTAAAATCTGACTCGTATTTGTCGAGACTTATCAAGCATGGTTTGTTTCTAATTTTTTCTAAACTCTAGAATTCAGCCTCATTTTGTTCTTAGTTATGATCCTCTCAAATTTGTGTATATCTGAAAAATGGTGTTTTTGTTGCTAATAAAGCTCTTTAATTGTCCTCCATAAATCGAGGCAATCAGCTTGAGAGAGAAGTGATTTTACAGCCTGGATTGTTCTTATTTTATTAAAAATTCAGATATGGGTTGTTCTTAGTTTTAAAAACAATGATTTATGCCTAAAGCTGTTCTTACTTCGTTCTTATTTTTAGCATAATCTGTGGCTTTTGTTCTGTAAAATTGATCTTATATGAAAAGCATGTAGCGTCAATAATGACAGGCGGTTTAAAAGTTTAATTGAAGGTCTGGTAACCTCCAACTGTAATTGATTCGTTTTTGATTGCATTTTTTAAGCGACGGCGGTGGAGTGACGGGATCACTATCATCATAAAAAACCGGGATGTTTTATTGGTGATATTTACGCTCTGATTAATAATTCGCTAATTCGCAATTCAACGTAAAAAGGATCAATGTTACGCCAATGATGACGGTGTAATATGGACGATATTAGCAAAGGCAGTTTGGCGAAAACTGTTCCGAATGTTTAAGAGAAACTTCGGTCCGTGTAAGTATTGCGACATTTTCGGAAAAACTTTATTTGAGGTGAGAGAAGTTTTTAATTCAGCTACAAGAGGAAAAAGTGATGAAAAATTGAAAAATTCAGCCAGACAAAAAAAAATATTTTAAAACTTATGTTAACTTAGTGAATGACGGTAAACATAAAGGTTCCATTACAACGGCTGACTTTTCTTTCCCTCTGACTGTAACTGTTACATTACCGCTAGAGATACGTATAGCATCCCTCTACCTTGCTTACCTGCCACACGAGCTGGTTAGCAGTCAGTGGATGGCACTAAATGGGGCAGCAACATTACATTTAAAGTGCGCCGGATTTGGAGATCGAACCTGCTACCTTAAGATTACAAGTCACTACACCATTCCACCTGTAGTGCATTATAATTATAGGAAGAAGGAAATGCATAGCTAGAAAAAAACGTGGACACGTTCTGCGTCTAGATCCTCGACTCACAAAAGAGCTTTTCATAATTAATCGGCTTGTGACGCTCGTACAGTCTCGAAATAGTTTCCAAATCATCAAGTGGTATTTCATTTCACTTCGGGCTCACTGGATTAAAATGTTGTTTGTTTAGAGCAGATGTGAAGTATCATTTGCTGTGTAAACAAAAAAAAACACATCAGTATATTGTTTATTTACTGAATCTGACCTTATGTGTGGATTTCGAGACTCATACAACAGTAATATTCAAATTAAAAGACTTATCGAACCTGTGAACTGCTCATCAATACTAATCTAATTACCAAATGTAGCAATTCCAGTGAGCGGGTATCTATGTGAAGACTATTGTTTTCGCTGTAAACTTGTATTTAGTTCTCTTTTCCAGGACCATCAAAAAGGTAAACACAAAAAGAACATAATAAATGTCATTCGAAGAAAGCGCAACGCCCTAGCGCAATATTTAGTACACTTTTACGCCCAACAACGCCCTATTTATTATAATAGTTTATTAGTTAAAAAATACACAGTTCAGTGCAACTTTGAAAGTGGGTATGTATGCGCTTTATGTTGCTATATTGTCTCAGTAGTTCCTCTATAGGAAAGTAATTCTACAGCTTTTAAAAAGAATGTTCGCCCCTAGCAGCTTCTTGTGCATAATAAATACGCGTGAAAAATAGTAAGGAAAATTTAAGTGCTTTTTATAAATTTAGTGATCCCGAAGTAATTTAAAACAATAGTTTGAAATTAAGTGAATTCTTTGTGAAAAGAAGAGAGCGCAGTTCTTCTATTTTTGGTGTTGCATAATACTTTGATGTCAGAGATTTTGGCGAAAATAAAGTCTCGCAAAATTTTGTATTGCATGATTCGCGAAATTAATTCTACTGTAAAAATAAACTTGAAGCTGTAAGGTTTTCATGGTTACCAGTTACACAATATTAAAACTTCGCGAATAGCAGAATTTTTGCTCTCGAAAATTTCCGACATTTAAGTAGCAGCCATTTTTAGTGATCAAATGTAAACAAACGCTTACTGGGGGTGACATCTGTACACGAAGCTGCTTTAATAGCAAATTATATTACAATCCTTGCACTTATCTGTCTAATTTTAATTTAATAACCCTTTTTACTATTTAGTTATATCGCTTTCAGCAAAGAAATAGTTAAGGGAGGTAAGCTTAAGGGCTATTTGCACGAGAGGCGGGGATGATTACCGAAGAAAGAATTCTCTATCAGCAAGATATCACTCAAAAATTTTATCATATTAATGGTAGTGGATTGACAAAATACCTTTCATTTTTTAATTTATCACAACAACAAAAAAAGTAAACACTCTTACTTGGAACAAATCTCTACAATGCTTTTCCCGCCGATATGGCGACAAGCCCTGGGAATGAAGTTGGCGCAATGTGCATTTTGCACAGACCAACGTAGTCGAATTGAATTTTGACAAACGTGGCAATAATCATCATACGTCTGTGAAAGAGTTTCTTCCGGATAAAATATTTTCTTTAAATTTTTGTCCCAACATATTCTACGTGTAACTTCAACTTTCTATCTATATTTTTAGTTTTTTAATCTGTTCCAGGGATGATCTGGCCATCACATGAAGAAGGTTTTCTGTGTTTGTTTACATATTTTCTCTGTGTTTACACAGGTTGATGTTTAGTTATATTTTCCTCTATAAATAAACTATCTAATTAAAAAATACTTAAAGTGATGTTAATTTATGTTTTCACCGCAACTATTTATAATATATACACCATAGTATATGTCATGGTATCCTGTTCATAAAATATGCACTCATTATTGCTAAACACATTAGAGTATATATAACTCCCCCAGAGTTTGTGCAGTGCCCAACAATGGCTATCCGATGACGAAGGCCTTGTAGGTCGAAACACCGAAGTTGTCTGGATTCTCACGAATCTGATTAAGTGGATAAGAGCCCGTGGTGCGTCTAATGCAACGATCCCGGGTTCGAGTCTCTTGGCTGCTTATATCTATTACAATATTAGACTTCTTTTATCAGTCCTTTAACACCGAGTCAAAGTTAACTCCGTTCCTAATAAATACAGTCATTACTACCGCGCCTTACTGATCAGGAGCTGTAATGTTCATAACAGCCTTTTTTCAAAAGTAACTCCTGAATCCCTGGACACAATATTTCACAGCTGACTGCGAAAGTTTTTGAAAATGCGCTACTTGAGTTTTATGTTATGTTTGCATTACGAAATAATCAACGCGACAGCCCACTAAGCTCCGAAAATCAGGAAAATGGATCGTGCTGACGTCTGCAAAAATTAATGTGGGTTAAGATTTTAAAACCAACCAAATAAGCTATGATCACAAGTCTTAAGTCCTTTTGAGATCATTGAAAAAGTTCACTAACTTTGACATGTTATAGGAGAGTGTTACATTTATAAAACACAGTTATTACGCCCAATTTATGAAAATGCAACTATAACACCCAAATAAAGATTATATAACGCCCTTAGAGATTGCTTTACGATTTATCTTCACAATCAAAATATTGAATAGGAAATATTTGTTTCTTAGCAACGATAAGTTCGTGGTCATTAGCGGCAACCTAACAAAAACAAGCAAAGTGCAGCTACTTGATAGCTACCAATTTAGTCATTTGTCATGAAAATTTTGTAACTAAAGAAATATGTGAGGTATTTTGTTGAATGTCATATTTTTGACTCGAAAAAAATGGTTTATACGAGAAGAAGCTATAGGGAAATACAACCAAAAAATTTCACCACGACTATTCTAAACAATTTATGGAAGGTAGTAGATCAAAGTTTGACTTGTCACACAGTTTCTCATTCATATTTAGCGTTTAAGGTTACGGCCCAACCTATAAATGTGAATATGAATATAAATGTAACTCGAACCTCCAAAGTATCGAGAGAAATAAGTTGACTTAAAGAATGTTCGAGTAAAACGAAATGAGATTATAGCTCGAGTTAAAGCGATTTTTTAAAGAGGCGGGGCAACAGTTACCGGGAAAAAGTGCAAATCCCTTGTAAATTTAATTTTCCTTTCCTCTTGTCCCTTTCTTGACAGACAACATTATCATCTATATTACATCAGGAGTTAACAAAAAAATTTAAAAATTAAAATCGAACATTTAATTTTGTCTTTGATTTCCTTTTCTCGAGAAAAAGTTCGAGTTATCCGAAGAAATTAGCCTCAGGGGAACGAAAAATGGGTCGAGTTAACGAATGAGTTATCCAAGGTTCGAGTTAACCGGAGTTTTTTATAAGAAAGTATTAATGAAAGTTCAAGGGACCCGAGAAAATGGTTTGAGATAATAAAAGTTTAAAAATTTGGTAACGTTAAATTACTGCAATTCATTAGACTGCAAAAACTGTAAAAAAAGTTAAATTAAAGTCCGCTGTAATTAGGTTTCTTTTATGTTTTCCACAAACAGTTTTTACAAAAAATAAACATGTACCAACAAAAAATCAAATTATGTGTAACGACTAACTTATATTAGGCTCTAATTTATGTAACATCACAAAATAGCTTTGACCAACCACCCTCCTCCCTTGACGTTATTTAATTTAGTTTTTATAGGCATCTACAATTACTCCACAGGCGCAAAATATGATCGGCGTTCCTCTGAGGCGTGGTATCTGTGGAATATTGTGATTTTATGTTCTTTGACTGACTTAACATTCTTTTTAGCTAGTGCTTAGTCAAAAACAAGCTAGCAAGCATAATCAAGGGGAAATATTCTCCTTGTAGTAGCCTTATCTCCAAGCTGGAGCACAGACTTGTATATTTTATTTATATTTATTATATATTTATTATATATTTATTATATATTTTATATTTATATATTTATTTCGACGCCCTTTCTAATTTTGTTACACGATTACTTTTTTAAAAATATTTAAGAAATCCCCACATACCGTGCTATTTGTCCAATTTGCTATCTGCTGTTGTGTGTTGTATAATCTTGAACGAACTGTGATCAGAACATATATAGAGTATTTATGTCGAGGTAGTTTTGTTTGTACATTTTGAAAGACAAATGAAAGGCTCTCCCGACAGCGGTATTGGTAGCCGACATAAGTTGAAAAAGCCGTAAAAAGAACGGCTGATCAGTTCGGTCGTTACTCATATAAAAATACGGATGATTTAAAAATCAAAAAATATATTAACGCCGACATGTAACATTGTGACGTCATATTTGCGGCACGTAATAAACCGATTTATATAAGGAGAAAAAAGTATTTAAGTATTTTAAAATAGCTTTTGTATCTGTGTTTTTGAGAGATTAAGTAAAGAAGCAAGTCTTTAGACTTTTGTCTCAATAATCCTTTTTCAGTATTAGTAGCGATCAATCATCTCCTAACAAAATACGAATATAAACATATTCGTATTTTGTTCAAAATGGTAGCTGAATCATTACTCAATGCTAAGGATGCACGAAATGGGGTACCGAGAAAATGTACGGGGATAATTTGAGGACCGGAATATGTACGACGGGCCAACCCTTGGTTGCTTCCATGGCTAGCGTCAAAAGGTAGCGAAAGCTTCCATGTAAAGATTTTATGAGATATGTGAGAAGATTTTCACCATACTAATTTTAAGGTTAAAATTTTTTTTCCTAGGTTACAAAACTTTCCAACGAAATTAGCTAACCTTCAAATATTTTTGGGCGATGAATATTTTTATCCCATCCGAGATATTTCGTCCGAGATATTTGACGAATTTTTTGCTAGGTGGCGAACATTTCCAATGAGGAAAAATTTTCACATATGTAATAAATGAGCGACAGGTAACGCTTGACACTTAGCTCGGTTGATGCACGTTAGTAAATTAGACTCGTAGGTTATTTGGTGCTACCGCAAATCTAGACTGGTAAACGAACACATCTAGCTAAGCACCAAAGACGTTAAAAATGTTTTCGCTTACCTGTGTTGTGAATGGAGCGCCATTATTACTTCAATAGTTTTTTTCTCGATATCTAGACAAGATGCACGAAGCTCGATTATACAGTTGTTACATTTACAAACAGCCGCACAGCATGGAAAATAATCCAGTCTTAAAAGTTTTCCAAGCAAGAAAGATGTTCTGAAACACTCTGCAAATTCGTACCACAAACAACATGCGATCTATGTTTTGACTGTTTTTTGTGATTATTTGAGAAAAACAGTTAAATTTTAATCGTATTTTTATTTTACCATGTCATTTGGGAAATTGTTTGAAATCATTCAAAACAGGAACGCTGTGCAAGGCTTTGCATAAGGAGAAATCATGTTGGGTGGGTTGACATTTGCTCTGTTTAGCAGAAAATAAATTCCATAAATAGATTTGATGAAATAAAATATATGCCAGTGTAAACTGATCCTTAATTTTAAAAGCGAAAAACGTGCAAAATTTGCATTGCTGTTAAACTTGTATGACGATATTACGACAAAAAGGGAAAAAAAATAATACAGTACTAATTATATTGAACCATCAAGAGATTGAAAAAGTCGCTCTAACTTGAGCATTGTTGTCAATCGTTAGGGGTGGGGAGAGGAGGTATGCTAAAGTTGACGGGGAGAGGGGATGGCGGAGAGGGTGGCACTATTGTTGGCGTGAACCTTCACAATTTTTAAACCGTTGATTTTTAAACACTATATGAGGGTGATGGTGATGATGACGATAATAAAGAAGATGAGAAAAAAACGAAGAAAGGGAAGTTGAGTTATTTGATAATAATAGTGGTAATATTAAAGTTATCTAGCTATTTGTGATACGTTTCGTTTTCGCCTTTGTATTTCTCTTGAGTTCAAAAATGTATGAATCTCTCGCCTTGGTGGGGGGTCTCTTTTCTAAAGATGACGTCAACTCAGGAGAAAGGGAATAAAGCAAACTTTGCTTTATTCCCAAAATCTTTAAAAGATAGTCATTTGTGAACAATCCCTTAGTGAATGTCTCAGTTAACTGAATTTCCTTGTAAGTGGACTGTGACAAAAGAGGAAAAATGTCCCACATTTCGAGAGTTCTTAAAGTTAGTTTTAATTTAAGGCCAACTTGTGACACCCTGCCAACGTCCTCGATCAATCCAAACACAGAATCAGTAAAAAATCAAAATTATATTTTCTTAATGCAGAAACGTATTTCGATTTCAATATTGTTTGTTTCCCGTTCTTGAAGCCATTTCATGAAAGTCCGACATAAGCGAAGTTTTTTGTTTACTATGACGGGCCCTCTAAACGAAAGACCCATTTAAGGGAAACTTTTTCGGCTTTATTTTAGACAGGAAGCTCAAGGGATTGAAAAATGTGGTTCCAGTTAACAAAAATCTCAATCATCCAGGGTCTCGCTTTTAATGCGAGCATCCTGGAATACATAAATTCAGCCTTGGAGTTTCAATATTCAACACACAAATAGATATAGCGACTAGAAATAAATAAAAATTCTTGTTACTACTAACCTTCTAACAACCACAAAATTTTCTTTAGTTGAAATACGGCCTGGATTCACCTTGGCTTTTTCACGAATATGATACGAAAATATACCCTTAATAAATAAGCTATAAAGAAATACAAAAAACACCCAAAATAGCTTTGAGATCATTGTCTGCAGTGATACCCTCCCATTTAATTGTTTGTGCGCCCTAATCAATGTCTGTATCTCTTATTTACATGCTGTATGATAAACTCTACAAGCATAAATCACGTCATATCATCAGGATGTGTCAGTATTATAAAAGCCATTTTGTTTTGTACTATCTTGCGGTGAATGTTATTGACATGTACATGTTGATTTTCAATTCTTTTTTTGTGTAATGTTATCTATTCATTCCCGCTTATCTGTTTCTTTGCTGGTTACTCAGATGAAGATGGATTAGTTTTTTTCTGCAGCAATTACTTTAAGAAATATAATTGAATTAATCAAACCACAAGAATTTGCAAAAAAAAATACAAACATATTATACACGTAATCATTTCTTTTTTTATTTCACAAAAACAAAATGAGCTAGCTAGCTTCCCTACTTTATCATTTGTTGTTGCTCTGATAATTCTTTGCATGCCTTATTGGCCCAAATTTTGTTAACCCTGAAGGGGCTTTTTGACTGTATTTTCCGCTGTATCGCAAAATGCTCGCGAGCATTTTTGTTAGCGCTTGCGCATTTGGACAAAATTTACATATTTTTTAAAATGCGCATGCGCTAACAAAAAAGCTCCACAACTTCAAATTTTTCGTGGTTGGCTTTTTTTTCAATAAGTACCCTCTCTAATAACCCAATTGCAATACTTTAATGCCAAATTTTTTGGGTCCATATGTTCTCCTTTCACAATTTTGGAAAAGTTGATGACATTTAAATGATGGTATTCAATATTAAGCTGATTCTATACTTCCGCTGCAGTTTTATAGGCCGTGTGTTATTCTACATGGTCAAAAACATACCAAGGCCGAAAACACTCGTGCGACAAGTTTCTTTTCCTTAAATTTAAACACACCTCTTTAACTCCTAATTAGTCCTTAAGTTCTTCGTTTTTTTCTAACACTTTTAGTCACTTTTATTGCGATGTTTATGCTTTGCTTTCTCAAGTTAAATTAAGAGACCTCTTGCATTCTAACCCCGACTAATGTAGTCCAAGCTGCAACCGAGATTAGTTAATCCAAAAAGATTAAACTGATGTATGTCAAATTAAATTTTAAAGTGCTTAGCAAAAATAGCTTATTCGGAGGTCCGAGATGAATCTCGCATCACTAATTAAACGCAGAATTTATTGGAAAGTCTCTAGATATCCGCTATTGTGGCTTCTGGAATCAAGTTTAACTTTGCCTTCCCCAAGCTCATGATGGCAGAGAGGCAAAATAAACAATCACTATGGCAACCATCGCGTACATAATAGGTTGGCCGGATTGGTCAATTCTGGCGTCAGTTTGCGTCAGATATAGGATTGGCTGTATATATAATCTGACGTCAAATTAAAACGACCTCTTTCGTCAAGAACGCAAAGAGTGTAGTCATCTATTGTGAGGAAAATATTTTAA
Organism: Hydractinia echinata; assembly: GCA_030067915.1. NCBI lineage: Eukaryota > Metazoa > Cnidaria > Hydrozoa > Anthoathecata > Hydractiniidae > Hydractinia > Hydractinia echinata. Next base: position 733,258 of record JASGCC010000113.1, on the reverse strand, counting down.
AATTCGAATCGAGGTTTGTGAGTTTTGAAAGATGGATGAATATTGGGAAGAAGATGACGTAATATCGAAGTTACTTGATCAGAGCGTTGATCAACTTTCTTTTGTGCAAGAGAAATCTTTGCTTGATGAATTTGTGGAGGTTGGTGCTAAAGTTGATACTTTGGACAAGAAGATGGCATTTCAAAACAGGAAGAAGTTTGGAAATTATAAGTTTAAAGATATGATGGACGAGTTTTATAAGTTAAGTAAAGTGATGGATGAACAAATCGGAATTTCGCAGCAAAGGGTAAAGATAGCAAGCGAAGAGAAAGATGCTGTTTATGAGAATGCTGTGGAAGATGGAAAAGTCGCCATGTTGGAAGAATTATTGACGAGTGAACAAACGAAGTCGAAGAAGCTCGAGGAAGAATATGAAAATAATTTAAAAGCTAAAGAAGAAGAGTATTTAAAGAAAGTAAAATCTTTAAAAGAAGCTCTTGAAAGACAGAAGAATACAAATAAAGAATTACAATATGAATTTAATAAAATATTAGAAGAAAAAGAACAAGAAATTGAAGATCTAACAGTAGAGGTATGGATTTTTTCTTCTTTTTACAGGAAAGGGGTGTTGGAAGAAAGATTTTTAAATAACCACCTCGTCTCCTCTATGTACTTAGTTCCAGTTCTAATAAAGTATATATTTCTCCCATGTAGAATACAAATTTAAGAAATGAACTGGCATCGAAGGAAAATGATGTATATGAACTAGCCTTGGAGGTATGTAACATTTCATGGAGACGAATAGTTCTATTCGGATTTAAGATTATTCACTGAAATTACAAAACCGCTCAAACCTTGTTTCCAGGATCCCAATCTTGTTACCAGGTTCCAGAAAAAGATGAAGAGTTTTGAGATCAGAGCTAATTATCACTCAAACTAAAAAATAATGCAAATCTTTTAACTCTGAATTCTTTTTATTTAGAATGAAGAGTTGGAAGATAAAGTTGAGATTAGCAAAGAATACATAGCTACTTTAAAACTGCAACTAAGCAATTTTGAAAAACAACAACAACAGTATAAATGGAAGTTAGAACAAGCCGATGATTTGTTAGAAATGGTGGAAAAAGAAAATGATGAAATAGAACGTAAATACAAAGGTAGGCTGGTTACACAATTACACAGTTGGCCTAAACAACTACAAAACTCTAGCACATAATTAATGACCTTCCCACATGACTTATAAGTTTTGTTATGTTCAAATTTCAGTTGCATTTGCCAACCTTGTTCAACAGTTAAAAGTAGAGAAGATTAGAAATATGAAACTGCAGTGTGATAACCAACTTGGTAAAACTAGTACGAATCGTTCTAAATCGATGCCGTCACAGACAACCGCGAACTCTCCTGATATGTTGTGTAAACGACCCAACATTAAAAGCAAAGTAGACATTATGCAAAAAAGATCTGTTGATAAAGATGGTTGGAAGGAAACAACTGAAAAAGTTCCGGTAGTTTTAAAATCTCTTGGATGGACACAAGCTTTCATTCATAGAAAAGATTAGGAATAATGGTTGTGATTTATTCTTCTCTTTGCTTCGTTTTGCTCTCATAGCATTTCTACTGGGTGGAATTGAAATCCTAAAACCCTTTTTTGTCTCGTTTACGGTAAAAGCAAGTTTAAAAAATACATACATACAGCGCCTTCTTTCTGAAGAATATTAAATATTATATAAAGAGGGTTTGTTTTACTACGTCAAGAATTACTACTAATTATTATTATTATTGTTATTATTATTAACGAATTTATTCATCCATAAAAACTATACAGCTATTCGTGTAGAAAGTAACTAAAATAAGTAAAATATTTAGAAAATATTTAGAAAATATAAAAATAAAAAATTGAAATAACTTTATATATGTCAAAAAAATTATTATGTTTAAAAGTGTGTTAAATCAGTAACATCAATAGTATAATAAAGAATGGTAAAAAATAAATAAAATAAAAGTATCCAAAGAAGGAGTAGATAATGACACAAAATGAACAATAGAAGTACTTAATTAATCCTGAAATAATGAGTCTGAAAATGTTAAAAAAAACACATCAAGGTTGGCGGAAAATTTGGCACACTTACCTCTATAACCAAGGCTGTACGACTTCATGTTGTTCTGCACGGTAAATCACATGCCGTTTTTGCAACAATGTTACTAAAGCATATAAGGCGCTGTTAGCGCTTAAATTCAAGTCTTCTTAGTGAATTGTGTAAAAAAATATTTTTAAACAAAATATTATATCTTAGGTTCACTTTTCTTCAAAACTTTTTATTATGAGTCTAAATGCTGTGAAAAGTATTATCATTTTCGAATAAAGTATTTTCCTTCTTAATCCTATTCGGTCCGGGGGTTTTCGAACATATTATGACCGGGGGGGGGCGGAATCCGCCCCCCCCCCCCCTCAATAACTTTTCATAAGCTTGTCCAAATTGAATCAAACTGGGCACACTTATAGTACGTCACAAAAGGAACAAAATGGCAGCAATATATTTTTGCTTGCGTCAGCACATTTTCTGTGACGTCATCAAAAGCTTGAAATTCGTTCAAAATGCCACTATCTGCTTGATATTCAATTACTTTAGTTCTAGAGCGAATTTTTACATTCTGTTTGAAGTTTCTGAAAGCTAAATAAAAGTTATTTAACATATATTCCGGTTTTTACATAGATCGTATGAAAAATTGCCAAATATTGCCCGAAAATCCGTTTTTTTCCGATTTTCGGGCAAAATCCGAAAAAACGGGAAATCGGATTAACCACGTGACCAAAACATGCAAAATGATTCTTCTTGATCAAACAAAGTTGTGTTGTAAGTTTCAAGTTCTAAACATAATCCTAACAAGAGTTATTATTTTTTCCCTATTATGAGGGTTTCATAGAGATTTTTAGGGGTAGTTTCGAGTAATAGCCAATATCAAAGCCTCTGAGAGTAGGTATGAGACCTAAAAATTTTGCGTGCGCAGGTGTCTAATAGATAAATATTGAAACTCAGTAAGTATTGTAGCTATGCAACATAGCATTAAAAAGTTATTTACAAAAAACCGTCAGGGGGAGCGGAATCCGCCCCCCCCCCCCCCCCCCGGACCGAATAAGGTTAACCTAAATGTCGGAACAAAAAAACAGCTTAAGGCTGTAAGAGTCTTTAAAAAAACACTGCTTGAACATCTCCACAAAAAAAAACACTGCTTGAACATCTCCACAAAAAAAACACTGCTTGAACATCTCCACAAAAAAAACACTGCTTGAACATCTCCACAAAAAAAAACACTGCTTGAACATCTCCACAAAAAAAAACACTGCTTGAACATCTCCACAAAATAAGACAGAATATCTTATTCTAAAAGTTGTACTGCATAAATTCGGTCTCCATTGAACCTCGTTCTGGAGTGCTGGCACAAAAAATTATCCATGAGTAATATATCACCGTCTTCTAACTTCAGGCTCATCGCATTGTTCCATGTAGTTGTTCTAATGTGATCAAGAACATGCTCTTCAAATTCTTCACCGTCGCCGTAAGTGCAGTGGAAAGGTACCTTCCTTGGATCAAGATACTCGGGCGATGAGTACTAATATAAAATATTTGACGATATATTTCAGTGGGTTTCTATGTTGTTTTGGCAGAATAAACAGACGACAGAATTTTTATTTTACAGGAATACGATTCAGAAGAATATTACCTGGGAAGTTAAAAACAATAGGCCTATTTGGGTAATAAAGAAATAAGAATAATGACCAGCCTGGTTGGTATTCTTATATAAAGAAGCGCGTATTTTGACAAAAAAACTGATCCTATAAGAAGATTTGGCGCTTCATTTCGCTTGAATTATTGGACGGCGGTTTTTTCAGTCGAGGTTGTAATTTTGAACGACGTGAAAGCACAATTGATTACTTTAGAGGAAAGAAAGTGTTTGCGGAAGAAAGTTTTGCGGTTTTGGCGGTTTTTGCTCGAACCGCAAAAGTTTATTCCCGCAAAATGCACAAATTTGGCGGTCTAGCTGAATCGCTAAACTTTCTTCTACAAAGAGTTTCTTCCCCTAAAGTATCAATAAAAGCGAAATTGAATAAATTCGACACTTGACTTTATTGAGACGAACGTCCGGCCAATTCTTTCTGAAAAATTAAATTCCAAATATTTTTCGCACACCAAAAGCATGTATTTTTTATTTTTTAGTGTTTTTTTACTGCGATTTTCACAATGTCGTGAAAGTTTTTAGTTTCCATTACCGCACGCTTCTTTTCGTGAAAGGCATGAGAAGAGAGACCACAACCTCGTCCCCAGGGTCTTGTGGCCCCTGAGCCGTTATTACGGAGATGGGTGATAGATACGAGATTATATTACCTTTGGGTAGGCTTGATAGTATGAAGCGTGATTGGTCGTCACTTGATTAAACCAAATTAGCTCTCCACTCACTGGATGCGCTCTCAATGCATCAAGGATAGTACAGATAGCAAGATCTCCATTTGGTCGCCATTCCCAATTTAAATTTTGCGATGCCAATACTTGTTCGGCTTCCTAAATTATGAAGTTATGAATTTTTTGTTTTGTTTAAAATGTCTTTCTTATACAAAAACCTTAGTGTATCATATGCATACAACATCGTCCCCAGGAGTTCTTTGTGTTTTTACATCAATTCCCGATGTAAAAAAATACTGGGGACGAGGTTGATATGCAAAGTGGTAATCTCGAAAGACTCTGCACCTGTTAAACTTACTCATACTCTTTTATTTGCTTTTATTCCGTGTGAGAGATGGCGTAGTATTTAGTTCACATCTATATTAATGAAACTAACTGAAGGGTTTCTCACGGTTCTGCTTTAAAAAAATAGTGATATTACTCAACCTCGTTCCCAGGGTCTTGTGGCCCATGAGCCGTTATTACGGAGTGGCCGCTATCAACTTCTTCAACAAGGCAAAATGCCCTGGGACCGAGGTTGGATGTTACTGATATAAAGCTGATTATGTGCTTTCATTAGAGAATCCGTTAATTTAAGGAAACGCTTTTTCGAGACGAATAGTTTAACATATTGTAAAAATCTTCTTTATCAATATATCCGATTTTTGTTCATAACGGTATTTGAATTGCTAATTTGTGCTAAGCATGGACGGAATAGCGAAGCCCGACACATGTGCGACGGACGGTAATCTGAGAAGCGCCATATGTACAATGGGCGAACCCATAGATTTTTCAACTAGTATTTTAATATTACCTGTTCTGTGTTAACTCGAAGAGTTCCTTGCCAGGTAAAATCCATAGTTTTATTTGTTGTCGCTTCTTCATCATTTGCAAGTCGTAGGTTTGCATAATACCTGACTTTTTTGTTGATTATTTTCGCTGTGACATTTTCATCTAAATCTCTCATAATGTCATGATTAAACACCAAAGGATTTTCTCCACCTTCGTCTGCTGGCTTCACACAACAGAACATGATCTAAAAAATAAGATGCACTCCTTCTTGCAAATATAAAAATATTTTTATTGAAAACAGTGCGGCTTTTTTTATTTTAGAGCCATTTTGTGTCAAAACATGTTTTATCAAAATTTTAATATTTTTATCTCAGCATCACGTTCGGCGTGTTTTTTTTTGCTGATTGATCAAAATTTCATGGTATTGACAAATTGCCCATTCTCGTCCCCACCTGGTCACCTGGTCAAATGAGTAACTGTGTTTTACCCTGCTGTGCCCGTAATTGCAAATGATAATGTTTTTTATTGACGCATTCGAATTGTAAACATTCCATTGACCAATTCAAATGTTTTCGAACGACGTTTCGAACGTTTTAACATTCGAAATTCACAGAGTTTGTAGATGTGGGACATAACATGCCACCAAACCAATCCAACATGGAAAATCAATGCTAACGACAAATTCTTTTATTTTATCCCCATATTTGCTAATCGTGATATTCAAATTTTACGTAATAAATAAATAATTAAATAAATATATACAAAAATATGGAAATATTTCACTTATACCTTTCCTGGTGATACAGCAGAATAAGCCATCTCGTTATGAGGTTCTATTATAATCTCTTTTGGTTCATCACTTGCCACGTAAATATTATCGACAAGATGTGACCGGTACCCTCTTCCGGATGAAACGTCCAGACATTTGAACGCTAGTTCTTTAGCAAAAAAATTGAAATCATCAATTGAACTTATGGGTAAACCCTTGATTAAAATTCCAGGAAAGCCGACTATCAATTCGTCTAAATAACTTCTCAAACATTTCGCAATAATTTTTCTTTCTTTTTCGTTGGAAACTAGCTTGATTGCTTTGAACCTTCCATTTGGTTTTGTTGAAATATGCTCAGGAAAATTTTGTGTTGTAGAACCGGGTATTCTTTGTTCGTGGCGGAGTTTTATTAAAGGAGTCTGCAGCTCCTTGTGTGGAACGTCGCGAAATAAGTTCCGAGCTCGAATCGAACTGTCTTTGAATTTTTGCCATATAATTCTTGAAACTCTCATTGTTATCACCAGAAATAATTGACGTATTTAATTCTTTTCAATAGCTAAAATCATAAAACTATCGGCTAGAAAAAAGTCGGTAAAAATTATTAGATGGCAAAAATATTACTTGCACAAAATTTAGTCACATTTTCCCGACCAAATTATACCAACACAAAACCTCGTTCCCAGCGCCTGTTGTCTCTTTTTTTTATATCAGGACGACAAACCTGGTATAAAAAAATAGACAACAGAAACAAGGTTGACCAACACAGTTATTTTTTTACTGACTAATTTCGAGATGTTTTGCTTCTAAATGCGCTAAAAAAGGAAAAGCAAAATCGGCAGAATATCTTAGTCAACAAAGAAAAGTGAGTAAAAAAATTTGGTGGGCAAAAGATACTAGTCAGTGTGCCAAAATCTGTCTTTTTTTACCGACTTTTTTACCGACTTTTTTACCGACTTTTTTACCGACTTTTTACCGACTTTTTTAGCCAATTTTTTTACCGACTGCGCGAAACCACATACTAGTATACAAATACAAGCTACGTCTTACATAAAAGTTGGAAAACACGATTTTATCAAACTAAACTCTTGTTACAGTTTTTTCATGTTTTACGACAAATTCATCGCAATGTTACACCGTAATAAAGGCTCTGGAATTGAAACCCTGGAAACGAAGTTGGTTTATTTCTAAGCAGGTAAAAGTGGCGAAGAAGACATGGTCTCGGGACAAAATGATTAGCTATTTATTAGTTGAAGAATCGAAATCAACCAATCAGATCATCGCAATTAAAGTAATTACCTTTTTACGGACCTACAACCCATCCACATAATCTTTGAGACAAACTAGAAATTCCATCAAAAAACCAGAATAGGCCGTTGACGCAAATGTCCATTTTTCCAACCGAGACTGTTTAAACATATAAAAAGCTATAATTAGCCTATAGCAGCACTGTAAGGCTTCGTTCTAGTGAACTTTTCGGTTTCACTAGTTAAATTCAGAATTTCCTAAGACCCTTAAGTCTTAAGTCGAAGCTAAAGCTGAAGTGCCGTGAGCCTGGAGGCAGTACGTCGAGTTTGAGAAGAGTTTGGGAAATTTTTTTTGCCAAAAATCGAAAAGTCTCAATATTTATGTGGGTGATTGTATATTATTATTATTATTATTCCGAATACTTATACAGGATATAGCCACTTCAGTGTTGGAAACACTGTTATCAACGTGGGTCCTGTGTCCTGAATATATACATTAGGTCATAGTTAATAGAAAAAACACTGGTTCGGAAGATCGGCAAACTTCAAAGGATTCTCAAACGGTGTTTATAAGAAGAAGAAGAAGAAGAAGAAGTATTTATTCTACAGTAATAGCATACATAAGGTAGAAGTCAAATAAATATCAATTTACAAAGAAATTAGGCTATCACTGTAAGGAGACCAGCATTATTAGCCTACGGCTATGACAAGATGCTGGCCACCCTTAATATACAAAAACAAAACAACAAAACAACAAACAAATAAGTACGTCACGTGACCTTGATAATGCACGATCATTTCGAAATGGCTTCTAATGTAGAAGGAAATGATAGTGTTTTGGTATCCTTAGATATTTTTGAGGATGACTTTGAAGATATTATTGATGTTTTAAACGAAGATGAATATATAAATGAATTCTCAAACGATCTATGTGAAGACGTAAGTAATGTTTTGTTTGTTTGTGCTGTTTTGATTGAAAATGTAGGACTAACAAACTAGGCTGCTGGGGGGGAGAGGGAAAGCCTTTTGTATGTCACAGAAAATGTTAATACGACCACATTATTATCATTTAAGATCGAACTTGGCAACTTTCCCTGTGAAGTATGTGACAAAGTGTACAAAAGTAAAGGTGAATTAAAACTTCATTGCATTAAGAAGCACAATAATAATGAACTTGAGGCTAAGAAGGAAGAGGAACAAAAGGAAGAACTAGTTGACGAAGAATTTATAACTAAACTTTTAAGAAAGGCATTGGAAAATGTAGTAACTAGTGACAATGTTTTTTCAGAAATTATTTCAAAAGAATTTCAAGCATATGAAGAGTATGGTTTTGACAAAGCTCTCTCACAAAAAATAGTACATCAACTTCACCAACATAAAATTAGCCATAACAAATCATCAGAAAAATTCTATTCTTCATACTATACAAATATTGTTACACATGCTATAAATTTCCGTCGATAAACAGTAAATACTTCAAAATAGTTCTCATGAAGCTTGGTGACTTATTATGGTCTACGATTAATGAAACTACAAGTGCTACTGCTGACAAAAATATTAATATATCAGAAAAGGAAATAGGGGATATATTTTACACAAACTTCACAGAAATTTGAAAAGTTCAAAAAATTGGAAGAGTCTGGAATACTAACAAGCAATAGCACTTATGGAAGCAAGTAAGGGGGAAGAAATGAATAATTTGATTTCTCATTTAAATCGAGGTGGACTGTGGCAAATTTCTCTTCCAATTCAAAAAATATTAATAATCTGTGAAAAATACTTCCGACTAAAGACTAAAGATGTTAGTTTAAGAAAAATTAACATCAAATCAATCATATCAGAATTGGCAAATTTGTGTCATATCAAGGACTCTTCCGAACCAGTGCTTTTCTATTAACTATGATTAGGTATACACCGGCATTGCCTACCCAATTTCCCTCACATGGCATGGGTTGACGCGTAGCTGTGGTGAAAACACTTGCTAAACATGCCCGCGCTGTGGACCGAACCACGAACCTTGTGAGTGCAAAGGAAACTCTATAACCACAAGGCCACACGCCACATGGAAGCAATAGATTGATTAAAATCTTTGCTTTCTCTAAAAGTTCAATTCGCTTCCTGTCCCGTTTGTCTTGAACCATTTTGCACTTTTTGTAAATATTCGCTTTTCGAAGTGCGGGAAACCATATTTCTGAAAGTTGATAGGAAATACTATTGATATGAGTATTTCTGTCTATAGTTTCTTTCACTTTTCTTGCTGTCCAACCGGACTCTCAGTCCATGATCTTTTTATTTTCCGGGTCAATAATATAATCATTCTTCCAGCTATGGTCCGCAATCTCATTTTTGTCTGTATCTGCGTTGCGTACGGCTCTTTTGTGCTCTTGTACACATTGTTTAAATATTCGTTTTGTTTCACCGACATAAACAGCATCAGCACCTTACACGGAATTTCGTAGACAATATTACATTGACTCTGAGACATATTTTGTCTTTCGGATGCGACAGACAGAAAGTTTAAGGACTTGTTAACTACGCAAAAGAATGCAATGAATCGCGCACGAAACTATTGTTCTTAAAAATAAGTTTTACGTGCATGTTTTTTAAAAAAAAAAAGATTCTCAACTTTTTATTCTATATATACTATTTTTTGTCATTAAAACATAACTCAAAATATTATTGAAAATCGCGCACAAAACTATTGTTGTTAAAAAAGGTTTTATACGCATATTGTCATGCCCAAACACTATATTTATGTGACTGTTTGTTTACCTTTTCTTGCGCATGCGCTGTAACAATTAGCAAATGATCTGCAAAAAAATGTAAGTGTATGTTTATACTTCATTGTTTTTACCTTTTTTTGGGTATATAAATATTTTCCTATATTAATCGGAATAATATATATATATATAAAACCGGACTAAGGACCCTATAGGAGAATCTAGGACCCTCAAGGAGGAACCAGGAGCCGAAAGGAGGAGCCAAAGTGTCCTTGCGTCTAATGTGTACAGACCCCATTCTCGTCCCCGGAGCTCTTTGAGATAAACTCGAAAGTAGCTCTGCACCTGTCTGGTCACGTGATGAAAATATGCCACTATATGTTGCATTTTTTGTGACTCGATTGCCGGACGCCTTTATTGCAAAAGTAACCGTTTCTAGTTTGACTTATCGTTTGTGCGGACGAATTAGGTTTGTGATTTAGCATTGCTCTAAAGCCGTCATGGGTCCTGTAGTATGTTGCAGCGTCTTCAATCTGCATTAAAAAGAAATTTTTTTGATGACTTTAACTTCAAACCGAAACAGATTTTGTGCTTACAACACTTGATAGATGGACATGATGTCATAGCTGTTTTGCCTACTGGGTTTGGGAAAAGTTTTTTGTTTCAAGTTCTACCTGATATTTTGCCTGGGAAGAATAATATTGTCGTTGTCGTATGTCCCTTAAATTCCATTATCGAAGATCAAATGAACAGTCTAAAGAAATTAAATATACCATGTTTTAAGGTCTGAGACACAGAACCATATTATTCCTTTATTATTCAAGGCAGATGTGCGTAACAAAAATGTGGACGAGTCTGTAGGAACAGAGGAGGACTTTTCTTTGTTGCGTGATATAATTCTAAATGGATCTCTCAAGATTTTGTTTTGTCATCCTGGAGCCATTCTTAGTGAACGTGGCAGATTATTGATGAATTCTACCTCATCAAGAAAACGTTGCAGCATGTGTCATTGATGAAGCACATTGTGTTGACATGTGGGGCAAAGAGTTTAGAAAGGATTTTTCAGAACTACAGTAAAGTCTCCATAACTCGAACCTCTATTACTCGAACGTCTCCTTAACTCGAACGAATTCGTTGGCACCGTGAAAATATCCTAATAAACTCTTATAAAAAAACCTCTACTACTCGAACCTCCATAACTCGAATGTTCCCTTAAGTCGAACAGATTATTTAGTCCCTTGAAGGTTTTTGACTCCATTACTCGAATTTTGTGGCATTTTGAAAAAAATTGATAAGTTTTCCTGATCATTTAACTCTTTATCATTTTCATATTTTAATGTTTACGTGTGAAATGTTGGCTTCCCTAAAGGACTTGAATAAAAACATCAAACGAGATTATGATGATACTTGTAAACAATCAATTCTAACTGATTTTTTTCAAAAAATTTGAGCAAAAAGCAACTAAAACGCTCTGTTTTTGTATTTCACCAACCCAGAACCCCCAATAAGTAAGACTACGTACTTAATATACTGTTTTTGTTCATCTGGTAGGCAAATAAGGGAAAAATTTTGAAAAAACTTGAAAACCTCTACTACTCGAACGTCTCCTTAACTCGAACGGTTTCCTTTTCCCCCTTGCCGTTCGAGTTATGGAGACTCTACTGTATCATCACTTTTTTTCCAAATATACCTTTTTTGTGTTTGACAGCAACTGCTCCTCCATGTAATACAAACATACTTATAAATTCATTAAAATTAAATGGCTGCAAAGTAATCAGGGCAAATCCAAATCGACGAAATGTTTATTTAGATAAATGATACAGGCTAGATAAAGTTTATGGTTTCCAAAGCTATGAAGAAATACTTATACCTATAATGAACAAGTTAAATGTTTTGCGAAAGAAATATCCTGTAACTATTATATACATGAAACTTAGATATTGTGGGGAAAGTTACTCCTTATTTGATCGTTTTCTGGGTGAAGAGCAGTATGTAGATGGTAAGACAATTCCATCACATAGACTTTTTGCCCAATTTCATGCTCCTCAAACCAGAGAAATGAAATCTACAATTTTAAGCGAGCTTAAAAAAGAAGAATCCAACATTAGGGTTGTGTTTGCTACAACAGCACTGGGGATGGGTGTGGATGTAAAATTTGTAACACATGTGATTCACATTAGTCCACCATCAAATTTTGAGTCGTACACCCAAGAGATTGGAAGAGCTGGCAGAATGGGGCAATGTTCAAAGGCAACATTATATTTCTGCAATTCTGACCTATCCGAAGATAAAATTAGGAAAGGTTATATATATATATATATATAAATGACTCCATGAAATAGTTTTGTTTCAATGTTGATGTATGCCAAAGAAAGATTTTGTTGGATTACTTTGGTATAAAAGATAGTGAATTCCAAGACAAGATGCAGGCGCTGCATAAACTATCTCGCTATTAAAAATGCACAACTATATGAAACATCGACAATGCGACTGCTAACAAAAAATACAGCCTATCATTCATGGTTGAAAGTCGCGCGATTGAAACGTTTATGGTCTTAAACGGCATTTAGTTGACAAAAAAATAACATTTTGATGTCACTATCATGTTCAGCATACTTTATTTGTTAACTGTGCCAAATTTTGTCGAAAATAAAGTTGTTTTAATTTTTGGACCAATTTTGGCCTAAAATGACATTTAGGTGACAAAAAATCAAAATTTTGATGTCACCATCATGTTCAGCATACTTTTTTTGTTAACTGTGCCAAATTTGGTCGAAAATGAAGTGGTTTTAATTTTTGGACCAATTTTGGCCTAAAATGACATTTAGGTGACAAAAATCAAAATTATAATGTCACCATTATGTTCAGCATACTTTTTTTGTTAACTGTGCCAAATTTTGTCGAAAACAAATACCAATTTTGGCCTGAAACGTCATTTAGATGACTTCCAAGTACTTAGAGAGTTTAGGTACGAAGTTTAAATCTGTGACGTTGCAATTGACCATTTGGGACATGTATAGTTACGAGTTGGAAACCATTACTATCCTCGCAGGGGAGATAGTAATAAATGTTGTTGCATATGTGACAATACATTCATCATGAAAAATGCCGCCATTTTGGGTAACAAAAGCCTGCCGTACCGATCTATTTCAAACGAAAACCTGGAAATACTTAAATGTCAACTGAAAAAGTATGCTTGTTCTGTTAAAAATAAATTCGACTTGTTAACAATGTCATATGATAACAGTTTTAACGAGAGCTGTATTGCTGTCATATTAGAAAAAGTTCCTTTCATAAAAGATGAAAAAGACCTTGACTATTTGTGTGGTGTCTGGGACACTAATCATGCCATTGCTATATATCAGTTGATTTCAGATTTAGCAACTGTAATTTAAAGTTGTTTTTTTTTAACAAAAGTGTACATATATAGTACATATATAGTACATATATATTATATATATATAACAAAATAGAAAAGTATGTATTAATAAAAAATATACAAATATAACAAAACAAAAAGTATATAATATAATATACCTTAACGAGATAAATTCGTGGAGTTAAATTTTCGCGGATTTTGGCCATTTCCGCCAAAATATGTCTCCGTTAAATGTTTGCAATTTGTTTCTGTAAAATTCAATTGTTTTAGAGGTTAAGATTTGGGTACAAGCAAAAATAAGTTTAAATGCTAACTAAACTGTTACTGCTTTTCACGAGCCGTTTGTTACTGTTTTTCAGCAGCCGTTTTTTATTGTCCTGTATAAGGTGAAAAGTGAAAAGTTTTTTGTTTTTGGCAATTTGTTGTGATTGTATATAACAATTATTATGAAAGATTGGTATTTTCAAAAACCTGAAATTTTTTTCTCAATATGAACATATTTAATTTTTGAATTTGAATCATCCGCGAAATATGTCCCCGCAAAATCAAAAATTTTTCGATCCGCGAAAATATGTCCATGCAAAAATTTATTTTGTTAAGGTAAACGTATTAAAATGTTAAAAGAGTTAGATCATATATAAATATATCTTTATTTTAAAAGAAACGCATTTTGTTGTTTTGTTTTGATATATATTAAAGCACGCCTTTGAGACTTGAGATTGAATTCTCACATAACTGAATTATGACACTGCTAAGCAGACTTGTCTTGTTAACTTAACAGTCCTCTGCCAAATGACTGGAGCTTTGTAACATATTGACAAGACTGGGGCAGCCAACATGCCTTTGTTAACTTAATGATTGTGATTAAATGTTGGCATACTTTACATACACAAACGTTCATAGCAATATATACATTTGAAAATTCAGAATGTGTATGTAAAATATTTAATAGTGCAATCAAGGCTCTCCAGTATTCAGTTAATATAAAATATATCTATATTATATATATATTAAGTTTATATTATAGGATACTGGCCATGCAAGTATGAGGTGTAACGTAAGTATTGCAAAAATGAAATTAAAAGTATAAATTAAAATGCTATGGGAATTATTCAAACAAATTCTGAAAATAAATTTATGTGATCGTCCAACCACTTATCAAATTTCCCAATGTCCAGGTATGCCAGTGGACTTCTTTTCATATTTGGAAAGGAGAGTGGTGTCTTCCTGCATGATGAGTGAAAATGCCTAAAGCTATCAGTTCATTTATCATGGCCAACTGATCCTTAAGCGATGATCGTGTTGTATGACTGTGTGATGTTTCGTGGATATTGCAGGTATTATCAAAGTTTTCCTGGATCAGTTTAATACCACCTGTTGCTCGACATATTTTACTTATTGATGATAATGTGTTGTTTGCTCCCATTTTTCGAACCATCGTTTTCCCCATTTTATTGCATATTTCTTGTGCTAAATCCTCTCCCATATGTTTACCTTGTCCACCACTACTTTCGAGTTTATCTCAAAGAGCTCTGGGGTCGAGAATGTACAGACCCTTCATGTGAACCATACCTCGTTCGTGACGTTAATTTGATTCTATACACGATTATCAGTTAAATATACGGAGATAATGAGAGCAAAAATTTGGTAAGTTTACGGTACATCCAACTTAAAAAAAGACATGTTGGAAAAAATTTGGCGGCGTAAATCATATATTTTTGTTAATATTTTTCTTGGCAATTGCTGAGTCCCGACATGAATTAGAACCATAAGCGAAAATTAACAAAATCAAAATCCAAAAATTTAACAAACACCTGTATAAAAATTCAACATTTTTCTTTTTCTGGTACACAAGAAACTTTCGAATAAATTTTAAGGGTTAATTGAAAACATGGAGTACCCCAATTCGGGTAGTTTTTGGGGTAGTGTTTGGGATAGTAGTTTTATTCTACAGACCAGATAGTTATGCGCTCTTCCTTGCCGCTCACCATATTACTATTAAAATAACGAATTTAGCGCCAATTTGTTAAAAAGAAGTTTCACTTTTACCTTCGGTTTACAACGCGTAGCTCCGCCACATTTAAGTTCTACATAATAATTTGCAGACCAGATGTTGTTATAAAACTGAGCCGCTTTGTGAAGTTGATCACTTAAAAGATGAGCCTCTTGCAAAATATTATGTCATCGAAACGAGGTTGTTTTTTCATAGGATCATCAATTTTTAAATTTGGAAAGTGTTTTTATATATATATTTATAGCAAATCACCCTTGTTAACTTTTTTTGTCTTTTAATATGAGAGGGTTGATATTAAAAATAGTTGCGTTTGTGGTCTAGTAAATCAAACTCAGTACGGTGCGAAAAGTAAAGCCTGGGAACAAAATTGCTTTAGATTTATTTGCGTTAACTGATCTTTAAAGAGCAAGGGTAATACAGCGCAACCTCGTTCCCAGCGCCTGTTGTCTCTTTTCTATAGCCGGGATCGCCGTCCCGATGTCAGAACAGATACAAAATGCCCTGGGGACGAGGTTGTAATACAGCGATCTTATTTGTTATACTGCAAATAATCATAGTCATAAGAAAGAGGAAGTCTGTGCACCTCAACAAGCGCGCTCCGCTCCCGTATCGAGGTCGTGTTCTGGGATTTTCTCGTACCCAGTCTATTTTAGAGTGCACGAAGTGAAAATCTTTAGCGGCAAAATTCAACATTCGTTTGTTGACATTACAACATTACTGTGCTATACTTCAAACGTTGAGATTAAATACAGTGTTATGCATGGGGCAAATTGTTTTATGATATGGCTGCTCGAGTTCCAGACGAAAAAAAGGTGTACGATATTTGCGATTACCCAAACAACGAATATAGCTCGCCCTGGTTGAAAAAACTTGTAGCTGTTATCACGAAAGAGAGAGTGATCGAAAATCTTTTTAAGACACAAATTGAAAATTGCACGCTTAATATTTATGAAGAACATTGTTCTGAGGAACAAATTGTTCAAAGTAAGAGGAAGGAATAAGCATAAAAATGATAGGTTTTCTTCTTCTTCTTTTTCTTCTTCTTCTTCTTCTTCTTCTATAAATGAAAAGAGGAAAAGAATGGTACCTGGTTCGATACCACACATTTAATTTAACACAAAAAAGTTCGCCTGAGCTAGGTAAAACATAGTTAATATGCACATATATCGCACTAATCTTAGATCATTAGCCAAATTCATAGGCCGGAAGAATGGGCGCTAATGTTTTGCTTGTGGGGAAAAAAATCCATAATGGGGGGTTTGTTGGGCTTCTAAAGTGAAGCAAATGGAGTCAAACACAAAACCTCCAGCTTTATATTATGTTATAACGTTATTATAAACATTTAGCTGCATAATAGTATAGTTTAACACTTGGTGAAGACCTTTCCAAATATACTGGAAGGTGTCATTACAAACGTTAGCTAGCTAAAAACTACAACAAAAATGGTTAAGTGGTCTTGTGCATCAGCCTTGTGTTTCAACAACCACACAACTTTGGGTATTGATGGAAAACCTTTTTATCGTTTAACAAGATTAGAATCTTTAAAATCGCAATATCGGAAGATTTTAAAAACAGATGGTATTAACTGGAAAAATGGGTATATTTGCTGTGAACACTGGAGCTCCAATGAGAGATTATCAGTGACAGACTTGCCAGATGTTGTCGTTTCAGAAAGAAATTTCCAAAAGCTTGAACAGAAATATGAGAATGCTAATAATTTGGTAAAAAAATCAGCCACAGAACTTCACAAAAAAAGATTAAGAAATGCTAAACAAAAGTTGGAAACTGCTAGAAATATAATGAACCAAAATATAAATACTCCATCCTCATCAAAAGCACGAAGAACCCTAACAAAATCTAGTACATATATCTCTTCTAAAAAACGTAACCCTTCAAAGTTACAATACAGAAAAAAATTGGAAAAGCAAATGCTGAAATTTTAAGACTAAATAAAGAGCTTACCGAATCCCAAGAAAAAATCACCAGGTTAAATAAGGAACTTGCAACTATGAAATTTTAAAACAAGCTATTGGTAAATAACAACAGAAAAACACGTTGTGATAATATGTCTATTACTTCAAAACAGTTTAATTTTTCTAACATTAAAAATACGTCAAATTTTCAATATTTATGTGGTTTAACATTGCCCCAATTTAACATGCTATTAGACTGTCTTATGCCTTACTTTCACCTGATCCCATATCCTGACTGTTGCCACACACCGTCACTAAATAGATCACTAGATAAACAGAATTACTAGCTGTCCTGACTATTTGCCGTCATGGTGTTCATCAAGGTTTAATGGCATTTTTTATGGATATATCTAAAAGCTGCACAAAGTATTGTGAAAAGCCATTAAGTGATTCCAGCGGCCCATCATTTTTTTGTCCTCTTGTCTTGACTTCTAATAAAATTTCTGCAGGACCAAGTTCATCAGGGCTTGCACCATAATGGTTGTCAGTTAGATCTGTAAAAAATCCACATTTTTGTGCAGTTGCTTTTGACCTTAACTGAAAATTTTTGATAGCATCATTCTCAAATTTTTGACCACGGGCTATATTTGGTATGAAAGATATATCCTTTTCAGGTTTACCCACATTCACAACATCACACATTTCTTGAAACTTTTTTCGCCCATAAATACAAAGAAGGGCTGGTAGTCTACTACCAGTATTTTTCATATATCTAGCAGATTGCCACTCAGTGGTGTTCTGAGAAATATTAAAATAATTTGTACCACGTGGCTTTGGAGCTTCTAAAAAACTGATGTCTATTATTACTTCCTTATTACTTGGGTTCATTTGTTTATTGATATCAGCATGTAAATTTTTAATTTCATCTGTTTTATGAGTATACACTGTAAACGATTTTTCAATTTGGACAGCTACTTTATTTTGATTAACTATTTCGTTTATTATGTTGGTAGTGTTTGTTTTAGAAACTGGTTTGTGGATATATTCTAAATAAACTATATACTATTGCAATATACAACGTTTTTCTTCGATTTATTATTATTTATCTAGCCAAGTACACCAAAACAATCGCCGCCATTATGATTTTTTCCCTACAAGTGAATTCAGACGAACTTGACCGCGCCGTATGAATTTGGCTAATTCCATGCACATAAATATTGCATATAGTCCCCTTTCAGTACACTCACAAAACCAAGACTTTCTGCTGCAAAAATAGCTTTAAAAAAAGTGTCGCAAATCATATTTCAACAACAAAACCAACATCATATCATTTTCACAGTAGTTTTTCATATTTCACCGAGAGGGTCAAATCACTTAAGCTCCCTGAATGCAGAAAATTGAGTTTTGGGATTACCACATGCAAATTACCAAAAATGATTATAATCACTCAACACCACAATTTGAAATACAGGTAAGATATCTGTCTAGCATACACTATCAGAGTCTATGCATGGAGTATACCTAATTACCATAATATATAAATAACATATAAACTATCAATAAGAAACATAACATTGTCAAACCTTTATATTAGAATCATATAAGTTGTGTCCGGGAATCGCTGACTCTTCTCTGTTTTCTTTTATTCATGTCACTGATCTCAAGAAAGTTTCAGTTTCTTTTGGATGAAGGACCATCACAGCAAATAAATATTTTCGCTTCAAAGAATGTGTGATATTGAACAATGGAGATGATATCTGCCAATCGTGTTCAACATAACAAAAAAAGCACGAAAAGCAAGGTAAACAGGTCGCAGTCAACTCCAGTCAACACTCCAGCAAGGTGGCAGGCTGTCCAAATATAAAAAGCTTAACAAGTCCTGGAGACGAGACAAGGTTGGGTCTTCTCCCAGATTACAATGTGCCTTATTTACAAACTTTATGTTTAAAATTTAAAATATACATTAAAACTTATTTAAATAAATATATAACTTATTTAAAAATATATTAAAACTCATTCGGTTGTGTTAGACATAGAAGATGGAGTGTGTCAGAACTGAGGAATGTCTTTTTTGCATTAAAAAAAGCGGGAAAGTTTTGTTCGGCTCGGCTAGGCTATCATTTTTTATTTTAACAGCTGCAGCGAGCATTCCGTTAAAGTATTTAGGTCTGCTGTTTATAAACGGATGCATTTATTTATGTATTATTTACTAGACGTGGAGAATATTAGACGTGTTATTAAAAAAAAAGGATAACCTAAAGTGCGGCCCACTTGTCAAAAATTTAAAATAGATTTGTGTTACTCGATAAATCACCTTGATTTAAATTAACCATATCAAATCCACTATGAAATCTACAAAGACTATAAGTTATTTTCCGAGAGTGATAACGTGCGAACGTATTTTATGGGGGTCTGTCAAAAGTCCAGGGATAAAAACAGATAAAAAATTTTAGTTATTAGTTGCTCGAGTAGTGGTGTGTCTACTATAGATTTACCAAACTCAGTTCTTATTTTACTATAAATTTGCCGTATCAAAATTATTGTTTTCCAAGCAACAAACTCGATAACAACATTTGTCTTCTTTGCTTTCTGTTCCTTAATTTACTCACGTGATATATATTATCTCGTTTAACGTCACACGTCGTCCAAAAATAATCATTCACAATTAACGGTAAAGAATTTCTGTCATCACAGGAATAAATTTTGTAATTATACACAAGCCCACTTGGGCAAGTGGCTGGGTATGTCCTTCCTCCTGCACATATCCAATATTTTGTACAATCTTGCGAGTTTGGATAAGTACCAGTGCGTCTGTTGTCGCAATAACCTACAGGACAAAAGTTTCAATATTATATTGTAAAGAATTGTTATCAACCTCAACCCCAGTGCTTCTTGCCTATCTTTACATTGGGTGGAAAAGTTTATTCAAAAGAGCTCTGGGTACGAAAGTGCGTGAAATGCATGACATACAATAATTCATTAGACAAAATGCATGGGAAAAAGTCACCAAAAATGTTAATTTCCCTTTCGTCCGGCAAAAGCTTTTGTTCTTTTTTAAATTTTTAATTTTCGTTCAAAAATATGTAGTGTAATGCCATTACATAAAACGAATACCCGGGTGTTTGACTAGAATAGTGTTTTCTCCATTCTCGTCCCCAGAACTATTTGAGATTAAAACCTCGAAAAGGAGTTTACCTTCGAGGTTTTAATCTCAAATAGCTCTGGGGACGAGAATGTGTTTTTTCGTTTCAACATAAAATTCCATAAAACCTAGAGGACCACAGTGTTGGAACAGAATTATAGACCATAAATTTAAAATGAATATCAGTATGGGATGATTCAAAAGGGTTGTAAAGAACCTCCTCCTTGAAACTAAAAATGGCGGATTTTTTTAAAACTTTATGCCTTAGTTTGATTTTGCATTTTTACGTTTTTAAAAAAATACATGAACTGTAAATAGATTTGCAATATAAATATATCTTATCTTATCTAAGTTGCTGTTGAGGACTCTATTGTTGTTTAAGCCGCCTTATTCAACTGACAGACAGATTTTGTGGGAAAATACTAAAAATAAAACCTGAGAAAAGACATTCAATTGAATCACGAACAGGAAAGCACGCGAACAAGTGAGCACGCAAACTTGCTATTTTTTTTGCATATACTCCATTTAGGATGCCAGAAAAATATCAAGATGAGAATATTCGTAGGGATATTCTAACTCTTTTGTCTAACTTTATCTTTAATATTCAGACAGTATGTATACAGTTGAACTCATGTAATTCGAACTCCTATAATTCAAATAATCATATAAATCGAACGAATTCTCCGGTCCCGTCCGAGTTTACTCTAAAATCTTATAAGAAAACTCCTATAATTCGAACTCATGTAATTCGAAAAATCATGTAAATCGAACAGTTTTCTTGGTCCGGTGAGCAAATTTTGATCATGTAATTTGAATTTTGAAAATTTTCGTCCGTTCAAAGTTCTAAAACTCAAATTTTTCAACAATCGAACGTTTCAATGAAATAGAATGTTTTGAAAAGGCTTTTTGAGTGTTTTTGTTTGCGCCGTAAACCCGTTAACACTATCCCACCAAAATTCGGCCGAAAAAAGTCAAACTCCTATAATTCGAAACTCGTGTAATTCGAACAAATTTTGAATCCCCTTAGAGATTCGAATTACATGAGTTCAACTGTACTTATATAAAAAAAGCGTGTATCTGAAAATAAACGCAGTAAGGGAAATGAAGAAGTGTCTGCAAGCATAAATAAAAAAACTCTACAACACGATTTCGGAACTGGCAGAAAACAGGACATAAAATTTAATGGATTTGCGAACGAAAACGAAAATAATGAAATAAATAAATACCTGAGTTTGTGCATTGTCCATATTTACATGGTTTTTCTGTCGTTGATTTTTGATTTGATGTTTGAGTAGGTTTTTTTAATACTCCAGGTTTATTTGTAGGTTTTGGATTCGTTGGAGGTTTCACATTATCAGTTTGTTTATTTTTATTCTTCCCATCCGTAACTTTCTCGTTTTCTTTAGAATGATTTTCATCTTCTTTGTTCTTCGCATTTTGATCGGACTTTCCATTATTTTTATTTAAATTTTCGTTGTTCTTATTTCTAGCATCTTTATTTTTATTAGATTCTTTAGTGCTTTTATCTGCTTCACTTTTATTTGAACCTCCGTTATTTTTATTAGAATCTCCATCATTTTTATTTGAACCTCCAGTATTTTTATTAGAATCTCCACTATTTTTATTAGAATTTACATTATTTTTATTAGAATCTCCGTCATTTTTATTTGAACCTGCATCGTTTTTATTTGAACCTCCATCATTTTTATTAGAACTTCCATTATTTTTATTAGAATCTCCACCATTTTTATTTAAACCCTCATCGTTTTGGTTAGAATCTCCACCATTTTTATTTGAACCCTCATCGTTTTTATTTGAACCTTTATCGATCTTATTTGAGTCTCCATTAGATTTTCCATTATTTTTATTAGAATCTACATCACTTTTGTTTGAATCTCCCTTATTTTTATTAGAGTCTCCGTCAAGTTCATTTGAATTTCCATCATTTTTATTTGAACCTTTATCGTTTGTATTTGAACCTCCATTCGATTCTCCCTTATTATTATTAGAATCTCCGTCATCTTTGTTAGAATCTCCCTTATTATTATTTGAACTTCCTTTATTTTTGTTTAGATTTGCATTATTTTTATTAGAGTCTCCGTCAAGTTCATTTGAATTTCCATCATTTTTATTTGAACCTTTATCGTTTTTATTTGAACCTCCATTCGATTCTCCCTTATTATTATTAGAATCTCTGTCATCTTTGTTAGAATCTCCCTTATTATTATTTGAACTTCCTTTATTTTTGTTTAGATTTGCATTATTTTTATTAGAGTCTCCGTCAAGTTCATTTGAATTTCCATCATTTTTATTTGAACCTTTAGCGTTTTTACTTGAACCTCCATTCGATTCTCCCTTATTATTATTAGAATCGTCATTTTTGTTTGGAGTTGCATTGGTTTTATCTAAACTGCCATTATTTTTATTTGAATCCTCATTATTCTCATTAGAGTCTCCGTCAAATTTATTTGAATTTCCATCATTTCTATTTGGACCTTTATCGTTTTTATTTGAACCTCCATCGTTTGTATTTGAACCTCCATTAGAATCTCCCTTATTATTAGAATCTCCATCATCTGTGTTAGAATCTCCCTTATTATTAGAATCTCCATCATTTTTGTTAGAATCTCCTTTATTATTATTATTAGAATCTCCATCATCTTTGTTAGAATCTCCTTTATTATTATTTGAATCGTCATTTTTATTTGGACTTGCATTGGAGTTATTTGAATCTCCCTTATTTTCATTAGAGTCTCCGTCATTTTTATTTGAATCTCCATTCTCATTTGGTGTTCCATCATTGTTTCGCGAGGTTTGATCAGGTTTTTTAGAATTTCTATCGTTTGATGAATCGCTATTATCATTGGCGGATTTATTGGGATTATTGGATTCAGATTCCTTATTATTATTATTTGGAGATGTATTCTCACTATTATTCCCGTTATTTGAATCCTCAGAGTCTTCATTAGAATTTTTGGAATTATTATTAGGGTTATTTTTGCCGTCAGAACTTTGGTCGTTAAGTGGTTTGTTGCCATTACTGGAATCGTCATTAGAAGTTAAAGAATCTTTGCTATTTTCACTTGGTTTTTTAGTGTCTTGGGGATTTTTGTTACTATCGCTTCCACTGCTAGGTTCATCTGTATTCTGATTATTATCCTTGGGATTATTACTCGGGCTGCCATTGTTGCTACTGACGTCATTCGTATTTTTGTTAGGCTCGTTTTTGCCTCTGCTATCCTCTTTACTATTAGGTTTACTATTTTCTTCAGAATCGTCAGTCACAGGATTTTCTTTGCCGTTATTATTTGACGGTGTTTTGTTGCTCGATTTGACGCTCTCCTTGGAAGGGATTTGTTTCTCTTTGTTTTTAGAAGGCAGAATTGAACATGGTGGTTTCTGACATTCTCCATTATCTGATTCCTCTGATGGTAGGAAAGCACATGGTGGTTTCTGACAATCGCCATTATTTGGTTCCTTTGATGGTACTAGCGCACATGGTGGTTTCTGACAATCGCCATTACTTGGTTCCTTTGATGGTACTAGCGCACATGGTGGTTTCTGACAATCGCCATTATTTGGTTCCTTTGATGGTACTAGTGCACATGGTGGTTTTCGACAATCGCCATTATTTGGTTCCTTTGAAGGCAAGAGTGCACATGGTGGTTTCTGGCAATCGCCATTATTTGGTTCCTTTGAAGGCAAGAATGCACATGGTGGTTTCTGGCAATTTTTGTTATCATATTGAGACGTCGGTAATACTGCACATGGCGCCTTGTCACAATCTGGCGAGGGATTTTCTGGTGGTAACTTTACATGTGGCCTATTGGGCCTTTTATTATCCGATGGATTCCCTTTATTTTCCTTTGTGTTTTCTGACATTGGTGGAGAGTAGATAATTCCAGGTCTAGGATTATTTGGTCCGTCTTGTCTTCCATTACCTGGCGTATAAACAACATCTGGCTTCGGATTGTCAGGTGAAGTTTGAATATTTCCTCCTGGTTGTAAATTATCTAGCGGTGTGTTTAATGGTGGTCGTGCCAAAGGTTTACTAACAGGCATTGCTTCGTTAGGATTTTGCAATGTCGGTTCATTCTGGATTGGATTGACTGGTGTAGGTTGTGTAGGCTGCACACCAAAGTTATTATCAAGTTGATTTTTTAACGTATCAGGTTCGATTTCAAGATTTTTTCCAAGCTGAGCTTCTTGGCTACTCATAGTTGTCTTAGGGAGCAACTCGTTGGGAACTTTTGTTGGTTTGGGCGTGGTTGTTGTTTTTGGGCGTGGCTTTTTTGTTGTGATAACTAAAATAAAAAAAATGAGAAATAAATTGGAATACAATAAAACTTATGCTGCACAGTGGACATCTCAACAAAAGAAACCAACCTGCCACATCGTTTGGTAGCTTTGATATTTTGTTCTGTTGCGCTTTTAATGTTTCAGGTTCAATATCACACTCTTCACTATTACTACCGCTTTTACATTGAGGTTTCTTTGTTGGTTTGGCTTGGCAGTCTTCATCCTGACATGCATTTTTATTCTTTCCTTCTTCTTTCCCAGATGGGTTATTTTGTTTTGGTTTCTTTTCATCAGATGGTTTACTTTGCTTTGGTTTCTTTTCATCAGGTGGTTTATTTTGTTTTGGTTTGTTTCCATCGGATTGACTTTGTTGTTTTGGGTTTTCTTTATTTGATTGGTCCAGCTGACCACATTCTTTAATACATTTGGAATTCTCGTCACATCCTTTTTCACAAAAAACTTTAGTGTTGCACAAATTGTCACACTTGGGTTTCTCTTTGGGTGTGTATATCACTTCTGGTTGCGCTTCATAATCGTTGGGACTCTGTTGTTGTTGTTGTTGTTGTTGCTGGTTTTGTGGTGACTGTTGTTGCTGTTGTTGGTTTTGTGGTTGCTGTTGTGGGTTTTGTGGTTGCAGTTGTGGGTTTTGTTGTTGTTGTTGTTGGTTTTGTGATGGTTGCTGTTTTTGTTGTTGGTTTTGAGGTTGCTGTTGTTGGTTTTGTGGTTGCTGTTGTTGGTTTTGTGGTTGTTGGTTTTGTTGTTGGTTTTGTTGTTCTTGTTGCTGGTTTTGTGATTGCAGTTGTGGGTTTTGTTGTGACTGATGTTGTTGTTGGTTTTGTGATGGTTGCTGTTGTTGTTGTTGGTTTTGAGGTTGCTGTTGTTGGTTTTGTGGTTGCTGTTGTTGGTTTTGTGGTTGCTGTTGTTGGTTTTGTGGTTGTTGTTGCTGGTTTTGTGGTTGTTGTTGTGGGTTTTGTTGTGGCTGATGTTGTTGTTGGTTTTGTGATGGTTGCTGTTGTTGTTGTTGGTTTTGAGGTTGCTGTTGTTGGTTTTGTGGTTGCTGTTGTTGGTTTTGTGATTGCTGTTGTTGTTGCTGGTTTTGTGGTTGCTGTTGTTGGTTTTGTTGAGGCTGTTGTTTTTGGTTTTGAGGTTGTTGTTGTTGGTTTGGTGGTTGCTGTTGTGGGTTTTGTGATGGTTGCTGTTGTTGTTGGCTTTGTGGTTGCTGTTGTTGGTTTTGTGGTTGCTGTTGTTGGTTTTGTTGTTTTTGTTGTTGTTTGTTTTGTTGTTGTAGTTGCTGTTGTGTTTGTTGTTGTTGTTGTTGTTTTTGTTGCTGCAGTTGCTGTTGATTTTGTGGAGGTTTTTGTTGTTGTTGTTGTTGTTGGTGTTATTGTTGTTGTTGTTGTTGCTCTACTTTACTATTAGGGTTTTGTGCACTCAAGGGATCATCTGTATTTACATGCGCATTTAACGTGTCAGATTCGAATTCTAAACCATCTCCTTTATTTAATAATGAATTATTTTGACCTATTGACGCTTCTTTGGAGCTGCCCGACAAGTACATTTGAGGTCTTTGTCCCTGAGACGTTGAGCTGCTAAATGCTGTTTTTAATTTCGGACGAGGTCTGAACAGTGCATCTCCTTTACTGTACTTTCCCCTAAGTGATGATCCTGTAAGAGAATTCACCTTACCAGCAGCAAAGCGTCCTCCAGAGATGGAAGATCCGTTCTTTTTATAATCTGAACCGCTGGAGATTTTATTCATAGCACCATCTGCACCAGAAAGACCAGCTGAAAACGTGCCATTAAGTTGTTTATTTTTATAACTTGATTGAGCAGAGGTTCCTGCCATAGAAACTCCATTGGCTCCTGAAAGTCCACCACCAAGCTGTTTCCCTTTATAATCTGATCCAACAGAGATTCCTTTCATAAAACCTCCACTGAAGCCTCCACTAGAGCCTCCACTGGAGCCAAAAGTCAAGACTCTACCACCAAATTGTTTTCCTTTATAACCTGAGCCAGTAGAGGTTCCTATCCTTGATCCTCCGTTGAAGCCAGAACGTTCAGTTGAGATTCCACCACCAAACTGTTTTCCCTTATAGCCTGAGCCAGCAGAGTTTCCTTTCATAGAACCTCCATTATAAGCAGATGTCCCAGATCCTCCAGGTGAATAAGAGGAGCTCCAAGACGATTTGCCATTAAAATTTGAAGAGGTGGATTTAATTTTCCCATTCTTTGCCTTGTTTGCCCAATTTTGTATTCTAAAACTTCGTTTAATAGGATTTACTTCATCGGTGTTAGCTGGTGCAATCGTTGCATAAATGTAGTTTTGGTCCACATGTGGAACATTTTGCCAATGTGTTAAATTTGCATTTAAAAGAAAAGTTCTTTTACTTGATTGGACATCTTTAAGACGATGTTGAAGATGAAACAAACTGTTTCGAAGTTTCTGTTTTTTGTGATGGTATTTTGCTTTGTGTGTGTTTTTTCTTTTTGTGTGCTTTTTATCGTGCTTCAAACGCCTATCTAACGATCCAATCTATATGTTGGAAATAAATAGAATCGTATAGCTCTAGCTATACAATATAGTTACAACATCTAAAAATGGATTGTATCTGCGTTTAATTTTAATAAATACTAAATTCGAGAAATAAAAACGTTGTAAGGGTCCATCTACAAAGTTTCACACTTCAAGGGCGTGGTTAGGGTTCCCACTCGATAGAATCTCTCCCCCCCCCCCTTCCCCATGTCAGGAAATGTCGACCCTGGAATTTCCTTATGAGGATGTATGGAAGATTATATATGATCTACAAGCGTAATAGCCCTTTCGCATCATATCATTCTGATTTAGGGCACATTAAATATATAAAAAACAAAACTGAAAAAATGAAAAATTGAAAAAGCACTCTTGGTTGGCAGAGCTGTTATCCACTTGAGATGGTTTCTTAACAGGATATTATTACATGCCGTTTGAAAAAATAACCCACATAAAACACGTAACGATAAAAAATACACATTTATATATATAAAACTGCTTATTTCTTTTTCAGGCTAAAACTCAACGTGTACTTACATGTACTGAATCAAAGCTTCTTAACAACATCAACAAATACAAAAGTAAAACATAGAAAATAAATAATAAATATTTCATCTCCTCTAAGTCTTGTAAACATTGCAAATTATTTTTTTGTTTGAGCTGTGTGACATTTCTTCAAACCGCAAACATTTTGGTTGAAAATTTTGCGAACAGACTAATGCTTTTACAGTTGAGTGGATGCACATAATTTTAATCGAAAGTGAGTAAAATGTGCATTACACAGTTCATTAAGTTTATATAATAAACAACCACAACTTTATCAAATTGAGCATACTGTGTCTCAATGTATATCTATGTGCTTCTTATTTTTAATCTCGACGGATACGTTTAGCTGCCTTAATGTCAGAAATTTTTGCGAATTGCGCAAATCGACATCTCATTCGCGTTACAGCTTTTTTGGTGAATTCGTAAAAATAAATTCTCACGAAATATTTATTGCCCTAACCTAACCTAAGATAAATGTCAAGTGTTTACAGTGCCACCGGATCGGAAGTGGAAAATGTGGTGTAGCATCGATTTTAATCAAAATGTACCCCTACATTTGCACTTAAATCCTATCTCTAAATTTAATTGGGTAAAACTTTACTCAAAAAGTGTTATATTACTCTGGTCATGCAAGGAGAGGTCATGTTATGAAATTGCATTTTATAAAAAAAAGTTTCCAAACCACACCAATATTCTCTAGGTTAAAATGCTTTCATCACTCATCCTGTAGAATTCGGAAAAATCTCGAGCTTTTTCTCTGTAGTCCTAAAGGCCGGTTTCCATACAGCTGCATTTTGCGCCCAGTCGTAAAATGCGCCGCGACTTTTATCACATATACCGAACCATTTCCATTTAGCGATTTTTGCTCACGTGTTTTTTGCAAAACATGGCTGATGTAAACAGACGATATTTGTTGCTGCAAAATTTGAGAGTAGTCCTAGCAATATTTTTATGGCGTAGAAATAAACAACGTTGTAAAATACGTAAGAAAAACATGTGGATGAGACGACTTTCCATAGAAAGAAGAATCAAAGGACTATACAACGTTTTGCTTAAGGATTTAATGTTGTCAGATCACGAGTAGTCTTTTTAAGTTTGTTTACAACGTTGTTTCTTTGTGCCTCCACAGACTCAATAATGTTATTTTGTTTTTCATCTACTTCACTTGATTGATATATATTCTGATTCTCTACATTCATTTGGCTTTGACAAAAATTTAACACAGAAACGAGATGTTGCTAGCCATCTTGAAATGATCTAATTAAAAATTCTTTCGCAATTCATGTAGATTTCTACCTTTTGATTGGCTGTTAAGCTGAAGCGCGAAATGTAGCTCGCAAAAAGTAGAGCCTGTTCAACTTTTTTTAAATCGCCCCAGCGCATGCAAAAGCGCGAGGTCAGCGGCATTATTCTGATA
This sequence comes from Hydractinia echinata, assembly GCA_030067915.1. Taxonomy (NCBI): domain Eukaryota; kingdom Metazoa; phylum Cnidaria; class Hydrozoa; order Anthoathecata; family Hydractiniidae; genus Hydractinia; species Hydractinia echinata. The sequence goes on along the minus strand of JASGCC010000113.1, from coordinate 704,075 downwards.
ATGCGCATGCGTAGATCAAAAGTCACGGCGCTTTTTACGACTGGGCGCAAAATGCAGTTGTATGGAAACCGGCCTTAATTCGCGGTTACACCGGCTAAATATTTCGTACCTGAGGGTTGCTTTAAAAGTAATTATCTCCTTCAAAAATAAGTAACGTATATTTTAAAAACAAAATTAATGACATATTTAAGAATGTTTTATCACTGTTTCTTTTTTATAAGAATCACGAGGCTCAAAATGATTTGAGAATATTTTAAGAATCACTCTGAAGCTTAACGTATGTAATCAGACGCTCTTGTTGCTATACGAGAATGGGCGGAAAGATCAGTTATTACAACGACCACCTTAAAAAGTATCATATCATTTTCGATGATGACACGGAGGACTATATCGGAGAGGATGACATCGACAAGTTCTTTTTCCAGCAAGAGGTTTTTGTTGTTCAAGTTGTTCAAAACAAATTTTTCATGTTTCCTGCCCCTTTTACAAAATTTTGCGGGTATTAAGTTTCACTTAAGAATGTTTATAAAAAAGAAAATTATACGAGTTTCACGTAAAACGTTGTTATTATCAGCACTTCCACCTGCCTGTGAATAAGATGACGTTGTTGTTGTAAAAGTTGATTCTCTCAATCATTGGGTGACTTTTTGTACGTGGTTATTTACACAATGCTTTTTGCTACTATGATCTACAGCTGGAAAGTATATTGATATTTATTGAAAACAAAGTTACACAAATAGCGGAAATTAATCATAAAATCATTTTTCTTTTTGATAGTTTCATTAAAATAGTTATAATGAGGAATTAATGAATATAAAGAAATATTAATTAATAATAAATATGTATTTTAAAGTAAGGTGGGAAAGCTGAAAACAAAAGGGAGGGAAGGATAATGAATATGATTTCGAAAAAGTTAAATATTTGAATGATATAGATTTTCTTGATTCTCTTTTGTTCTTTATCTTCTCATTAAAATATCTTTTAGAACCTTTCTATGGATTAACACTGTATAGGTTTCTTAAATAGATCATAAGATATAAAAGAAGTATGATTCCTTTGACTTCGATTAGTTCAAGTTTACTATCAACCTATCATGGACGATTTAGAAGCAACAAGAAATAACACCTGCAATGAAGAATACGTAGAAGAGCTGGACGCATCGAATGATGTAAATTTCTCGTCAGACATTACTTTTACGTCAACTGATACCCTATCATCAATTCGAAATCGTCAATCTTCGTTTTCCATCGACTCGATTTTATCTCATAAAATGCTCAGTCGACATAATCGGAGTAAATTTACCTTAAAGTATGATCCGCTGAGTAAAAAGAATATTAAAAAAGAGACAATTAATGAAATGCGTAAAGAAAATACATCTAGTGAAACGACAGATGGACAATGTGAAATTGACAAGAATAACAATAATGTGGAACGGTTTTCAAACCAAGTAAGCCAAGGCTACGGAAATGGTAGAAATGAAAGGAGATCTTACTCAAGGGAACTTTTAAACTATAGTGAATACTTATCGTGTAGTTGCTCGACATGTCGATCAAAACAACGACGACGATATTTTACAGATTATTCAAAGTCGGATGTAGTGCGTGTTAGTTACTATGATAACGATTTACACCGAGATAAGCATCTATACGACGAAAGAAAACACGCTAGGGAGGAAGGTAAGAAAAATTGTGTAAATTTGGGATGTCATATAGCCCTATAAACCGAACATAATTAAAAATATATATATTCTTAAATTTGCCATATTCCTATTTAGCGCAAATCTGGATAATAAAAAAACTCTTCTTCGTTGGGGATAATTGTATTATTTCAAGGATGCCTTAGTAAAACGTTTTTTTGTACTCTTCTGCGGGAGAGCGCATATAAGCTCAAATATTTCTCACGGAATATTAAAAGGGGATATTGTCACCTGCTTGAAATTGATCAAATTAAAAATAACGTTTTACTTTTTTTTCTTTTTTTCATTTCATTCGCAGCTGCAATAGTAATTACAGCCTAGCTTTACACTCTCTTATTCATATCGAAAAATAATAAATTAACAATAGGATTGGACTTGATAATAAAGAAGAATATCGAGAAGCTTTTTATATTTTGCTATACAAAAATATTATAAACAATTTAATGAATAATATCATAGTATAATTGAAAAATAGTGAGAAAAAATCTTTTACTCAGAGTGGCCTAAAAACAGTAAAAAACGACTAAACGTTGCGTACTGCTTTACAACCTCATCCCCAGGGCTTCTTATGTGCTCGTTTACATTTATATGCAAAAGAACATAGACGCCCTGGGGACGAGGCTGACTGTTTTACTTTTGTTGCGATGGACGAAATAAAATTAAATTGCACAGGCGAGTCTCTCTGAACGGCTTTTCATGGTCTTAAAAAGATCTGGAAACAAGCTTGGTGTGTATTAAAATGCGGATAAATTTCAAAAACATGGGAGATATAGAACTTGTTCATAAATGAGTAAAAATAAGGACTCAATTTTCTTTTGAAGAGCAAAAAACCCACTGATATCTTTTTCGAGTGTGATTCGCTTTTAATTTTGATAATTTTCACAATACTGCAACTTCGTCCCCGGACTCTTTCTTAATGCCTAAAAATGAAATAACTTTGTTGATCTAGACTTTTCACATCGCAATCTCTCCTTCCATTCACAAAATGACGACGACGACGTCCGATACAGCAAACGGCGTCGAACAATTTTTACGGCAAATCAATTAGAAAGGCTGGAATATGAATTTCAGCAACAACAATACATCGTTGGACAAGAACGTCGATTTTTAGCGAGAGAGCTTGGCTTAAACGAAGTTCAAGTAAAAGTATGGTTTCAAAATCGTCGAATAAAGTGGCGGAAATTCGCGCATGGTTATTTTGGCGGTGAACAGGGTACTGTTATGAGTGAAACTGAAGAGAAAAATTAAAAACACGCTTGGAGTGATACACAACGAATATTTGCTTCAGAGAATTCAACATCCATACATACATCGTTCCGTTTTGAGTTTCCATATTTAATGTAAATATAATATATTAAAAACATATAATTTCTTAGTTTCGTAGCACAAAATGGATTAACTTATTGGAAAGAAAGCTTGTTGTAAAAAATATAGAAAATGGAAGTTTCGATGATAAATGTAAATATAATATATAATAAATATATAATTCCACAGTTTCGTAATTCCAAATGAGTTGAGTCAGTGGAAACTAAAATTGCCGTAGAAATGCAACCTTAACCCCAGTTTTTTCTCTCTTTTTGATAAAAGAGACAAAGAGTCCTGAGATCGAGGTGGTTAAAAAATAGATTTTTTTTCGGGGGATGTTGGAGGTCATGGTGTCAAGCTTACAGTAGATTCCCTCTTTTGAACAAATAAGGGATCAAAAATTTTGTTTTTGATTCCAAGATAAGGAGAGAAAATAAGCTTGCATGTCACAGTAAAGGAGACGAGATACATTCGAGATAGAAAAGTTCGCTGTACAATGGTTTTCTGTGTTTCATTAATGGGGCAGGTAGCTATCTGACAGAAAATTGTGACTCATCCACCCTATCACCACATGGGCGTTATAATCTACAACCTAAACGCCCAGTTGTACTAGCCAGCCCTTTTACTTTCACTTTTTATATTACATTTAATCTTATTAATATCTGTATACTCTTTTTTGAAAGAGTATGTATCAAAAAGATGGGTATATTTTTACGCTAAAATAATTATATTCCCGGTAGCAGTGTTTTCATAACTGGATGAAACTTCTAACAAGAAAGAACACTTCACTTAAAACTGATGAAAGTCTGTTAAAAATATACGTGCAGGTGCTTTTGGCCCATTTTGCAAAAAAAATTATCCATTTTATCTACAAAATAAAAGAAAAGAAAAAAACGTAAAAGATAAGTAGGTGCGTATTTTGGGGTGTTTTTCAGATCACACATCTATTGAAAAAACACATTATTATGCCTACCACCATATTTCGTTGTGTAATTGTTGCTATGGTAATACGTCACATAGTTCAATCGATGCAAGTTTATATTTGAGAAAGTTATAAATTTTTCACGATACCCATTGTTGTTAAAGTAAGTAAGTAAGTAAGATTGGTTTGCTCGTTACACCAAAGTTTATATTTTGCTAAATTTTAAAAAATTAGTTGATAACATTGCACTTTTCACATACAAATTAATCGAAATGCATGCTGGGTACAAGTCCGCATAAAAAGGAGTCTGGTATGGAAATTTTTATTTCTTCATCACGAAGAAAATGGAGAATCTTTGATGATATTATTAATGTCAAAGCAAGCTGTGAAAGCGACATACAAAAACTTGATGAACGTCGAAGATCTATGCGAAATCGAATGGAGCAACGCAAACGGGAGTTGTTGGGTGAAATGAAGAACATTACTGCGCATGAGCAGAAAGAGATAAACGCTTTTGTGGAAAAAATCGTGTTTCATCGTAGGTTAATATTACTTGAGAACAAATTTGTTCTTCCCTTGAGAGAGAACATAGAAGACATTATGACTTCATGTGTACATATGCACGAAAGTACAAATCCCATTACTACCATTACAGCAAAAATAAATCATTATTTTCCAACAATACGACATTTTTTGAGTTGCTTAGCAACCAATTTAACAGCTTTTAATAACCTTTTAAACTCCTATGTGAATAGAAAAGAATACTCCAAATTCATACGTGTAAACAGAGATTTAACAGAGTTGAATCACACTGAGCGAAAACATATATCAGATACAGGTGCGAACAAACGTAGTATTGACTATTCATTCGAAACACGAAACGACGAAGTTTCTTTTTCACAAAGTCAATCTTACTTGCAGCCAACAACGAAAACAAACAAAGAAGTCTGCTATCAAAGATTATGCAGCAATATAGACGCATATTATAAAATTGTTATCAGATGCATTCAAATTAAAAAACAGTTTGTAGATGTGGAAAAAGCAACTGCCAAAGGACACGAAGTGACAATACGTGAAATTTCACACGATTTTCCAACTGTTAAGGAAGATAATTCGTTAAATGAAACTAATACTGAAAGAATGAAAACACGACAACAACAACAAAATAAAGTTGACGTTATTTTATTAAACGGTCATAAGAATATGTCGGGTAATTTTCAACGTGACGATAATAATAACGTGAATATTTATTCAAATGACGACGAGAAGTACGGATTGAGTAAATGGAAAATGTTGGAAGATTTCTCGGAAAGTTCGTCAGAAGGAAGTTTTATTTTTACATCTATTCAATCCGACTACAACGTCATGCCGACGATTACTGAAGAACTAAATCCGACGCCGTATAATAACATCAGTACTCGTGACGTATCGATGGACTGCGACGAGATTTTTAATCGAAAGGTTAGTGTCGATTCGACTGATTTGGAGAATATGAAATCCGAAGAAAGCATTGAAGAGACAATACCAAGTATACTGGAATGTGTTCAGACAAGTGTTAGCAACAAAGAATGTTTGCTAAGTCACCATGGCAACGATTCGTTTAGTGTATACCTGGATGCAAGTGACACGCTAGATGAAAGCAAGGACGAAACATCGCGTAACGAAAATGACACAACGTCGCGCAACGAAAAATACAAGACATGGTATAACGATAATACACCCTCGGATGTTCAAAAATATGAGACAAGGAAAAGATCAAAATATGTTTGGAAAAGTACGGAAAGTCCGGTTTATCCGATTGAGCAGGCTATTAGCAAGGTACACGTGCAATATCGCAAAGAATGGGTTTGTTTCTCTTGCTCAAATGTGAAAACGTAGAAAGTTTAAATGCTGGTCGCTGTTTCCATAGTATTTTGTGTTACCAAGGTTTTGCATGATTAAATTAGCGTGTAGAGGAATTTAATATCTATTAATGATAAAAAGCATGCGTTTAAGTGGTTAAATTTCACCAGACACATAATTTAAAAATGGTAGCAAAAGCCGTGCTCGATGAACGTTAAACCGAACGACTTGGAAACGACATTGTGTTTAATCAGCCATTTTTAAACTTTGAGAATATGAAATTGTGTTCAAGAATTGTTGAAAGACTTTTAAAATAAAAAGCCTGCAAAGGTATTGGTGATAATATTACTTCTCGCTCTTTTATTCCCACAAATGCACAATTTTTAACATCGCAAAGCAGTTCTTAAAAGCTGCAAGAAAATGTTCACTATACGTGCTTTTTCCCAGGACTTTTTTGTGCCGCTTTTTATCTATTTCTTTAAAACGTTAAACTTATTTTTTGCATTATCACATAAAATTATGAAAAAATTATATAAAAAAAAAAATTTCACGCGAAACATTCGATTTGACAATTTAGAGCGCAAAATAATGAGAGGTAATTAGAGACACTTAAAACAACGCAGGAGGAGAGCAGGAAGAGTTATAAAAACTCCACCTTCTAACGGATAACGTGTTGCAATATCTCATTAAAATAAAAAACAACAGATTTGAGTTCTCACACGATCAAATTGCATTTTCTACCAATCTATAAAGTTTGGTTTCTAACATAATAACCACCCTCGTTTCCAGTTCCCGAAGTGATTACGTAGTGTAGTGAACACGGAAGTAATCACTATTCAAGACGCTGTTCTCTTTCCGTTCATTTGTGAAACATTCGTAAGAAATCCATCCTTCTTGGAAAAAGATTAATCACGATAACTGCTAAACAATACAGTTGAACTCATGTAATTCGACTCTTCAGGGGGTCTCACGATTTGGTCGAATTACATGAGTTGTCGAATTATAGGATTTCAACCTTTTTTTTGACCAAATTTTGAGAAAAATAAAATATGGATGCTTTGCGCAGCGTAAAATATTGTGCAGTGCATATTTACGCGGCCTACCCTTCTCTAGCTCTTTTAATGCGTCATATTTAACTTTTAAAGTAACTTCATTGTGCTTTCTTTTAGTTGTCATTTTGTCTTGTTTGTATCATCAGCTGCGCCAGTACTCGAAACAAAAATTTGAAACGTAAACAAACATTCGAATTTCATGATTCGATTTTAGAAAATTTCCAAAGTCGAATTACATGATGAAAAACACGACCAGGGGACCGAAGAATCTGGTCGATGATTTGTCGAATTATGGGAGGTCGAATTAAAAGAGTTTTGTTGTAAGGGTTTCATAGTAAATTCTGAAGTGACCGAAGAATTTGGTCGATTTACATGATTTGTCGATTTATGGGAGGTCGATTTACATGAGTTCAACTGTAGATGTTTTAGCACAATCGTGTTGAGGGCCTCTCCAAAGAAAGAAGAGTTAGACAACTCACGGAAAGCTTTGTAATTCGATTGGCTGTTGAAAATAACATTTCTATCCGGTTGCAGTAATACAAGTTTGTTTTTATTTTTGGTCTAAATTTAAAATGTTTTTAGTTCTAAAAGTTTCTTATTCGGTTTCTTATTGTTTTTTGTTAAAGATATATATCCAATGAATGATTGCTCTAAAGAAAGTCGCTTGCTTCATTTTGGAAAAAATATTTTGTAGTTTTTTAAATCATTCTTTTTTAACTTGAAAAATGAAAACATTCGATTTTTAAATGCGTTTGAAACAAATTTGTCTCTGCAATATAATAGCTTCATTTAAATCGAAGTTTTTCTTTCAAAACAATTTCCTGTCAAAATAAGAAGTCAAATACGGAAAAAAGTTTCTTATTTAAAAAACAGTCATAACAATGTAGTTGTAAAAGTTTCTTAATTTTTACAGATTCTACATGTAGATTTCTTATAAACTTTAATGAATGACCCTTAATTTATTTTATATTTTTTTATTTCTATTTAAATGTGAATTCTAAAAAAAAAGACTCGGTGATTAGGCGGTACCAGTTTATTTAGACGATACAATCTCAGCAAAAGGTAATTAAGCGTATTTAAATTTTTCAACATTTCTAAACAAAATCGAACTGCTTGTGTGGTTTGCCATTTTAAAACAAAAGAACGACACGCCAGAAGTCGCAAAGGGGGGCGGGGGTTGAACAGAATCCGTTAAAAAATCAATGACGAAAGTCTATTCTCTGTATTTTTTATAAAAAATCTAAAAGACGAAGCTAAAGGTGTTTATAAACACATGGTCTCGAGTAGTTCTTTAAAGTGCAATTTTCGAGCGATCAAAAAAACTGGCTGATCGAGGCCACTATATGGTACATGCTTTTTGTGAAGCAAAAAAGATTAATTTTCTGTCAAAGATTACACAATGAATCTTACGACCCAAAGTTCATTCATTCTCACCTACTTAAGGGTCCGTAAGCTTACAATTTTAATATAAGATATAATCGTGTTCGTGTTTTTGCGGTGATAGGTAAATTGTTTGCAGTGTCGGTCTTAAAGGTAATCACTTCTTCTAGTGTTTGAAAAAGAAGGAATGAATATTCAGGAAGCAGCGTCGCTTGATTAGTGGACCTTCTCACGATAAGTGGTACTTCCACTTATAAGAACCAATTTCTCTTGCAGTCTATTCCACGACTAGAAACTCCCGTAACTGAAACATTGACAAAGTGAAACGGTTAAGCAAATTATTACTAAAAAGTGAAAACTTTTCTGCTGAGATTTATAATTTTTAAGAATTAATATACGAATTTACAGTAGGCAACATATTGCGTGAAGAGGATGAATATTGGAATCTAAACAGTCACAATCCACTCTTAATGTAATCTCATATATAAGATTAAGGTTTAAGTAACGCCGTGCAAATTTTAAGTGGATCAACATTGTTACAACGATTACACACTACGATGGAGCGCATGTCGAAAACAAGTACGAAAGAAGAAAATATTATTATTGCGAATAGATTAGGTTGAACACACGTGTCTTTTGTACTTAAAAGGAACTCGAGGTATAAAATGATGTTAGGCTATATCTCGAACATCCAAATTTAATTGAAAAATATAAAGTGTAGATAGCTAAACAGAAAGTCAAAAAAGTCAGGCGGCTAAAAGAACTGACATAAAAGACAACAAAAGATTATCGCTTTAAGAAAATGTACGGCCAGAATTTCAAGAATTTAAAAGATTGAAACAAAATTACTCCAAAATACCTCGTTCCCAGGGCATTTTGCCTTTTTAGGGCCCAAAGGACCCTGGGGACACGAGGATGCCAAAATAATATTACCACGCAATAAGCTTTAAAATATTACTGTAAGAAGAGCAGTGGCGATAAAAAAGGAGAGAATTCCAGTGTATTAAATGCACATTGAGACATTTCTTTGCAAGCATAAATTTTAAAACCTGTGCTTGAATTATTTTGTAAAAAACGGCATTGATCAGGTCATACCCGGGACAGGCGCAGGGCCGGAACAACGATAATTTCGTTACTACGGGTGGTACTTAAACCACCGTAGTAATTTGCCAATGCGTGCGACGGTTTTTCGAAAACAATAGAAAACATGGAAGATTAGCTGCGCGCGAGGTTTGAACTGTACTGCAAATTCTCGCACGTGACCGGCTGAAAATGACGCCCACAGGCGGTCGATAATCAATCGGAATTACGAAGTCATCGATTTGATGTTCAAAAACAATTGCTTGTATGAATGATAATCCTGTGAGACACATCCCAGCATTTGTGTATCTTTTTTCGGAAGGATTGTAAGGTGCCCCACTCATAACTTCTCAACTTAGCACAAAAAAGCCGTACACTAGACAAAGGAAATAAATTAGCATTACAATTTGCTTACGTTAGCAGTTTTTGGGTGACATCATCACGAATAGCAAAATGTAAGAAATTACCATCTTCTACCAAATTTTAACGCTTTAACAAATTAGCATTCGTGAATGTTTTTCTTTCTCGTCACATATACGGCATGCGGGAACAGTGGGACCTCGGATCTCGGAACTCTCGAGGGTGGAATCCAAGACCCGGGACACAGGTTTAAAGTTTTTAAACGAAATATTATCAAGACCAGAATAATATCTCGACATGTGTTCATTTGAGTATGCATCTATGGCTATGCCTATGGATGAGTTACGGCGTGACGTAATGTTTTGATAATGTATCGAGAACGATAGACATGCGCACGCATATGCACAGGCAAAAATATAAACAACAGACCGTAATGATCAAAGATTTGAAACAAAAAGACTGGCGCTAAAATTGGCAACTGTGCGCGGTGTTCACAGATCAGTGTGAGATGGTCCTTGTTTTGTGTGGTTTGCATAGTTGAGTGCACGCTTTTCTTGACATGTGACGCTGTGTTGTGCACGCTGTTCCTCATGAAAAGGTTGTGCGAGCTGTGTCAAATAAACTGGATCATTGGTTCTCAATCATAGGGTTGCCTCACCTGTACTTTGTATACTTTGTCAGCGTGTTGCATAATTTGCATGCTCTGCAATCAAAACAAACTACAAGTTGAAATATGAAGGGAGTCAAGAGTTGGTAAAAGAAGTCAAGTCAAAATTAGCTAAATAAACTGAAAGTAGCAAAATGAAGGTCTTCTGATACGAGACCATCTTCTTCCAAGTCTTCATCTTCCAGAAGCTCAACTTCTTCTGGCAAAAGACAAGGACATGTATTTAGAAGACTGAACAATTTTATTAAAGCAAGTGTCTCAAAAGATTACTGAGAAAGCAGAAAAGAAAAAAACTCCGGTGGAGCAGACGTTTCGATAATGGCACTGCTGAATGAAAAGTAGTAAAGCAGCACCCGGATGGTGGGGGCCATCGCACCCTCGTCCAGCGTTTTTTGCCTGTTTTAATATGCTCGTATTAAAAAGTCAAAAACGCTGGGCATGAGGGTGGGGGCCATCGCTTTGTTTTCTTTGATGCAGAAGAACCCCAAGCATTCGAAAGTTTGAAAACCAAAGAAATGAAAATACTTTTTAACAAGTTGGGGAAAAATAGCTTTAATGAGGAGAAAGATGATGTCGTTCCTACAATCTCTGAGGTGACCAAATAGTTAGTCACGAAGAAGTTCTAAGCTATTTTTTAAAAAATCAATAGATACAGAAAGAAAACTAAGTGTGTAACGTTATTATTATTTGTGTGTATGTTATTATTATTTGTGTGTACGTTATTATTATTTGTGTGTATGTTATTATTATTTGTGTGTATGTTATTATTATTTGTGTGTATGTTATTATTATTTGTGTGTACGTTATTATTATTTGTGTGTATGTTATTATTATTTGTGTATACGTTATTATTATTTGTGTGTATGTTATTATTATTTGTGTGTATGTTATTATTATTTGTGTGTATGTTATTATTATTTGTGTGTACGTTATTATTATTTGTGTGTATGTTATTATTACTTGTGTGTATGTTATTATTATTTGTGTGTATGTTATTATTATTTGTGTGTATGTTAATATTATTTGTGTGTATGTTAATATTATTTGTGTGTATGTTAATATTATTTGTGTGTATGTTATTATTAATTGTGTGTATGTTATTATTAATTGTGTGTATGTTATTATTATTTGTGTGTATGTTATTATTAATTATTACCCGGGTAAAAGGGCGGCATCGATATTTTCGAAAATCGTGCAATGTGATTGGTTAGAACTTACGTCATAGCGGGCAATATTCCACGGTATTGCCCGCTACCATAGCAACCGTGTTTAAAGTTTAAATATGGTAGCATTAAATGTAAATTAACACGGAAAAAAGCAAACAAAACGCGAAACAGAAGTGAAACTTACTTTTATCTTTTAAAGAATTCTAAGTTGTGGCTACAATAAAAACCTGTAATGTTTACACGATATTCGATTTGAAAAAAAAGTATTTTTAGTTCGAATGCACGTTCCATATGGGAATAGTTTCTATAAAGACGTGGTTTCTACATCCTGGTTATAATGTTATATTTTTTGTCGTAAAATACAGTACCCGGATAATAATCCATATAATAACTGTTTATTTTGGGCAATACCTTCGAATATTGACCTCTGTCACGTATTACCCTCGCACGCTCGGGCAATACTTTGACGTTGGTCAATATTCTCCGGTATTGCCCTCATAAACAGTTATTATAGGGTTATTGTGTGTATGTTATTATTAATTGTGTGTATGTTATTATTATTTGTGTGTATGTTATTATTAATTGTGTGTATGTTATTATTATTTGTGTGTATGTTATTATTATTTGTGTGTACGTTATTATTATTTGTGTGTATGTTATTATTATTTGTGTGTATGTTATTATTATTTGTGTGTATGTTATTATTATTTGTGTGTATGTTATTATTATTTGTGTGTATGTTATTATTATTTGTGTGTATGTTATTATTATTTGTGTGTAACGTTATTATTATTTGTGTGTATGTTATTATTATTTGTGTGTACGTTATTATTATTTGTGTGTACGTTATTATTATTTGTGTGTATGTTATTATTATTTGTGTGTATGTTATTATTATTTGTGTGTACGTTATTATTATTTGTGTGTATGTTATTATTATTTGTGTGTATGTTATTATTATTTGTGTGTATGTTATTATTATTTGTGTGTATGTTATTATTATTTGTGTGTATGTTATTATTATTTGTGTGTACGTTATTATTATTTGTGTGTATGTTATTATTATTTGTGTGTATGTTATTATTATTTGTGTGTATGTTATTATTATTTGTGTGTATGTTATTATTATTTGTGTGTATGTTATTATTATTTGTGTGTATGTTATTATTATTTGTGTGTATGTTATTATTATTTGTGTGTAACGTTATTATTATTTGTGTGTATGTTATTATTATTTGTGTGTATGTTATTATTATTTGTGTGTATGTTATTATTATTTGTGTGTTATGTTATTATTATTTGTGTGTATGTTATTATTATTTGTGTGTATGTTATTATTATTTGTGTGTATGTTATTATTATTTGTGTGTATGTTATTATTATTTGTGTGTATGTTATTATTATTTGTGTGTATGTTATTATTATTTGTGTGTATGTTATTATTATTTGTGTGTATGTTATTATTATTTGTGTGTATGTTATTATTATTTGTGTGTATGTTATTATTATTTGTGTGTACGTTATTATTATTTGTGTGTATGTTATTATTATTTGTGTGTATGTTATTATTATTTGTGTGTATGTTATTATTATTGTGTGTATGTTATTATTATTTGTGTGTATGTTATTATTATTTGTGTGTATGTTATTATTATTTGTGTGTATGTTATTATTATTTGTGTGTATGTTATTATTATTTGTGTGTATGTTATTATTATTTGTGTGTATGTTATTATTAATTGTGTGTATGTTATTATTATTTGTGTGTATGTTATTATTATTTGTGTGTACGTTATTATTATTTGTGTGTACGTTATTATTATTTGTGTGTATGTTATTATTATTTGTGTGTATGTTATTATTACTTGTGTGTATGTTATTATTACTTGTGTGTATGTTATTATTATTTGTGTGTATGTTATTATTATTTGTGTGTATGTTATTATTAATTGTGTGTATGTTATTATTAATTGTGTGTATGTTATTATTATTTGTGTGTATGTTATTATTAATTGTGTGTATGTTATTATTATTTGTGTGTATGTTATTATTATTTGTGTGTATGTTATTATTATTTGTGTGTATGTTATTATTATTTGTGTGTATGTTATTATTATTTGTGTGTATGTTATTATTATTTGTGTGTATGTTATTATTATTTGTGTGTATGTTATTATTAATTGTGTGTATGTTATTATTATTTGTGTGTATGTTATTATTATTTGTGTGTATGTTATTATTATTTGTGTGTATGTTATTATTATTTGTGTGTATGTTATTATTATTTGTGTGTATGTTATTATTATTTGTGTGTATGTTATTATTAATTGTGTGTATGTTATTATTATTTGTGTGTATGTTATTATTATTTGTGTGTATGTTATTATTATTTGTGTGTATGTTATTATTATTTGTGTGTATGTTATTATTATTTGTGTGTATGTTATTATTATTTGTGTGTATGTTATTATTATTTGTGTGTATGTTATTATTAATTGTGTGTATGTTATTATTATTTGTGTGTATGTTATTATTATTTGTGTGTATGTTATTATTATTTGTGTGTATGTTATTATTATTTGTGTGTATGTTATTATTATTTGTGTGTATGTTATTATTATTTGTGTGTATGTTATTATTATTTGTGTGTATGTTATTATTATTTGTGTGTACGTTATTATTATTTGTGTGTATGTTATTATTATTTGTGTGTATGTTATTATTATTTGTGTGTATGTTATTATTATTTGTGTGTATGTTATTATTAATTGTGTGTATGTTATTATTATTTGTGTGTACGTTATTATTATTTGTGTGTACGTTATTATTATTTGTGTGTATGTTATTATTAATTGTGTGTATGTTATTATTATTTGTGTGTATGTTATTATTATTTGTGTGTATGTTATTATTAATTGTGTGTATGTTATTATTATTTGTGTGTATGTTATTATTAATTGTGTGTATGTTATTATTATTTGTGTGTATGTTATTATTAATTGTGTGTATGTTATTATTATTTGTGTGTATGTTATTATTATTTGTGTGTATGTTATTATTATTTGTGTGTATGTTATTATTATTTGTGTGTATGTATTATTATTTGTGTATGTTATTATTATTTGTGTGTATGTTATTATTATTTGTGTGTATGTTATTATTATTTGTGTGTATGTTATTATTATTTGTGTGTATGTTATTATTATTTGTGTGTATGTTATTATTATTTGTGTGTATGTTATTATTATTTGTGTGTATGTTATTATTATTTGTGTGTATGTTATTATTATTTGTGTGTATGTTATTATTATTTGTGTGTATGTTATTATTATTTGTGTGTATGTTATTATTATTTGTGTGTATGTTATTATTATTTGTGTGTATGTTATTATTATTTGTGTGTATGTTATTATTATTTGTGTGTATGTTATTATTATTTGTGTGTATGTTATTATTATTTGTGTGTAGGTTTATTATTATTTGTGTATACGTTATTATTATTTGTGTGTATGTATTTTCTTAGGAATAAACAGCAATAACCTCAAGTAATGGAAAATACATAAGTAAAGCTTAGTTTACACTTGAAGGTCTTTCTATTGACATGCTCCTCATTTGACATGCTTCTTATCAGTGTCTACAAAATCTCGAAATTCGTCGCATGTGTCTGATCTGCTTTGATAGAATTGGGGTCGTCAAACTCTTGAACACCAACCAAATTAACTGGCATCCTGTAAGATTTCGTTCCATACGGTTGTGGCAAATATTACAGTGAGTTTGGACCACCAGTTGGTAGTGATGTTGCAATTATTCCAACGTTCTTTCAACTCAGGAAGTTCTTCTTGTAGTAGACGCATGAAACAAGATCATCATCATCATCATCATCATCATCATCATCATGTTCACTCCTCAGTGCGATTTGTATGGGCTCATTCACACTGTTTGTTCGAACCAATGCGATATCTTTGACCACCGAGAGAAAGTAGCCATCTATAATATTTGGGTCTTTGTTACTTGGTGAAACTTTCAACCAAACTATTGCGAAAATACACATCATACCTCCATGCACAGAAAACCCATATCGCTTCAGTTTATCATAGTCATCAATGTGCTCCTTCCCTGATAATTTCCACGACGGTATTTCGATTGATCGAAAGCCCAATTTTTTTATTAACATACTCCAAATCTTCCTGCATCCTGGAATTAACAGGAATCAGATGGCAATTTAAATACTGTCCACGAGCGAGCATTACGAATTACAGTTCCGTACCTAAATTACTCCCACTACCAAAAAGTTGTCTTGCTGTCTCTGTCTTTATAAAATCTCTGTCTTCATCCTGTTGTGACATACGCCTGCGTAATTTTTTCTCCTTCAATCTTCTTTTCAATGTAGATAATAGTTGAGAAAAAAAACATTCCAATACATTTTCAATCTTATATTTCTCAAAAATCTATAAATTAGCGTAAATAGCCACTTTGCTCTATGTAGTCCTTCTTTTCTTGCCTGTCAGGATGCGCGCGCATAAACAGAACTTTGAAAACATTCGCCCTTCATCTATACGGACTATTACTTCGTACAGCGATATGTATGTACTTCGTATAGGTGAAAAAACATAAATAGATGCACAAAGCTTTTTATAAAATGCATTTTACCATATTTATTTTGCGAAACTGAATTGGTTAAAGCCAATTTTTTTTTAGCCAGGAGACGCAGCGTGATTTTTCTTACCGCCAGAAATAGAGTACTCAATTTTTAATATTCTCGACTAGAAGACTAGAAGAAGATAGACCAATCATGCCTAATAGGCAACGGAAAGTATAGAAGGAAATGAGTACAGAATGAAGTTTACAGAAAAACATCAAAAGAATAGACAAGAGCAGTGTAACAAACAACAGAACAGCCATGAAACCCAACGTGATTTTTCTTATCCTCGATAAATAAGAGAAATAAGGTGTTGAACTCAATTTTAATATCCTCAGAGAAAGCTTCGAGAAAGAATAACGCGCTAATCGAGTCAAAAAGAGTTCAAATATGCCAGTTTGTTTGTTCTTCGGTAAAAACTTTCGCCGTTTTAACATTGATGTAAATTTATTGATACTATCGTATCTGTAACTATCTTTTTCAGAAATAACCCAAACATTGCATATTGTGTGAGTACCTCATTTGCCATGTTTACGTTTGCAGAAATCTGGTCCGTCTTCGTAATATTTTAAATTTCAAAAATTTGCCCTGCGTCCCTGGATCCCGGGTCCCACTTTTCTAGTATGCCATTACATTACAGGCCTGGAAATTTGTGGAGTCCAGGGAAACGATCCATCGTTACCGTGATTTGAAGCTGACGGAAACGATCAAAAACGTTTTTTCGTTTCCGCGAAGTAGACCTTGCGGAAACAATACGTTAACGACGGTAACGATTAGCTTTAAACAGATAAATAAGTGGAGAACCATTTCATAATGGCCCTAGTTAGGGACAAGACCTACTCCATAGTAGTAAAATATTATGATATAAATATATATATATTATAATATAAAATTTATTTCAAAATATTGTCCAAGGGAAACGATTTATCGTTACCGTCTTTATTGATTCGCGGAAACGTCGCGGAAACGAAACGATCGTTTCCGCCAAATTTCCAGGCCTGCATTACACAACCTACCCGACCAGCCCGTTCTCTCTCATAGCCACCTAAGGGTGACTATGAGAGAAGATATAAACATGCTCTTGTCTTGTCTTGCATTCTTCTATTTACATATAAATATACAAAATATTTTTGTTACAGTTAGCATCACACAAAATATATATTATTTTTTTACAGAGCACCTTGGAATTCGAAAGAAATGCGATTTTCAGTCGAGCAGTAGGAAAAATACTACCTCTAATGCTAACTTTATGCCAGCCCAACTGAATCACGATTATCCGATACCGGCTAGTAAGCTGTTATCAATCTTTGAGTTAATGAGACACACTATGATAAATTCTTCAACAAATATATCAGAACTGGTATGCGATGAGTCGTGAAGAAATACATCAGTAGCCAGCTAAAACTCCAACTACAGCTATGAAATCCTTTATCAAGTAACTAAAGGTTCAATAGCATTTACACTAACTTCCCAGTCTAGTTCTGTGTTTTCGTTCGGTAAAATATCATTAAAACTACTTTCCCAGGTTTCGCGGTTCATGTCAGTAATATCTGTCGTTAAGAATTTATTCGTCCATAATGCTGACTCGTCGCCATTCGGTAAAATATCATTAAATTTTGTATCCCAACGATTCTCTTGCGCATCGACTTCTTCGATATCTTTAAACGACGTCTCCCAGTCTTCTACTTCTCTGTAACTATCAGGTACATCGTTCATTTTTATGGACCAGTTCAAATCCTCATTTTCATTTTTCTCAATGTCTATAAATTTTACATCCCAATCCTCCGGGGAACCTATATCGTCAGAACAGTCCGCAAAATGAAAACTCCACGTACCTTCTTCAAATAAAGGCGAAATTTTCGAAAGTCTCGACTTCCATTCGTTTATATTTTCGACGTGTTTTTCGATGTCTTTAAACGCCGTGTTCCAATGTGTCGTCCGGTCATCGGACGTTACAAGCATCTCACTAGACCGGTACTTCCATTTGTCCAATGAGCTTGTGACGTCACCTGTCTTATTAATTTTTGTCCTCCAGTCTCTTTTACTGGCACGTGATGTAAATTCATTGGGCAATTTAAATGTCCACTCATCCTTATTAACAGTATTTTTACCAATAGTATTGAATTTCGTCTTCCATTCGTTCTTATTAGTGACATTCTCACGAATTTTATTAAAAAAAGTACTCCACCTGTTACCTGATTGGTCGATTTTTTCGATCTCTGTTATTTTTGTCGACCAATGTCGAGGCGTCTCTGTGTTTACAAACTTTTCAGGTAAAACTGAACTCCATTTCTCACGATCTTCTTTGTGGTTAAGATTGGAGATATCTTGAAACGATGTTGTCCAGTCTTCCTTGCTTGCTTTACTATCTGCGATATCTAAGATGGTTGTTTCCCAATCCTCTAGTGTTGCCTCTACAAAAACAAGTGAATTGTGACATCCACAGACGCAACAAAGTCAAAACATGGTAACCTAACTTAAGGAAAGTGCTTTCGTTAAGAAATTTTTACAGAAGCTATTTTCGCGATTGAGACGACCTGAACAGAAATTTTTTGCGCAAATTGTTTTTGCGATTATGTTTTTATGCAAAATGCGATTGGAAACCCTTATGAAGAATATTAGGAATTAATGTTTGCGATTAAGAATATTTTCCAAAAAAAAGTTGTTGTTTTTCTCGAACAGAAAGTACATCACATTAAAAATGGCATCAAGATCAAATGTTCAGTAAAATACAATGTCTTTTAAAAATTATTCAATAGATTTTAAAAATTCTGCGGAACTTTAATTTTGCGACTTGCAGAACATGATTTAGCGAATAAGGGGTTAAAAATCGCAAAACATTTCTTCTATTAGGTAATACCCGTATATGCAGGAGGTTATACACAGACGTGTGAAAACGATTTTAAAGTTTTTTCGAGAAAATATTACTTGAGAAAGTACACCTACCCCCCTCCACTTCAGGTAGTTTTGTTTCCCATTCGTCTCGACCAAGTTGCAAATCAAGCTGCACATTGATGTCACTAAACCAGTCTCCCGTGTCAACATCTATACCAAGTGAGCCACGGAACTCTGACGTGTCGGATTTATTGTCGTCGTCGTTATCCATTGCTATGGCAATAAAAAATACACTCTTGAAGAAAAACGCGCCAAAACGTCAAATTAAATTAAAAAGTGTATCATCAGGTCAATGTTTCAATAAAAAAATAGCTTTTTTAAACCACTAGATATAAATGCCACCTAAGAATTACCTTTAAGCCCTGAGCAAAGACGCAAAAATATTTTTTATATTGGAGATTTTCTGTTTGACACACCATCATCATCATTCATCATTCTCGGCTTAACGTCCGTTTTCCATGCTAGCATGGGTTGGACGGGGTATATTAATGACCCTCTTCCAATCTGATCTGGACTGTGTTAGATCTAAACTCAACTTCCGCTGTATCAAGTCTGTCCTTATAACCTCCTGCCAAGTCTTTCTCGGTCTGCCTCTGGGCTTTGCCCCAGGAACTATCAAGTCTCTACACTTTCTTACCCAATTATCCTCCTCCATTTTTTCCAAGTGCCCCTCTCTCAGACTGGCGTTACACATCCACCTAACCATTCTCATATCATTCCTTTCTAAACGGTCAAGATCTTCCTGCTTCACTGCCCATGTCTCACTACCGTACAACATAACACTTCTTACACAGGCCTCATACAACCTACCTTTTACCTCAATTGACAAGACTCTGCTAGTCAACAAAGGAAGTAACTCTCTGAACTTTTTCCAAGCAGAACCTATCCTGCAAGTAACACTTCTTCCAACACCCCCTTCACTGCCCAACATATCACCTAAGTAACAGAAGTTCTCAACTATCTCTAACGAGCCACTGTTGTACATCATTAAAGCTGGAAATACTTCATTCTCTATAATCTCACCTTTGCAACGCTTGCATACAAACTGAATGTCAGCTCTTAACCTTCCACCAATACTACTGCACTTCTTATGTACCCAATGCTTGCTAGTCTGACAAAAAATTGAGTTACTACCAACCCCTTTCCTGCAAACTCCACAATGCCACTTTCCAACTACAAGGTCACACTTGGCTGCAATGCTACTAATCATGACTTTAGACTTTGCTGTGTTCACCCTTAGCCCTTTCTCTTCTAGTCCTTTCTTCCACTTCTCAAACTTTTCAACTAATTCTTCCATCGACTCTGCTATGAGAACCAAATCATCTGCATACAATAACTCCCATAGACAACCTGTTCTGAACTCCATCGACAGCGCTTCCAAGACTAGAACAAACAACAAAGGACTAAGTACAGAACCCTGATGTACACCAACATTTACACTAAATTCATCACTAAGTGAATCGTTAATCCTGACACGACTTCTAGCATTGCTGTACATAGACTGTACCATCGTAACTAGCCACTCATCCACACCTAATTTTCTCATAGCCCACCAAATAACTTTACGTGGCACTCTATCAAAAGCTACAAAGGCAAAATCTACAAAGGCAAAATAGAGATTCTTTCTCTTTCCTAAATACTTTTCCTGAAGCTGTCTGAGTAAAAATATTGCATCTGTAGTGCCACGCCCTGGAACAAAACCAAATTGCATCTTATCTATATCAATTCTTTCTCTAAGTAACTTATCAATCACTCTTTCAATAACTTTCATTACTTGATCAACCAACTTCAAACCTCTATAGTTACCTCTTTCTAATGCATCACCCTTGCCCTTGAAACAATTCACTATTACACTCGACTGCCACTCACTCGGAATAGCACCATCCTTTATAATCTGATTAGCAAGACTTGTAATAAGCTCAACTCCAATATATCCAGATGCTTTTACCATCTCTGCAACAATACCTGATACTCCTGCAGCCTTGCCAATCTTCATTTTACTAATAGCCTCCACTACCCATTCTGTCTTGATCTGCATAGCTGGCCCTTCTACAACATCATCATCAGACAAATTATCCTCATCCCAATCAAACTCAGTGTTAAGCAACCTCTGATAATAATTCTTCCAAGCTACCCTTTTCTCCTCCACTGTGCTAGCCAAAACACCTTCATCATTACGTATACACTTCCCACCTACAACATCTTGATTAGTCTTCTTCATTTGCTTTGCTATCTTGAATACCTCATTGCGCTGGTCTTCCCTTCTTAACACATCTGCAAATCTGTTTCTCTCTGCTTCTGATTTTGCCTTATACACTGCTGTACGAGCACGACGCTTAGCTTCAAGTAAATATTTTTACTACCACCTGACTTCCACTCTTTCCAAAGTTTCCTCTTTTCCTTTATACACTGGTCAACCTCATTATTTCACCACCAGGTCTGTCTATGTCTAGCTGGTCCTTTCGTCCACCCACAGGTATCATCAGAAGCTTCTAGAAGACAATTCTTGAAAGTAGTCCAAGTACTTTCAACATTGTCACTATCACATTGACCATTGTGGGCTAATTGCTGAACTTTTGCAATAAATTGTCTTGCTACAATCTCTTCCTTCAGCTTCCAGACTTTACGACGGGGCCTTTTTCATGGGACGACTACATTCAAAACACGGGAATTCTATTTTGTCGTATAAAAGGACTGCAAATCGTTTTTGAAAAACCCCTTTAGTGTACACTAGTGTAAGTCATTAAAATCGAAACAAAGGTTGATTTCGTACCCTATTAAGCAAAAAAATTACTTACAAAAACTCATTATCGAACTTTTTACAAGTGATATTGCAAAGAAGAGAATTTTAGAAAATACACATTTAACATATTTTCACTTACCATTGGTAACTTGCCCATCCTCTCTTACGTTCTGCGGGACAGTATGTTTTGGAAGCAACTCAATCGCTTCATGCTCTTCGCTGGTGTTGGAGATTGACCTCGATCTAGATTGTGTAGGTGTGTGGAAGCCATTATCAATTTCTAGTGTATTGTTAACATTTACCGAGGTGGATTTAGTTTCTTGGTCAGTTTCGCGGCTCGTGTGCGATGTATTACCGTTACTACCCTCCTCCGTGGATACCTTTATGGCTTCACTATCGCCTTCGTCATTACCAACTTCGTTTCTTGTGTGAAGAGAGTACGGGTTTGTTAAAACTGCGGTTTCCCCTTCTTGTTTCGCTTTTTTTGTGCCGGAATGTTTAGTGATGACTAATTTCGACGACGCAAACGTTGGCTGCTCATCCTCTAAACTGGACAAACTTTGCAGCTCTCCATCGTCTTCATCTAATTTTTTCTTACTTAAAAATTTTCTCTTGCTGACGTCATCGTGTTCTGTATCGCTTAGAAAGTCACTCAATTCAACATCACTTCCCTCAGCTGACGCGCTTGATAATTTGCTCATCAACCTCTTCCTTTCTTCCTTGTTTTTTGATTGGTCCATTGCTCCTTCCCAGGCCGTCACAACGATGGGGATATCTACTAAATTCTGTTGATTATCGGTGCGTTTTTGAACGGCTGATTGATTCACGTAGACTATATCAAAAGAGGGATTCCCAGGGCTTTTACAATCGTCCACACCTAAAAATACACAAAGAGTATTTATGCTGGATATAAGAAATAAATTGTTAGACAAACGATATTTTGTCGGCCATTTTTAAGTTGTTTCTTAGCAACGCTCTTATAACAATGCAGAGGAGACTGCAAAAGGCTAATAAAATTATATAAAATTATACATTTTATAGTAAGGATAGTATATTCTTTATTCACTACATCGATTCACTGACATTATAAGTTTAATTGGAATTTTTTAGAAGTCTCACAGCAAATTAATGAGAATTTGAATAAGTGAATTCTAATTGATAGGAATACATTACATCAAAACATTGGCAAAATATAAGAACAAAAAGAAAAACAACTTTGAAGTAAAAGTATAAAAAAATAAGAACATCACAGGTTGAATTTAAAAATGCTGATTCTTTTATAAAACAGATATTTGACTATCTTACGTCAAACTATCGCAGATAAAAACTTAATTTGGGAAATGTAATATAAGCAACTAATAAGATGGAAGTGCTTATACACTCTTAAAAGTGAAAAAAATAATCAAAACTGGATTTCGTCCAATCAAAGAAAGTATGCTGTTATGTTTTCTCAATGTAAATTGTACAAAAAAACAAAAAAATGGGGGGAAAACCAGCAAAATAACATAAAACGCCCTTCAGTTTTAATTTCTGTCAACTCTTCAAAAATAAAGGTCTAAAGAAAGCTTATGGAATTTCAGTATTGATAACATCAAAAACTTTCTAACAAAAATAAAATAGTTTGAATAAAAAACGTTTAAAAAGATCAAAATAAATTTTTAAAAGAGTTAGAACAGAAAGACTTGGTTTCAGCAACACAAATAGCTACAGGTTTTCTACAGGAAACAACTCTATAAAAAAAACGAGGCTGTTTTTTAAAAAAAACATTAGGAACGTACTCAGCCTGCATCCCTTTATGGAATATAAGAACAAACATTGAAGTCTCGAATAACTAAGAAACAATTATTTATAGTTTTTGCTTTTTAGTAGTATATATATATATAATGTACTTGTATGTTCTTACAATGAGATCACTTCACATCATATTTCTTCCAGCCCCCAAAAATATTCATAATCATCTGTAAATCTAACCATATATTCCCTATTTTTTTCCGAAGAACACAAATAACAACTTTAAGTTGAAAAAGAGTAGAAAAAATAATCACAGTCTAGCCTCATGTAAAATTTAGATGTTCTTATAAAAAAAAATAAAAAAAAAACGTGTACAATGATATAAAAAAAACAGAGAGTAGATAATTCTCCCACCTGAAGATGCATAATCGTAAAGTTCAATCGATTCTGCTTTTTGCTTACAAATATAAGCATTCACGATTAAATCATGCTCAGTATTTACCACCATCGAGAAAGCTACAGCATATAAAAATCTCCACAACAACACTTTTCAAACAAATCTTTCCAAAATATCAAAACGACATATATTATTAACTAAGCCATCATGTTTACAAAGAAATCCTTCTAATGGTCTATCTTAAGTTAGTTCTCAACTCAATCAAAAATATTAAATATTTAAAACTCGCTCATTGAAGAATATATTTAAAACTTTTTTTTTATCTTATAATTGAGGTAAAGTCCTGCAGTGAACCAATTGTCATTCACGAATCACATTTCAATATAATTACTGCTTTTATGTTTAAACAATTAAAAACATACCATACATTACTGAAGCTACATAACTTCTAAAAAAAATGCTCAAGTAAGCACGACAAGGTTATCTATCCCCTCTTCACACGAATCAAACGTTTGCAATGCATTATAGGTTTGTATTAAGAACATCTACAGCAGTTTATATAAATCACTAAAAACACGCATATCCGCATATTGTCTTTTCTACGCCCGCTCCTACTGGCGTTATTTTTAATGAGGCGTAAGCATGGGCGGTATTTAGTGTTCAGCACGTGATCGTGAACATTTGAGAAAAACATCATAAACAATGCAGTTAAAAGATGGTAAAAAAAAAAAGTAAAACTGATCTTCTGTTTTGTAAGTAGCTGATGCAAAAATGCAATAAAAATAAAATATGAGGCACGCCAGTTTCATATCGGTAGGTATTAGGGGTTGTTTACACAGAGACGAAACCGGGCTGATCCGTGTAGGCGAGATCTCAGCAAGGTGTAGAAAATCTTTTAAAAAACATAGAGCTGATTGTAAATCAATAAACACGTGTTTTTATAAGAACATCTGCTTATGTTTTTTACACTTTTCCAGTCTCAAATTTTTGCGTTCTTCTGAAACAACAGGGAAATATATAGTCCGTTTTAAATTGCTATGAATATTTTTAAAAAACATACATGTATATCTTTGGAGAATGTATTGTAGTATGAGAGAAGAAATGACTGTTCCAAAATAATTTGCTTATTTTATTAAATCTTGTTTTATTATCTATGACAAAAATCAGGCTGAGTACGTTGTTTTTATAAAATAGGTTCTTATAAAATAGGTTCTTATAAATTGGTTCTTATAAAATAGGTTCTTATAAATTGGTTCTTATAAAATAGGTTCTTATAAAATTGGTTCTTATAAAATAGGTTCTTATAAAATTGGTTCTTATAAAATAGGTTCTTATAAAATTGGTTCTTATAAAATTGGTTCTTATAAAATAGGTTCTTATAAAATTGGTTCTTATAAAATAGGTTCTTATAAAATTGGTTCTTATAAAATAGGTTCTTATAAAATAGGTTCTTATAAAATAGGTTCTTATAAAATAGGTTCTTATAAAATAGGTTCTTATAAAATAGGTTCTTAAAAAAAATAACGTGTAATAAAAAATATTAATGTGCACGCTCAAGAGAAGCAAAAAAATCCACTTTGCTTGGTAAAAATATTATTAGCTTACTTTTAAAACTTAACACAGAGATTGCCTCAGTTAATCTTCGCAAATTCCAAGAAAACAGTCTACCAAACAAAAACAAAGTAACCTTCCTTCTACGGATAGTAATCTCTCTCAATAAAAAACAAACATTTCTATATATCTCAACGTCATTCAAAGAGCCAGAACAATATTTGATAACACGATCTTCATGACGTTCCACATGACGTTAACCGTTGTGACGTTGCAGATGACGTCACAAAGGTCAAACTGTGTCAACAATTGCAACTTATACAATGTAAAATACAGTTATAATATTTTAATCTCTTATAACGAACACATACGAGAGAAAAACAAAATTGATGTGATAGAATTCTTCTTTCGTTAACCCACAAAAGTTGCTGCAAATTTTTAGACTTTTTCTTATTGCATAGCATTTCCAGAATAGTAAA
This sequence comes from Hydractinia echinata, assembly GCA_030067915.1. Taxonomy (NCBI): domain Eukaryota; kingdom Metazoa; phylum Cnidaria; class Hydrozoa; order Anthoathecata; family Hydractiniidae; genus Hydractinia; species Hydractinia echinata. Next base: position 678,170 of record JASGCC010000113.1, on the reverse strand, counting down.
AGTCAACGAAATAATGTTTCAAGTGAAACATAAACAGAAACTTGCTGAGTTCAACTGGAGTTTTATAAATTGAGAGGTATTTCAAAAGATGACATCTGTTAATCGTACAACAACAGATTAAACACCATCTTTTCATTAAAAATAAAATAAATCGATACCTGAAGAATTTTTTGATAAAAAAAACATTTATTGGGAAATGCAAAAATTAAACATATAAATAAAGGGAAAAGAAAAAAAATATTTGAATATATGTATACACTCAAAAGAATTGTTGATTAATAAAACCCATGTGACTCTTACTCCTTTCACATGCACTGGCTATCATAAATTAAAAAATAATCTTACTATCAACTCATCTGGCTACCATCGATAGTTTTCCTTCGCCTGTTGGTAGATAGATATCACAAAAGAAATTGGAAGAGTGATTCATCATAGAAAAGAAGTTCAAGATTATAACCCCTTCTCAACTCAATACCATTGGTGGGAAACACGTGTTTATTTGGCAACCAATTATTTGGGTTTTTATAAAAAATTCAAAAACTAAAACATATATTGATCTTAAACGTTGAACTTAAAAGAAAAAGGAAGAAACGTAACTCCATACCTATGTGTTCTCTTAAGCCTATACAAGTATGTTAGCCTTCATTACCCAACACATTGATTAACATTTTGATATAAACGAGCATGGGTAATTAAGTTTATCAAAGTCAATTAAAACATAACCACTTCCCTTCTCCGTCAAGACATCGTACAATGCAAAGTTACAAAATGGTTGACCTGGTAACCATAGTGAGAAAAGATCTTTAAAATTATTTTGTTATTTGTATGTGGATAAAAGACTTGTCTAATACTATTACTCTTCAGGGGATGTTTACACAGTCAAATAAAATCAATTTTATATCCTGATATCGTTTTATATCCTATCGAGACCCTAGGGCTTCCTTCTGATCATCCATAATATAAAAAAGGTCTTTTTCTAATATATAAAATCAAGGTATATAGCACTTTGTAAGGTTTAAAATGAAGAAACTTTTGAGCTGATAATTAACCCACAGTAACGGAGTGTAATTTCCGCAATCAAATATGAATAAGACCTTAGATTTTAAAACATTTTGGAAAAACATTAACTTCAGAATAACTGTAGTGCAGACGAAAATTAAAAGATGAAAAAAAATGTTACCTGGAATAATTATTATTAATAGCTCAAAATATTGTATATATTACGAAATAAAAAATTGTGAAAATAGACAAAAATATACATACATAATGTCTTTCGTTGCACACTCCTCTGCACAGAATTTTTAATTAAACTTATTTTGATATTTATGCTTTATCAGCAAAAAAGACGTTTTAAACAGCAGATGATGGAACTCTCCTTCGTAGATGATTTTTCTTTTGTTTTATAAACAATTGATCAAGAAATTTATAAATTATAGAAACTCCAAACCACTAATTAATCGCTAGTGTATTGTCTGATATGTTTCTACAAGCCATTGGATGTTTATAAGGATAACATAAAGAATAACAGATTAAAATAACATTTTTTTCTTAAAAAAAGGACACTCAACTTGAAGAAAGCATTCAAGTGTTTAACTTTTCAATTTGAAGCTTCAAAATGTTCTTAATTTTCCTCTCAATTTTCCAAATTTAAAGAAACTTTCAGTACTTCTTGGTATTGACAAAAGCCTTGAATGTTCTTAACATGTTCTAAAGTTTTAGACCTGAAGATGTTCCTATGGTTTGTTCTTCTTATAAAGAACATGCATATCATTATTAAAAAAATATAGTAAAATATAGCAAAATTATCTAAGACATAAATTATACGAAATAATAACAACGAAATCATGATTTAGGGATCATAGAAATAAATAAGAGTCTTTACTCAATGTAAAATGCAACTGTAATAAAACCAAGATAGACGAAAAGGTCGTCTGACAATTTTTAGATTAAGCTCATACTTTTTTACACAAAAACACAATTAAAATTTCCCTTGTTAATAAAAATAAAAATACACCATACATGTTGCTATGGTGATTATTTTTGAACCTAACTTAACCATACCCAGCTAAAAACTAACACATTTATAATTTCAAAACTGCTGACACATGACTTGCTTGGAATTAATTACAGAAACTAAATGACTAATAATTTAGAAAGTATTAAAAAAAAAAAACTAAATCGAATTTATATCAGATTCTGCCTTGAGAACATTTTGCTGTAAAGTAATTGTCTGATGTGAAACCTTTAACTAAAGTTATAATACCTGTAGTGAACGGAATGACTTTTAATTGACAAATCTGTAAGAGCAAAGAGCAGGATAACACAGTATTATATGACATCAGAAAAGCAATTACTAATACAATACGTTATTACCACTGCTTATGACAATTTAAACTTTCATAAGTAAGTGTTGATTCAATATGGTGGTTGTAGTGGTTGGAGTAAAAGTTATTAATTTATATTGTTGCATTTTTATGAAGAAACCATAGAAAAAAGTATTTATATTTACATTACATGGTTGTTCAAGTATAATGTAAGAATTTGAAACAGACTTGGGTAGGCTATAAATGATAATGTTTTGCTTTCACGCTCAAATTATTCCTAATTCTTTTAGTGAAAGTACTTTGGGCCATAAAGATTAAGCCAAACATAACTCCTAAGAAGAAGAATAAACAATAAATTTGTGCTTTTTTAAACTGAGATAGTGAAAAAGTCAAAACCAATTCTTTTACTTTGTTCAAGGTTCTTTTTCAAGGAGGAAGTTTTGGCAACTGGTGACTGCATAATAAAGATAGAAACAGAAAGTTTATGATTATACTTTATTAGTAAATTTGAGCCTGATTATGTTTTTAAGTTTTGTTACACAACCAGGTACACTTTCCATTAAGATATCAATGTAGCAAAATATTTGAGGAATTTCACAGTTATTTTGTGCATTTGTAACATACTGCCTTGCAGTATAGAGAATTCTATCTAGGCTTGCCAGAACTGCCAACCACAATGAGCCCACAAACTTCATTCCCCTCACCTACTACGGTTGAATTTATGATTGGAGTAAACTATCCTCAGTAGAGAATGCAAAAGTCATATACACATAAATACATCGTTCAAATAAGCTACTACGTGGGTCATTAGCACACTGCTGAAAGTTTTATAGGCTTTCAAAGTAACAGAAACAACTTGGTACATATAAAGAAAAATATTTAGGAAAGTATTTTAATAGTTAAAAGTCCTTTCTGGGGCATTGGTAAACTACTTGTAAAGTTTGGAATTTTGTTGAAAAGGGAAAGAAGTACAAGTATGTCTGAAGCAGGTGTTTTACAAGTATGTCTGAAGCAGGTGTTTTATATGTTAGTTGAAATATTAAAAACGGATAGCTAGTATACTTTTTAATTAACTGAACTTATACATCAACATTTACCAAAATGTCGGGAAAAATGTTTTTTGGAGCACACACTTCTTCTACAAATAAGATTTATGCGTATACAATGTGCTTAAGATTTACATATAAACATACACACACTTTGCTTCTTGTTTCATCTGTTTAGTTCTATTTTCAAATGCACTTATCTATTATAAACAAAATCTTTTTTGGAACACCAAAAGTAATTTCTAAAAGTATAAAGAATCATAATACAGGGAAGTAAACTTTTCAAGTCAGACATTGACAATTACCAATAAAGCAATTAAATGTTGATTAAAGAAACAAATAAAAACAAGCACAATATATATAAATCTATTTTTAAACATAGTATTCAAATCTGTTATCACCACAAGAAACTGTCTGTCTTAATAAAATTATTACGATTATTGTAGTGTATCATGTCTTGAAACATGAAAAGTAAGAAATATTAGTAAGCCTACCTTTTGTTTTTTCTGTAGGGTGAACCTTCATAGACCAACACAATAAACCCATCAATAAGTTATTCTAAAACATCTTCCATGTCATTCTATCTAACATGTGTAGCTGTAAATTTTATATTTTTTTATTATATTTCTTTATTCCTAAATTTTTAAATATTAAAAAAAAATCAAGAATCTTCAAAATTAGCATATACGAAAAAAACGTGATTCTGATAAAAGAAAATATATAAATATTTGATGAATGATGAAAGCCATAGCTTCTGTACAATGAAACATAAAGTTGATAGAGATGTAGAAATAGGAACCAAACGATTAGAATGAAGTGGTCTTAATTCTTTATAAGCAGATTTTTTTATGGAGATGTCATATAAAAATTACCAAATAAAAACAACGCACTATATTTAAAAATTATATCTACAAATTTTTTATGGATAAGAAGCAAAAATAAAACAAATAAATAAATACATCTGAAGAATTTTAAAACTTTAAATATATAAAATAATAAATTAACCCCTAATCTATATGCATCATAGCAATAATTATTTTACACAATGTTTAATGCAACTGTAACGTATTGGACATGTAAAATATCGTGTGACACAAGTTTAACATTATGTATAAATATAACTGTTTATGCTTAAATCCACATATATTTATAAACAAAGACAGCAATTTAAATTTAAATTTTCGCATCTCTTGTTAATATTGTGAAAATGAGCCACACATGTTTCCATGGTGATAATGTTTGGTGTTTCATCTGCATGCAAAAAATGAGAAGACATTATAAAACAATAATATACATAAAAATTGATTCACCTGTGAAATAAAAATTTGAATAAAATATAATATTGTAGCATTCAGTAACATGGGAAATAACAACAGGGAAAAACTTGAAATTCTTGAAATGAAGGAAGGTTAGTTTCTTTACCTTTACTTATTTTATGATACTTCTTATTTGAGTTGATTAAAACATGTATTGAGGTCAAAATAAACAGCAGGAACACAATTAAAAACATCTAATTTTAAATGATAAAACATATATATACATTCAAGCCAAAAATGGGTTCATCCACATTACAGGATTACTCAGCATGCAAGCAAGGGACTGATTTGGAAATTATTTTGGCCATGGGTAGTATACCTGCTTGAAGCACATCATGAGATACTGCTTGGTTTTTGTGGACTACACATGCACACACCAATGGCTAAAACACTATCACTAATAGGTAAATGCTAAAAAACCTTGCCTAAAAACAAAAAGGTGAGGGAGAAACTAACAAAGTATTATAAATACTCCACCTGGTAGGAATATACAGAATGTGTACCTATTTGCATATGGACAAGTTTTACAATTTCACGTTCAACAAAGTTTCATTGTTCTTACATGAACCTGTTAATGGTACTATTGTGATTTTCATGGATTTCAGCTGAATTTGTGAGTTTGAAACTACAAAAATTCTAACAATAATTACAGAAAAAAATTGCCATTATCTGATTCGAAAATATAAAAAAGTTCAATTTTTGCCAAATTAGCACATTTTTTAAGTAAGCAACCATATCTTCTCAAAAGCAAATCGCAAATTAAAAATCATATCATTTTTCAAAACAACTTTTTCTCAGTCAAATTATTGTAATGATTTTTTATGAAATTCAAAGAAATGCTGACATCACCACAAAGGTGTCAAATTTAGGCATGAAATGGGCTATAACTCATACAAGAAGTAAATTTCATGTATCACCATTTTTTCATTCACTCATCAAGATTTGCACTGCAGTACAAGCAGTTTTCTCAAACAGTAACTATCGAAATTTTACATATCAGGGAAGAGCACATAAAGTAGAGATAGAATATCTTCTGGTCTGCAAGATACTGCATTGCAACCGAGTTAGCCCTAGAATCATATTAATTCATGTGGTAAAAGTATATACATACAAAAAAACTCTCCCCACTATCCTAATGGACTATTCATTGTAAAATTTATTTTGCTTTTATTTTTAAGCTAAGAAAAATCTTTTAACAAAATTGGGTATAAATTTGGTCTCAAACAGTTTAATTTCATTAAGGATTTTAAAATATATGAGATAATTTTGAATAAAATGTTATACAATCATAATGAGAAGTGCCTCTCCTAGTTAAGACAATAACCAGTGGAAAAGCTCACTTAGGCTTAGAAATATAGATTATATATAGCAGTACATGTTACTTCCATTGGATACAGCTTGAAATTCTAATCATAATAACGTATATTTAGGATCATGTGCCTTTGACAAAGGGTTAAGGAGATATATATAAGGGTTTAAAAATAGCAAAGACATGCAAATATAGAAAGTAAGTAATTAACTGTTGCCTCTATTGTGTAGGGCTTAGATTGTTGATCACGAATACGCTGACAATGATACTTAGGTTGAACGGTTCATTCCGAAAAATATAATGAGATTAGTTTCATTTTGGTCCTAGGTGGTTCATAGCTACACATACAGAAAATGATGTCAGTAATTTCATCCATTTCCAATTCATTTAGCCTTAAATTAAAAAGGAAACCAACAATATTAAGTCTAGACTTAACAAGATGCTGGAATTTGGTTTAGTCTAGATCAGATTATATTTAGACCAGCAACAAAAAAGGATTGTCACACTTTAGCAGATTTTGTCAATTGGCATTTTTTTCTTACCAATTACTTTCACGTGCATCATACGTCAGTTTACAGAAGGTTTAGGTGGGTGTGTAATGCTAGTCTGAGCAACAGAAAGTTCGGATGAGCTAAGAAGCAGAGTAGGATCTGTAGCATTAAATATGTCATCCAGATAAGAATTGAGGAGGATAATTGGGTAAGAAAGTGTAGAGACTTGATTAGTTCCTGGGGAAAGCCCAGAGGTAGACTGGGAAAGATTTGGCAGGAGGTAATAAGGACAGACTCGATGAAGAGGAATTTGAGTTTACATCTAACACAGTCCAGATCAGATTGGAAAAGGGTTATTAATATCCCATGTTGCATGGAAAACGGACGTTAAAACAAGAATAATGATGATGATAATGTGCACATACACTATCATTTGTGATGCTCTTTAGGAAAACCGACCAAATAAGAAATACGGAAATTTCATATTTTTTAAAAATTCGACATTAATATTTTCTATTTCTAAAAATACGAATTTCAATTTTTTTTAAAAAAAGAAATTCGATTTTTGTAAACAACAAGTTATTAATTATACATGATTCTAATTTTGAAATTTTAATGGCTGTTTGGGCATCTTTAATGGCTGTTGGGGCATGGGAGGAACTTATAAAGACTGTTAAACCGTTAAACAATCAGATAAACATTAAGAGAAAAATTAGTTTGTTGATTATAAGGATATTGTACGTTTTTGATTGCTTGAAAATGGGTGTGTGAACACCTGGAACATCGCAAATAATGTAGTTTTTTTTGTTTTGTTGTTGTTGTTGTCAATTTACTAGCGCAACGATTCTTCATCATTGATTATAAGGATGTTTTTGCCAAAAGTTATTGCTCATGCTGAAACAAAAAAACAATATTTTTGTAAAAAAACGTGTATTCATTGTACAGTACCGCCTGCATGTAACTTTACATGTACGCGAGTTTTACGACCTCATGTAACGATCTCATGTCTACATAAAGAACGTTCACATATCTTTTGTTTACACACGAACTTAATTGCTTTCTATTGTTATCGTTGTGCGCGAGTCATAACAATAAGATTTGATGAATCCTTTTGTTGTCACATGTAACATGCATGTTATTGTTTAAAAGTGTTAAAGATCACGAAGGCTATGGAAATATATTATTTTAGAAAAAAGAACGAACATAACACTTAATATTTAAAAAAAACTAATGTTGCTACTTTTTAAAACTTTTAGTAATAATTCTTTATCATCGAAGCATATTTTTTAACATGCAAAACTTTTAAAAGCTATTCTTATAAAAAGCAACGTTTAACAGCGCAAACGGAAAAACCCTACTTTCAGGACTTTTCCCTTCACGATAAGATTTCGAAAACAAATTTCTATCGCCGTTCTTCGTTCTTAAACTTTTAAAATGCGATCTAAAAAAACATTTCTATCGCCGCTTTTTGTTCTTAAACTTTTAAAATGTGATCTAAAAAAAGATTTCTATCGTCGTTCTACGTTCTTAAACTTTTAAAATGCGATCTAAAAAAGCTTTTCTATCGCCGTTCTTCGTTCTTAAACTTTTAAAATGCTATCTAAAAAAGTTTTTCTATCGCCGTTCTACGTTCTTAAACTTTTAAAATGCGATCTAAAAAAACATTTCTATCGCCGCTTTTTGTTCTTAAACTTTTAAAATGCGATCTAAAAAAGCATTTCTATCGCCGCTTTTCGTTCTTAAATTTTTAAAATGCGATCTAACGAAGCTTTTCTATCGCCGTTCTTCGTTCTTAAATTTTTAAAACGCAATCTAAAAAAGCATTTATATCGCCGCTTTTCGTTCTTAGGTCGAGCATCTGGACATTAAAACAATGTTTTTATTTCGTTTGTTTCCATTTCCCGCAGGCCAATTGTAATTTTTGTCGAAACGCTAACTTTTATAAGAAAATTGTTTGCGCGATTTTTTTTAAGAGTTACGTATGAACATTTAGCTTTTGTGAAAAAAAATTAAATTGCACGCACGCTTTCGCAAAACACGAGCATCAGCGAAAACATAACATTTATAAACGAATGGTTTAACATTGCCGTTCGTGAGTAAAAACAATAGATAAATCAATCTTTGTTAAATTTTATTTTCTTTCGTTGATCTCTTGACGACTATAGCAATTAAATACAACAATGGGACACACGCAGTTCACATGAGCTAATTAAATTTCGTGAACTAGACATGAACTCTATTGTTTTCAACATGCAAAAATAGCTCATGTATTTAACAATAGGTTAACAATAACAACGAAAGTTCTGACGCTACCGAAAGCTCACAACTATCCCGTACATGTAAAGTTACACGCAGGCGGTACTGTAAAGGTAAAATTTGGTTCACACAAAGCTTTGAAATATATGTCGTAACTTATTCTAAAGTGACAAATACTAGACCGTATAAAGCTAAAACATTGCCATATTTTTGTCGTATAAGGCTTGCAAATTGCTGTGTTTTGTTCGGAAATGACAAAACTCTATAATGCTCCAACGTACTTTTGAAGCTTAATAATTGTTGTATTTTAAACTAAAATAACAAGACAACGTCCCTTCATAACTCAAAGATCGGCACATTTTGTTCTATAATGATAAGAAAACAATCCAGTACCTTCAAAGCTTAAGAATTTTTGTATTTTGAACCAAAATAACAAGAAAACGTCCCTTCATAACTCAAAAATCACCACATTTTGTTCTATAATGATAAGAAAACAATCCTTCAAAGCTTAAAAATCGCTGTCTATCTCTTTAGGAGGATGGGGAAAAGACCTATGAAGCCTAAGAATTGCCGTATTTTGTTCTAAAATAAAAAAAACGGTCCTTGAAAGCTTAAAAATAGCTGTATTTCGTTCTAATAAGAAAGGAAACGTCTCTTTGAAACTTAAAAATCGCTGTAAGAATCATACTTCGTTTTAAGAAAATACAATATATACATTCCTGTAAACGTTAAACTTTGATGTTCTGTGTTTTAAAATCATAAAAACAGGATATTAAAAATATTAAAAACATATATCACCGTATTTTGAATAAAAACAAATTATTGTTAATTACACAGTTAATTTTATATTTTTGAAAATAGAAATTTCATATTTTTAAAAATACCAAAGTCTTATTTCGTATTTTAATGTGCATTTAAAAAAAAAAATTCATATTTCGTATTTTTAGAAACACAAAATTTGTATGTTTAAAATTTTATATATATATATAATTTGTATTTTTTAAAATACGTTATATATGTACGAAATTCTATTATTTTAAAAATACGAATTGGCAAATAGCTACGCTTTAAAAATAGAAGTGATATTTTGCCCAAGAGAGTGTCACATTTTCAACAGATTATTTGTTGTTTTGGGAAGAACAGATTTTTGTCACAGAATGTATATCTTTGGGGGCCTTCGAAAAAAAATTTTGGGCCTTGTTAGCGGGATATCACCGCTAAGATTCAGACCCCCTCCCCTCCCACCCCCCTTTTTTAGCGGCTTTCCGTCCGTGAAATACACACATTCGAATAAATCTTGGAAGGCAAAACATTTTTGGAAATTTCTCAATCCTTAGCGAATTTTTTTTTCAAACTTCAGACTACCTCCCCCCCCCCCCCCTTTAGCGGCTAAAATTTTTTTTCGAAGGCCCTTTAACGACCCCCCCCACCCCCTCCTGTGCATATATATGTTGAGATCAAAATGCAAAATGTCAAAAGTTCCCTCATGTTTCATTAAAGAATAGAACCTAATAAAAGATTTTCCTTGACTTAAAGACTAGCTACAGCTGTTTTGTGTTGGCTGATTTAAAATGATGTTAATCCTTTTCGAGCACGCTCCTGTTGTTGTAGACCTCCACCCATAGGTACGAAATCGTAATGTGACAAGTGCGAGGAAAAACACCATGTCAGACTGTTTCAAAAATCTAAAGTCTAAAGTCTAAGGCCAAAAAACAAAGTAAAAGCTACATAGCTAGCTAGCTACACATTATATATATGCACATGAAAGCGATAATCAGACAATCACTCACTTGTGTCGGATTGTCGGATCAGTGGAAGATTCGTGTTTTGTTGTTTGTTTGTTTATCAGCTGCCATGTTACCTTTAACGGATGATGTCATGGATTTTTTAATCACGAAAGCCGAACCTCCGCTACTGGGCTTGCTCCACTGGGTAAAAATTTACCGGTTTCGTAACATTGTCACTTTGAGAGCCGCGATTTCTCAGAAGCCGCAATCTTTCTTCTACAGTGGTTTGTTATGCTTTAGTTTTTAGTACTGTTCTGCCCAATCTTAGGACGCTGCCCAATCTTTGGACATAAAATTGCACGGTCTTAAGACTGGCCGGCCAGTCTTAAGACTGGGCAGGGCGTCACAAGATTGGGCAAAACACCATGTTAGGCCCATCTTTGGACGCCTTTTAGATTTTAAGGAAGGGATGTGCCACACAATCTCTGTTGTTTGCAAGACCCAACAAACATTCTCAGGCACATTAAAACAACATATTTTGGGTACTGTCGAATTGACCCATGATTGACCCGGCCAGTTTTTGGACACAGTAGAGTAAAAATCGTAGCTGTAGAGTATGTGTTATACATTTAGCATTTATATACAGCTTGTAGTGGCTAAATTTAAAAAATAAAATGTTTATATTTATGAAGAATCAGAAAAATCGTATTCAACCATATTATTAGTTAGCTAGCTGTTAATTTCATTGGATGAGATGTTTAGCCAGCTATAGCGAGCTGTAGCCAGCTAGCTAGCTAATATGGTTGAATAGTTTCAATTTTTTTAAACACATGTTTAATACATGGTATATATAAATTTTTGGTCTTTTGATTTTCCAAGAAAAGTTTCAATTTAAAGTTCCTTTTAAGAGGTAGGGTATAAAAATTTTATTGTTCTGTTTGTCTTCCACAATTGTTCTAAGATTGGGCATGTACGTCTATAGATTGGGCAGTCCAGTCTTAAGACTGGCCACCCATTTGTCACTGTCGGAAGATTGGCCTGGCCAGTCTTAAGACGGGGCGTGTTCCAAGATTGGGCAGAACAGTACAGCTAGCTACATATTTTCACTTTGTTTTTTATTTAAATCTGTGGCGATGTGCCGCCTTTCTAAAAATGCGTTCATCTGATTTCTAATTTTGAGTACTAATATAGTAAGAGTGTTTGGCAAAATTCTCAGCTAGCCAACCAAACTCAATTTTGCATTGTTTGTATTGAAATTGACTTATCTTGACATATTTCAGAGTCCCTTCAGCCGTCATTAATATTTTCTTGGGCAGACTTCACTAACTGCACTTCTGTCCTGACCCATCTTTAAATTTGTCCCTGTTATGAACGTTACAGCCCAACTTGGTCCTAGAGAGCTAAAGATGAGTTGCAAAATTTGCATGGAACCTTGTAAACATTTAATTATGTTCCATATATGTGAGGGCATCCTGACAGGCAAGTAAAGAATGCTATTTACGCTAATTTATAGATTTTTAAGAATACAAGAATACCTTACCTTTGATACCTTTGATAATCTTTCAGTCTTATAGACTTCGTCTATGTTGATAACGCCGGGGGGCTTCTGCTTCAAGTGTACTAAAAGGTAGAGCACAAGACGCAGCAGAGACATGTTGCATTATGTCAACTAGGCTGTTAGTATCAGCCACTCTTCTTTTTTGGTGACCTGGTAGGGAGGGCTCATCAAAAACAGTGGACAAGAATTCATCTACAAGGTTTTTAAAGGAGTTCACATCACCAGAATGGTCACTCAGATGTCTTGGAAGTTTATTGAATAGGCTTGGGGCAAAATAACTTTTGGTTCTAATTGAATTTGGAATTTGTGGAATAACAGAAGGAAGCTTGCATAATCTGCCTCTAGGTAGTGAGATTTAATAGTTGACAGCTTTGTAAGTGCCACCAAAATCTGGAACAAAGCCTTCTATAATTTTCTAAGTGTAAATTAGTTGATATCGCTCTCTACGTCGTTGTAGCGAATACATTTAGGGGGTTTCCTAATAGTTTTTACCATGAGTACCATCTATTTTTCTTAAGTAGCTCCGTTGTATGGCTTCAAGGCAAGAAATCTCTGATTGCTTGTAAGGGCTCCATAGTTGAGAGCAATATTCCATTATTGGTACAGTACAGTCTGAATGTAATCTACCGCGTACGCGAAACTCGCATGAGTAGTTACACAGAACAATAACATCGCGATAGCTTTTGTTTTTTTAAGAAAATAATTGCCTCGCTGATAAACAATGACCCCACGCGATCGATTGTTTAAATCACAATAGGTTGCAAGATCAATTTTAGCAATCTATTTTGCGCGAACTCTTTTGAAATTTTTAATTGCAGTAATTAAATATAAAAGTTTAGTTGTTTGCGTTACATTATAAAATTAGTTATCGGAGTTGAATTAGAAATAGTATTTTAATATAAAGTTACTTCGATAAATATATATTGTATATGTAAACCCTTGCCATCTCATTTGCCCAACCATATTTAAAATTTGGTCGTACAATAAATACAATAAGTACATAAAAATCGTGGTCTTTATGTATAAATAACAACATTGTTTTTTTAGATCGCACTTTAAAAGTTTATAAACGAAAAGCGGCGATAGAAATGTTTTTTATGATCGCATTTTAAAAGTTTATAAACGAAAAGCGGCGATAGAAATGTTTTTTTAGATTGCATTTTAAAAGTTTATAAACGAAAAGCGGCAATAGAAATGTTTTTTAGATTGCATTTTAAAAGTTTATAAACGAAAAGCGGCGATAGAAATGCTCTTTTAGATCGCATTTTAAAAGTTTATAAACGAAAAGCGGCGATAGAAATGTTTTTTTAAGTCGCATTTTAAAAGTTTATAAACGAAAAGCGGCGATAGAAATGTTTTTTTATATTGCATTTTAAAAGTTTAAAAACGAATAGCGGCGATAGAAATGCTCTTTTAGATCGCATTTTAAAAGTTTATAAACGAAAACCAGCTATAGAAATGTTTTTTTAGATCACATTTTGAAAGTTTAAAAACGAATAGCGGCGATAGAAATGCTCTTTTAGATCGCATTTTAAAAGTTTATAAACGAAAAGCGGCGATAGAAATGTTTTTTTAGATGTCATTTTAAAAGTTTAAATACGAAAAGCGGCGATAGAAATGTTTTTTTAGATCGCATTTTAAAAGTTTATAAACGAAAAGCGGCGATAGAAATGTTTTTTTAAATCGCATTTTAAAAGTTTAAGAACGAATAGCGGCGATAGAAATGCTCTTTTAGATCGCATTTTAAAAGTTTATAAACGAAAAGCGGCGATAGAAATGTTTTTTTAGATGGCATTTTTTAAAAGTTTAAATACGAAAAGCGGCGATAGAAATGTTTTTTTAGATGGCATTTTAAAAGTTTAAAAACGAAAAGCGGCGATAGAAATGTTTTTTAAGATCACATTTTAAAAGTTTAAGAACGAAAAACGGCGATAGAAATGTTTTTTAAGATCACATTTTAAAAGTTTATAAACGAAAAGCGGCATTTAATAGTTGTGAACAATGCTTCTCGTATGTTTCTTAAATTAAACGCGCTGGAATCTTTTTAAGTAATTAAATCAACAATACATTCTCGCGCAATGTATTATAAAACTTCGCGAAAGATTTTTATTATTTAAATACTTCGCGCTAATACTTAAGGGAATAGCTTATCAATACATTTACACAATGCATCTCGCTATTACAAGAAATATAATTGCTCCGATATTTCTTCGCGAGCGCATTGTTTTTTAACACGCAAATATAAACTCGCAAAACCCTTAAGGGATTTAATTATAACAAAAGACAAACGACTGCCGTCCTCCACGCAAAGGTGTGATATTAGCGTGTACGCGGTAGATTACATTCAGACTGTACTGTATCGAGGGATATACCCTGTCTATTATTTCCAGGAGGGGTCATGGCTTAGATGGAGAGTCCTAGAGTATTTAATGCTCATTTTGAGCAACGCAGACCCAATTAGTAGGGCCCACGCTCTACTAGACAACTCCCGGCAACATCCAACGGCCCACACAGTGTGCCATCTCCCCAATTTCCCTCACATGGCTTGGGTTAACCCGGGGCTATGGTAACATTCACTCGCCCATGTTAAATCGCCGTCAAGAGGAATCGAACCCCGGTCTCCCGCACAGAGTACGAAAGCTATAACCACTAATCTACGGCGCCACAATAACGATAGAAATCAATATAAGGTCCATGTGAACAAAAGATACATAGAGTTTTTTTGTGTATAGACATAGATTGTTATACATAACCATTAGAGGAATATTTAGAAATGGATTATGAAATAAAGTGTTAAATTAAAAAAATTGTGCACAATGGGTTGTTGTGGTAATAATGAGGCTGAACCAATTGAATTAAGCCAGCATGGTGTTGAGGATAAAGAGCCTGCTGGACAATATGGTACAGTTCTTTACCATTTTTAGAAGTGATTACACATGAACTCTGAAGCCAATACACTTATTTATTTTTGTCGTTTTAGGTAAATCAAGGAATTATGACCCCAATTTTAGTGGACCGATTAAAAATAGGTATGTATTTTTATTAATAAAGAAATTTGTCTGATTTATTTTTTTCAGTTTATTGAAAGAAATTGAGAACTAAAGTAAGAAAAACAATACCTAGTCATGAATCCCGAACAAGTATTGTTTAAGCTTAAAAAAATTTTGAAAGAGGATGCAGATACATTTTTATTATTTTAGTCTCATTCACAGACCTTCTATACCTCAATCTCACAAAAATACAAATCTTTGGACAAATGCATCAATGTCTGCTACCATACTCCTATTATAAGGCTCCTTGGTTAAACCCCCCTCTTTTAATAATTTTTTTTCAATTATCTCTCTAATACATATAGATTCCTCTTTAGAGGGGTGTTTATTCGAAACATAATGCAAATGTTGAATTTTACGTGACTTTAACACAATGTTGAATTAAAAATTTCATAAAACTCATTTAAAATATATCTGAAGATGCTGCACCAGCTTTTTAGTTATATCTTTGACAATGACGATATTGATGATGTAGATATTATGTGAAAAATTGATGTTCTATTGAAAAAAAGAAAATGCAAAACTTTTTTAAAGCTTTCTTCGAATGCCTGAGCGCTTATTTGAAGCCTTATGGTATGTGAGGCACACCATGTTAAATAGTAAGAGAAATTTTGCACTTTTATATACCATACTCATAATTGACATTTCTCTTTACGTTCTGACATACTATAGAAGTTAATTTGTATTTCTTGTTTTAGGAGTTGCACTGATATCATATGTTGTGTTCTATTTTTACTGTATTTCATTGGGATGCTAGCAGTTGGCATTCTAGGTAATAATACTTGTTTTACGTGCATCATGTTTGTTTGTATGTTAATAAGATATCTATTATGTGATTTCAACCCACAAGAATGTTCTTATTGCTTTGCTTGTTTTTTGAACTAATTGAGTCCACACAGACATCATCATAGTTGCAAGTGCAATCCAGTTCACCTTGTGTAATGATCTCATAACTTTTTCATTGCTACAAAGAAATTTACAAAGGAAACTACCAGTGCCATTTTTTATAAAAAATATGGTACCATATTTACCACTTTTAATTTGCAGAATAAGAGAAATCCTTTGTACTCACTAACTGCCTTATGTTTAGCGCCTTGGCAGTATTTTAGCGTTGCACTGAGTAAACTCTAATTATATTTGTATACACCAATTATAATCTTGCTGTCGTGATCAGAGGTCTGATCAGGGTGAACCATTCTCAATAGAAAATGAACCATGATAACCTTTATTTACACTTACAAGAGAAATCCTCTTGAAATAAAATGGAAAGTCATATTTATTATAAAATAACTAAAAGATGCTTATGATTAAATATTGCCAACTGGGTAATCTTAAAATCTTGCTGTATTAACATTTTTTAAATAGCAGAATAAAATTCGAGTAAAAACATACATATGAGAGATACAGGTCTCCAATAGATTTACTGGTCAAGTTGTTGTGTTGTTAAAATTGTTCAGGGGTGTATGATTCATCTTATTTTTCATAAACAGGCCTACCTAATGGGATATCTATCAGCAGCCTTACTGTACTTTGTATGTCTTAACAAAATGTGTGGTTGTGATTACACCGTCACTTGATTGGAAGAGCGATCTGCTATACTTGGGTCATTTGTACACCCCATTATCCCCACTTCTTGTCTTTCACTTAGGTATCTTTTGCAGAACCGTTGTAAAATTAATTTTTTATTTTGCTTATGCATAATGTGTACTCTGTGTTTAAGTCAGTAAAATACCAATACTGTTTTTATTTGTAGCATACAGCACTGGCGATCCTACAAAATTGTTGTATCCCACTGATTCCCATGGTAAGATTCAACAATAAATTTTGGATTTATTGTTTATGGCATAATTTTTGGACCTTAACTGCATGGATAACCAGAGCACACCTGGGTAGTATTTCTGGCTAAAGTGAAGCCAACTAAAATATCTCCATGACGTTCATAGGCCCAGTATGATAGTATGTGAACACCTTATATATGTCAGCCAATTATTTCATTGATCAAAAATTTTGTTGGGTAAAGTTTTGTTGTCTGTATTATAGAGGCAGTGTTCGTATACTTTTTTTGATGTATTTATCAAAAAAAACCTTTTTGAATTGAATCATTATTTAGAGATAAAAATAGATTGGATATTTTATTTCTTTGGGGAAAAGTATTTTAAGCCCTATAAAACTACATTTGTATATGTTAGATAAATAATATTGTAACAAAGTGATGCTCAATGTTGCGATAGAAATTACTGGTACCCTCCTTAAGGCAGTCCTTAATTAATTGTTGGTTTGCCGTTTTCCAAATCGTAGTTTTGTTGCAGGGTCGGTCGGTCGGCAGAATTTTTTTTTTTACTTTTTCATCAGACCAAAAAAGTGCGCTATCGCGGCATACTCTGTTGTTTTGATTATTCATTTGCTTAGCGATTTTTTTGCTATATTTTTATTGAACAATACTTATGCTTTATGGAAAATAATTTGAATCGTTAGTTTAAATGTTTTCGGGTCAGAAATCGGCGAAATAATGGGAAAATAAAAAAATGTTGAAAAATCCCAACCCAAACTTTTTGTGGTTGGCGAGAATTTGCAAAGGTTGGTCGAAAAATGGCACACGAAAAAAATTTTAAGGACGGCCTATAGTGTATAGAACTTGTATTTAAATATTTTTAATTTATATATATTCATAATACTTCTTTACACTTCTTCTTTACCTCTATTCCAAATATGAATTAATAATTTATCTATTAAATATAAAAATATCTTGTTTTCATCAAAAATTGATATAACAATTTAATTTGATTTACTTGCATGTGAAAGCAAAGTAATATAATAGGGGATTTCCAAGTATGTTGTCAAGTAAAAAGACAACATCACTAAAATATTTTTAATTACAATTTCAGAATAAAGATATGATATAGAATAAAGATAAAAAAAATATTCATTAGGAAAATGCATTTTTAAAAACAAGAAAATTAAAACGTTCATTAGCCTTTAGAACATGAAACACATAGATAATAGGGTTGAAAATTGGCCAAACACAGCCCCACAGTTCTTTGGACCACTGTAAATCATGCAGAGTAGGTTGTTGTGAAGTGTTCCACATAATTTAGAAGGAAGATGAATTAGACTACCCAGTGGTGTCAAACACGAACCTTCTAGGTCAATTATTTTTTGGCCAAAAAAGGATCTGGTGCGCATTCTAATAGTTAAAGTTTAATATGAATTTGCCTTGAACTTACATTATAGAACAACAAATCTACATTCACACTTGTTTTTGCGCTTTCGGATAAACGAAGCAAAAACTGTAACTATTTACTTATTGTGTAAACATAACATATCATGCAGTGCTCTCTGGATTTTGATGTAATGCATTATATTCTTTTTTTTTCTTTAGGTGACACTTGTGGTGAAGGAAAGCATGCGTAAGTTATTCTTTTTTTATCATACAGCCATACACAGGATTCAATGGAAAGTCAGGGAAAATCATATCCTTATCAAGCAGTCAAAACTTAGGGAATTTTTTCAAAGATTTTTTTTAAAGTTGTGTCATGTTACTGACAAGTGATAAATTTGCCATATTTGTTTAAGTTTTGTATTCATTGTGATGAAGAAGGAATATTTTGTTTATAATTCAGATTAAATTCTAATTTTGAGCCAGTATATGTACATCAAACTTGAGTTTGCTAAAGTCAAGGAAATTAGTATCTTTTAATGCCTAATAGTCAGGGAAAATGATATCATAGTTGTCAGAAAAAGTCAGGGAATTTTCAAAGCTGTATGTATAAAGCTGTGAGTACAGCTTTATCCATATCGCTTTTTCTACTGTATAAAATCTGATTTTAACATGTATCTAAACCTTTTAGGGATAGAAAGAATTTGTTTTATTTCGATCTTTTGGAATGCATTCCCAAATCGATCAGCGAAATTTACAGTTTGAAAGCCTGCAAAACGCATCAGGTATACTTATAATACGTACCGTATGCTGTTGTGTATATGAAAACAGCATACGATTTTGAAGATTTTGCAGTATGTATGTAACAAGAAGCACACTCGTATTTTGTATGTGCTATTATTTGTGCTGTATTCATTATGTTACAAGGATTTAAATTCTTCGTGTTGGCATGTGTGCATGTCCTCACACGTGTCAACCTGTAGGTTGTACACACATTTTTTATGAGGAAGTAACTTATAAAAAGTTAAAACTTGACTCTTCGGAGTGTTAATAAATTTCCATACTAGATTTTGGAAGGCCAGAGAAAGTATGCTGTTATCTTTTTAGGAAAATATTAATTAAGCAGCATTCCTCGGTCAGTTTATGAACTTAGGAGAACAAACAGCTGTAGCTAGCACATCTAAAAGGACAGCTGATTTAAGAGCATAATGTAGATTTTAGTCTTTTTATGTCCTGTTAATGTTAAGGCATCTTACTAGGCAACCAAAATGTTCAAGATAATGTCCTTTATTCTTATCTTTTTTTGTGTTTGTTTTCCTGTTATTTTTGTGGCAATTAACTCTTAATATTAACTCAGTAACTGTTAAGAAAATACAGTACTTGTGTGTCTCAAAACCTTCTATATATATACTGATTTTTATATGCTTGATTTAGCGATCTCTCTTGAATCACTTGCAATTAAATTTGTTTATTTCTAGTGGAGCAATTGGCTATTTAAATGCCCTTTAGGAAAAAAATATAATATTGCAAAATATAATATTTATATTTATCTATTTTTTTTAAACACTTGACTTTTTATTTTTTTTGACTTTATCAGATTCTTTAATATGTGAAATGTATTACTTTTAATGAGAAGATCATGAACTAACAGGATTTAATGGGAAAAGTTCACAAGTGTAGCTTAAACACAGTCAGATTAAATTTAAAGTGCACATGGACACTGAACCACATTTACTATATCGGTAATCATTCTTTCCATTTTATCATCAACCTCACCTTGCCCTTTCCAATTTAAAGGCTAGATCTCCATGAAAATTCTTCTTATGGATAATGTAACAAAAAATAATAAGAAAATAAGCAATTAAGGTTTCCAGACTGATCTGCTACTCAATTAGACCAAGATAGATCTCTTGCGTAGTGTTTCATGCGCATGCACAGTGCGTTCCACCTGGATAACATTGTCGTTACAGCATTGAATATTTTAAATAACACGTAAAAGAATTTACCAATAGCATGTTCTGTGCACGAAATTACATTGTCAAATAATCTGTGAACTATTTTTTTCTAATTTTGTAGATTTGTGTGAAGAATTGTCCAAGCGACAATACATACTCCAAAACAGCTGATAAAGACAAGTTGTATTGCAAATATGATGCACAATCGAAAGTGCAGACAATGGTATTAGCTTATTTATCTGGCCTGCAAATAAATATTCTCTATGTGGATAGTACTTTCCATATTTTTACCAAGTGGTAAAGTTTTTAAATTTTGAGTTGCAGGACTCATACATTCTTAACTTTATGAATATTTTTCATGGCTGCAAGGTTAAGCCCTCATGTTGTCTTTATCACAATGACATGTTTAGATTCTCAAACATGATGTTTGACAACCTAACCATGTCATTGTATTGTTTATTATTTACAGGTTGTCCTCCTCTTTTATTTTGTTTCTTTTTTAATTTGCTCATGGAAATTAATTTCTGCTAAAAAATCACGAAAAAGGTATACAATGTTGAAAGTAGGTAAAAAAAAAGATAGCTTGCCATGCCATGCTTTGATTTCTCAAGACACATAGAAATTTGTGATATTTTTTTCAAGATGAAGGTTTTATGTCGTAAGCGATAGCTATAGATAAAAGTTATTTTAAAGGGAAGTGAAATCTGTTGGATGAAATTAGGTACTCTGGCGACATAATTGTCCAATTTTAAAAATTTGTTATTCTGTTAGTCTGCTGAGTGGAACAGAGGAAATGAATGCTTTAATTTCTTCATTTTAACATCTTTAAACCATTTGAGAGTTAGGTATATGTCTATAAACTTTGTGGATCAGGGTTTCTATTGATAAATTTTGACCAATATTTTAGTCAAGTGATCAGATTGCAAAAAACTGTGCCAAGTATACACTTCAAAGTACAGATTGTGAGTATCTGTTTTTTTCGACTTCAATCTGATGTTTTGTTATAGTATCCATGTGCAAAGAGTGGGGTTATTTGTCATATGTTAGTGCTAATTAATGTTATGACATCAAATTTGAAAGTGTATCTTTGTGGGTCTTTTGGCATGATGTTTTTTTAATTAGTCTGTTGTACCACAATTTCATTTACTTGAGTGTCGTTTTCGTCATCAAGATTTTTGATTTGTAGAACTTAGACAGGGTAGTGTCAACAATAAGAGAATTGTATTTCTAATCCTATAAGAATGGGTCAATGAATATGCCTAATTTTCCTCAGCTCTTAACTCCACAAAAAACAAAACAAATTGTTTGAAGGTTTTAACCCTTTAAACACATGAGAAAAGCTGGCCTGGTTAACTAGGCTGGTTTGGCTAATGAGTTCACCTACTATATTAAATCTCGTTAAAAATTGCTAAGATCTTGATTGAATTTGCTGAGAACCCGACAAGGCGGGATGAACCTTTTTGTTCTGTAAACACATTCTACCGAGTCTGCCCGCTTAGGCGAGATGTTTCTTTATGCTCACGTGATCAATTTCTGTTGTTGTTTTTCCTGTTCTGTATTGTTTAATGCTTTGATTGCCTAATTGAGAGAAATTTAGGTAAAAACCAGCCTGACAGACTCTGTTTGTTGGGCCAGCCTGCCTCCATATAAACACCCCCTTAATTTGGTAATAAAGAGTTGCTTTATTTTAGTGGCATACAGATGCGTTCCTACTTTGGTTGGTGATAGTCTGTCTAACTTTCTGAACAGCAATACCATTAATACAGATGGAAAGAATTTAACAGTTGAAAATATCAAGTGGGGAACAATGTATGTCGGTTATTATTAAGGCTTTTCCTTTTTATGGAAATCTTATACACAGTAGCAGTTACCATCTTTCTTCACCTATTTTAGTGCTCAGAGTATATTGGTAAATATTCAAAATACAGGCCGAAAGGTATGTTAGAAATTACAGGTGATAAATTATATAAAAAATGATGAGAGAATAGCGCACTCTTTTTTATAGACGACCCCTGTTTCCGTTTATTGAACTTCTGATGTGAAAATGCAGCTTGTTTCTATCAATGTTGTAGTTAGAAATTATATAAATTTTTCGTGTACTAATTGTGTTACATTTGTTTCTGTCTTTTCACTTGTGTGATAATTGTTTTAAGGTTGTAGGAGACGTTCAGGAATCTTGGTATTGGATTCTCGCGTGAGTAATTTTAAATTCAAAATTTATAAAACTTAAAAATAACCCTTATTGACTTTCGGCACTGAATTTTTCTCATTTTGACCGTGAGTATTTGATTCGATCACGACTGAGGTACGAAGGATAATCTTGGTTGTTTGTTGCAAAGTAAATTTGTTTTAAAATTTAACGGTGCGTATATTCACTTGGGAATACAATGGAAACAATTTATCGAAGTGGGTGGAAGAGTTGACATTTACTTTTTTTAAGCTGGTTAGAAAGTAGAGACAGTGTAATTTTTATTATCTTTGTACTCGTCATCTTCAGGTAATGTCGTCATTTTCGTGCGACAAAATGTTCGCCTGATAAGGTGTTTTCGTTTTCGCCAAATCGTGCTGTTTTCTTTCGGCTTTTTAACTTGTATTTCTTCACTGCAACTCAGTTGACTTCGTGTCGCTTCTAAGGCATCACTAAAAGAGTTTACGAGCTTCAATACCGGTAACATGATGAACATAGCACCGAAAGTTATCGTCATTGCGGTTGCAAACTTTCCTAGTAAACTTGCTGGTACAATATCTCCATAGCCCACAGTTGTGCATGATATTAAGCTAAACCACATTCCATCAAATATCCCGCCATCGCGAAATTGCGAATTATTTGCGTGTGCTTCAGCAAAGTAAATAATACTTCCTGATATCACGATAAAGAAGGCTAAAAAACTGACGAGAATTTGCAAATCTGTGCGACTCTTATATATGGTGTAAATAAGCAGTCGAAGTCCGTTTGAAAATCTTGTCAACCGAAACACTCTGAACGCGTTGGCAAGTCGGAATACTTTCAAAACACTGGTCGTTGAAGCCTGTGCTGAACTTAACGCTAGAGAGCTGAAGAAAATTACGAGTGTTATCAAGTCAGTTAGGTCGATCCAACTTCTGACGAACTGTCTTTTCTGTGGACATGCCCACAGTCTGAGGGAATATTCTAGTGTGAACCATGAAAAGCAAACTATTTCGATGGGAAACGTGTCGCGATGAACAACACTAGTTTTATTGTGTTTATCACCAGGATGTAAACATGTTAAAATTATAGAGATGAGAGTCATAACGAGTGAAATCGTGGATAATATTTGTGCCCCACATGAACTCTCTGGGTTTTGTAAAACATTCCAAATACGTCCCTGTCTGCTTTTTGGCGTGCTCTCTCTTTTCGAAGGCGACAAAACGAACTTCTTTGCTTCTTGTGCATCCTGCAGGAAGGCGCAATCGATTTTAAAAAACTCTAGTTCATCTAGGAATACCTCTTCTGGTACGTTTTCTGGACACACTACTCTTCCGAAGCGTTGATAATACATTAATATTCCTTCGAAAGCTAGTCTGTGTCTGTTGAAAAAATAAACACCTTGACTTGGGACAAAATATTGGGTTCGTTCTTGCGGATCACCAAGCAATGTGTGAGGGTATCTTTCCAGGCATCTATCTGTGGTCTCAAATGTGGCTCCGCTTACGTTAATTACCAAGCGCTTCATTTCTGTCTTGGTTCACGTTGTGAAATTCTCTCAGCTCAATGTTGTCGTGTCTTTTTTCTCTCTCTGTGTGTGTTTTTATATAAATTCCCTGCAGTGTTTTGTGGCAAAAGGATAAAAGTTTTTATTTTGTTTTTGTTTTCTGATAATTGAGGTGTTACTGCTTGCTTTCACTCTTTATAACTCAAATTTTAGTGTGTTTCTTTTCTTTTTCAAAATGTTCTTCAAAGCATTTATAATTTTAATAAATTCCTTTTTTTTAATACATCTTCAAAACTGACTTAATTTGAGTTTTGTTTTGTGCTTGCAGCTGGCTTGAGTGAGAACTGTAACACACAGCCAACTCTCCTCAGACCTTTTTTTCGCAGTGCTCGTGTGATACAAACTATTTTTGCAGCATTTATGGGAGGACGTGTATTTGTTTGCCTAAACGTTTTTAACGCATTTCAGCTACCATCTTTAAATCCCTGTTTGTTTTTTGTTTTTTATTTATTTATTCATTCGTTCGTTCATTCATTCATTCATTCATTCATTCACTTTTTCCTTCTAAGTATCAATAAACTTCGCCGCTCAAATGCTCAATTTCCATAACATTAAAGATGGTAGTGTTTTCTAAGCATTTATTGGTGGTTAAAAATGTTTGTTTACAAATGCTTGGACGTTGACTCGCCTTAACTTCCAGAGCTGTCAAAATCCAGGCATCGCAGCCAGAATTAAATTTTAAAGCGAATGCCCAAATACTAAACACTGAGAGCTGTGGTTAAAGACAGCCTGAGAAGCAAAGCAAACTATAAGGATTAACTTGAAGTTTTTAATGAAGAAAGATCACATTCAAAAATTTGTTCTGTGTTCAAGTGTGTAGAGACAAGTTGCACATTTGAACTGAAGAAGAAATGCACCTGTTATTTTTCACATGAAAATACAAAAAAGCAGAGAAAAAATATTTTAAAGAAGAAATTAAGGCGTAAAAAATAGTTAATCTTTTTCTTTTTTGTGTGTGTTTTTATTTGTATGTTTAGCCTTTTAACAACATTGTTTCTGTTGAAATATAAAAATAAAACTTGTGAAATAAATACAGTTCCTACGAATTTATATTGGGTGCAATATTGGTCATATTCACCCAGGCCTTAATACCCTTAATTCTGGCACAGCGGTATTGTACGCACCTATCTAAAAATAACATCTTCTGACTATCACACGATGCCCAATAGGGAGGGGAAGGTGTTTCTTTCGCAGGATTTTTTTGGAAAAACCTTTCCTTATGACTTATCAATTCGAAATTTGTTGCAAAGAACTTATTTATATCATTGAGTGACATCATGAATTTTCTTTCCATATTTACATTTGAAACACTGTCATCGATATGGTTTCTGTGTTCTTAATGTATATATTACATCGGCATAACCTACCCAACTTCCTTCACATGGCATGGGTTTACCTGTCGGTGTGGTAACAGCACTTTCTACATGCTCTTGAGAGACACCAAGCCACCGACCCTGTCATTTAAAAGCGCACATTGTAACCACTCGGCTAATTAATAATGCATCATTCCTGAGAATAGGGCCTGACAAGTTTAAAATATTGACACTATCCTATTTACTGCTTTTATTTTCTGTTGTATATAATCTGTTTTGTTTTTAGTGGATTTGGTATCACCATGATCGTGGCTTTTATTTACATCTTAATTATGAGGTATGACATAACATTATTTGGTGGGAAAGCTTTTCTTAACGAATAATTTGGCGAGTAATAATTTAGCAATTTAGAAATTGAAATTGGGGAAACAGAAAGCTCAGCAATTTTCTTTTAATATGTCACACTTAAGCGATGATGAAACGGAACCTAAAAACTTCTTCTTCTTCGATTTTCATTTAGCCTTCACGTGTGTGTAAAATAAACATTCACATGTGTTGTTTTGTTAAACTTATGATGTGGTAAATTTATCTGAACTCTTAGATGGGTGGCTGGTTTAATGGTTTGGCTGACGACATATGCAGTGTTGACCATCATTGGATATTGTAAGTAGTTTTGACCATTATTGAATGCTCTACGCGAAGTTTTGAAGTACCGTAAGTGGATAAATTTTGGCGAGTATTTAATTTGGCGAATGACCAAAATGAAATATTTGGCGGGGATTTAATTTAGCGAATGATCAATTTTATAAAATTTGGCGAGGATTTAATTTGGCGAATACAAAAAAATGTTTATTTTGTCGGGGATTTATTTTGGCGAATGACACAAAGAAATGAATTTTTATGTCTTGAAATGTTTTATAAAAAATAAGAATAACCGTATATATAAACACAAGATTTACCTGTAACAATCCTCTTTATACTTGTATTATAAAACTTGTTGTAAATATAAAAAGAGTTCGTTTTGGGGGGGGGGAAACATTTTTCTTTTTTTAATTAAAAAAAACGTATTTTTTTTAAAATTTGGCGAGTATTTAATTTGTCGAATAGTCAGTTATCAAAATTTTGGCGGGTATTTCGCCAAATTTAATCCTCGCCAAAATTTATCCACTTAAGGTATTTTAAGTGTTCTTTAATAGTGCTTCTGCAAAGTTATAAAGTATCACACCTAATAATATTTTCGGTCATTTTCTTGGTTTCCCTTTCAATTTTCGACTTCTTTATCTGTTGTTTTTTTTTAAAGCTATATAATACTTTTAACAGCAACATCAATCTGTGATACTTTCTAAAAGCACTTTATTATTTTTTATTTCTTTCTTTTTCTGAAAGGGTGACATTTTTTACAACCAGAACTAATAAACAAATATAGCTTGGCCTCTCAAAACGCGGGTAAATATGTGCCGAAATCGATGAAAGATGGAATTTTTCCTCATACTGTTAGTGACACTGTCTCATACATAGCTTCTAGTTCCTATGTTCAAGTGTACTATATGTATTTCTGCCATGGTAAATGTCATTTCAAATTATCTCCTTCGTAGGTACGTATTATTGTTACACAGAATACGATAGGTTAGCATCTACAGACACGAGTGATATTGGATTCGACTTTGTCACTAATCTTGACAGCTTCAGCGACAAGAAAGAAACATGGCTCGTGCTGGGTAGGTTAACAAATACACACTTTGCGTATGCAGGTTGGTCCAAAATGAATTTCGTATCAGATAGGGTTTCTGTTCACATGAAACCAAACCTTTCCGATATGTGAAAAGCGGAATAATCTTTCTCTGACATTGTGTGAACAAAAAAGAAGTAACACAAAATGGCGACATTAAAAATGTAGTTGTCCAATCAGATTGTGTGTTTTATTGAACCTGTCAACACTAACTGGTCTTGACTGTTGTTAAATATGTTGTTTGAAACATTTTCTAAATACATACCAAAATTACAGTCACGAATTATCGACTTAAAAATTCCATGTATGTGGAAAGGCCTATCTTTCGGATAAAATTTGGTGTGGGTTTATTTTCACGATTGGCTAAAATAGTTTTTTTTTGAGCCCGTTAAATTTGACTAATAGAAAATTTCGATAACTTTACCGTGGATTTTATATGACAAGTGATAAAAAAAAGTTGTTGGTTTTCCTAAAAATTGAGTCGTTTAGTAAAATCAACTTGATCAAAGTTGTTTTCAACTGTTGAAGGTTTGATGAATTTTGTTCTTAATTTGGCGAATGATTAAATATTTCAAAATCAGCGTGAAAATATTTTGACATAATTCGCGAAATTTACTTCACGCTAAAACCTCCACAACTTCAGTTAACTTTCGGTCACTCGAACCTCCGAGGAAAATAGTTCGAGTTAAACGAATGTTCGAGTTGAACGAAGCTCCCGTAAGTCGAATTTAGTCTAAAATGAGATTATAGTTCGAGTTGAAGCGATTTTCTCAAGAGGTGGGGCAACAGTTACCGAGAAAAGGGGCAATCTTAGCGATGAAAAAGGCATGTAAGTCAGGAGTCTGGCATTTATCTAGTCACTGATTTCCTTTTCTCGAGTAAAAATTGAAAATGGGTCGAGTTAACGAATGTGCGAGTTATCCTAGGTTCGAGTTAACATTCGACCTTTCGAACTTTATAGAGTTTGTATTTTTCGAATTATTTTAGGAATTATATGCGCCATTATTCTTCTGGTTATTCTGTTGTTGTTGTTGGCGTTGCGCAAAAGAATCCAGATTGCCATTCAGCTTATTAAAGAAGGAAGCAGGTACCCTGATTACAATTTTTTATACAGTCCACTCTCTAATTAACGAACATCTTTGCTAATTAAAGGTGACCGCTGATTGGAGAGTACACCCTTTCGTTAGTAGCTAGCTACGAACTGCTCTTCAAAGTTTCATGAAACGTATCACTATTTTTTTCTGGTTTCAGACCTAATAGAAACATAAGTTAATGAGTCTTAAAAATAAAGCTGAAGTTTGAAAATTGATAGCAACTTATATAATAAGCGTCAATCTTTTGATTAAATAGGTTAGGGTGTGTCTCGTCAAGAAACGCCAGGACAAGCTCTTCGTAGTGGCCACAAATAGCGCCCTACGCCCTACGCCCTGCGCTGGAGATTTAGTTGTGTTACTGTCTTTTTTAATAAATTTTACAATTAGTGTTTTTATTAAATAACTCCGACACAGGACATACCTGGCGAAAAAAGCTACCTTGGAAAACTTTATATTGGCTACAACATTGTAAATGTTTTATTTCTCTACTAGAGCACTAACTGCTATGATTTCCACGTTGTTCTTCCCCTTGCTTCCATGGCTGATGCAGCTGATTTTGTTTTGTTGGTTCGTAGCTGTACTGGCTTTCCTCGTCACAGCAGGCGATGCTGAGTTTGAGCAGGTTAACAATGGAACTTTTTCTAAAATTGCGTGCACAGCAACGGTAAGTAGCTATGTTTGTTTTTGTCACCGTGATGGAGAATACTTGATGAAGTACTATCGTCCGATCACACCGCATAAAATCCTTAAAATCTCCTAAACATATAATTTCCGTGGAAGTAGGTTAATTTAGCAGGCCTTTGAATTCTCCTTGTTGCGTTTTTACATTTTTGTTGATAAGTTAATTTTTTTTTATATTTCGCGAAACAGAAAATGGTTGCAATTAAAAGGAAAAAATACCGAAAGATATTATAAAGATTAGTTTATGCTATCACTCTTGTTTTAAACAAATTAAAATCACTCTTAATATTCTCCTTAATTTTGAACAAACATTCTTATGACAAAATCTACCTAAAAATTAAAAATACTCCTTTGTTCTCCGTAATATTATTAATTTTTCACTCTATTTGTTGAGTGATCATCATGCGCGGTGATTAAAGGATTTTATTCTCAGAAAATTTTTTACATGCTCGTGTAAATCATGAAGAAGTTGTGTTGTGAAGACTTTCCTATCCCATCTTTTTCAGTTTTCCACATAAAACATCTAAATATCTTCTATGTAGGACGCTATCAATGACTGGATCCCAGGCTCTAATGATACCATCTCATGCAACTTCAAGAAATATGTAAATAATGAGTAAGAAATTATTTTGTTTTTATGCTTGTTGAAGAATCCTGATATAAGCTAAACTGGATAAAAAATAAGAACAGTCTTGTCTTGAACCATTACTCAGACAGTTTATGAATTCACTTTATTGGAAAAAGGTCACGTGATGTGAATGAACCTAATGTTTCAACCAGCAACTCGTTTAAATTTCAGCGAGACCAGGAACCTGCTGTGACGTAGTGAATTGTTTTCATTTAGCAATATTCTTCGCCTTCAAGTGTTTCATCTATTTGGGTGGTTTTGGATTATGAATTTTATCGTTGCGTTTGGTCAATGTGCTTTAGCCGGTGCATTTGCATCGTGGTATTGGGCTTGGGACAAGAAAACGGTACGTTTTTTTTTCTTTTTCTGTTCACCTTACAATACGATTATTGTATTGACAAATATTTTTTATTTTTACGTAGGACGTGCCTACTTTGCCAGTACTGATGTCTGTTGGGCGTACATTGAGGTATGTATGTGCTAGCTTACGATGTACTTGTATCTAAAGGGCGTAGATCAAACCATTTTCAAATTGTAATAGTGTCTGCAAAGCGTCATCAAAGTATTGCGCCTTATCAGTACTGGGCGTAAAATGATATACTGGGCGTAAAATGATGTAGTGGGCGTAAAATGATATAACGAGCACGTGATCAGTTAAAATCTTTCTCTCATTGTTTTGTGTTTGTAATTTTAGATATCACACTGGCTCGTTAGCTTTTGGTTCTCTTATCATCGCCATTGTGCAAATCATCAGAGCTGGTTTAGAATATCTGGAATGGAAGCTACGAGGTTAGGGTGGTTTTCACTTTTATTACTTAAAAATTGTCATAGCCGATATTAAATTGTGATTGTCCGATTTAGGGTCAGGACATGAACCAGGACCTGTTGCGAAGTTTATTTTGAAGTAAGTAACCTTCCTTCCACACTTCCTGTTGTTGACTGTGTGACTTCCACTGGATGATGGTGTCAACAACAGCAGTCCTTGTCATGCTCTTCTAAATGTTTGTTGTTGTTTTTTCAGATGTCTCAAATGCTTCTTCTGGTGTTTGGAGAAGTTTTTGAAATTTTTAAACAAGAACGCCTACATCGAGGTGAGATTTGCCTCGCCTACTTTTATTCTTACAACAATCGTTGGAAATCTTGAGTAAAAATTATTTTTTTGTGTTTTATTGAACTATAGATCGCTGTATATGGGAAGAATTTCTGTACTTCGGCGAAGAATGCATTTTTTCTGCTGATGAGAAATATTTTAAGGTATGTCTTAAGTGAGATTTTTTTTGTTTGAAATGTTTGTGTTTTTCCTACTTATCCTGCTTATGGTAAAGAACAAGAGAAAATATATTTGTGTTATTTTACCTTTCTTAATATAATTCCTGGTTTCATCCACTTCTCAAAGTAATCTAATTTTATAAATCATGCATTTTTTATTTGAAAAAAAATTCTTAGTAATGAATTGGCTAATAAATTTATACGAAATTGAACAACTAATGGCCTGTGGAATAAAAAATGGAGTAAAGAAAAGACACGGAAGAATAAATAGTCGTGGAAATATTTTCTAGTCAGGAATATGATAAATTACTTATTTATATATAGCTGATTTTTCTCGAAAACTATGGAAATACGAAACGTGTATGCCAGCTTTTATCTTTTGTAATCTGACGTTTTCACCTAATTCTTTTTGTTGCAGAGTTGCTGTGTTGGATAAAGTGACAGACTTTTTGCTGTTCATCGGAAAACTGACAGTAACAGGCGGAATGGGTATACGATTCAAATTTCTTGATAACGTTGATGTTTTTAGTGATAGATTTTCACTGAAAATACCGTGAATGCTTGTCCCCCCCCTCATTTTCAATTTAGCACCCCTTCTTGATTTAGCGCCCCTTCTTGATTTAGCGCCCCTGTTCGATTTAGCATCGTTAGGCGTCTGGTTATTGTTTTGTTTTGTTGTTTTATTTGCGCCTTTTGAAGTAAAGTAAAAAAAGGCTTTTTTATGTTTCTTTGGGATGTATTTTTATTAAGCCTCAACTCAACTTCAAACCTCGAAATAGTCAAATGGTAAAATATGATAAACTTTCAAAGGTTTTGCTAAACAGTGATCTATTAAAATTCTAAAAACGTTTTCATACCATTTTCTATTTAGGTATTAACCCTGCTGGTGCGGGTCCCGTATATATACGGGATAGCCACGGGCGTTTTACAGGCCCGCCCAGCTGCGTCACAAGCAATTTCAACAAACTGGTTTTGCTCAGATCTGGTAGTAAGACCAAAACACGGCCTTTTACAAAGAAAACCGGAGTCTAAAAGCGCTTTTTAGTGAAATTTCGGCCCTTCAAAGACAATAATTCGTTCAGAAAATCTCTCCGCAAATTTCCCAAGTCCGAGATTGCTGGTCATGTTACGGGACACCAATGCAGCGCAAAATCACCCAAACATAGTTTTGTGTCATCGCACACCCACTTAGCATGCCCAATGCATTTGCGACACATCTAATTGTTGCAATCCTTTCTTACTAAAGTCAACAGCCGAGTGGGTTACCCAGGGGTTCCAGGGGGGGGGGGGGGTTTCTGGACGCCAAAATAAAAGTTTAGGGCATCTAGTTCGTTTTTGTTCTTGAGTTATGGTCAGTTGGAGTTGGAATAAAAGTAGTCGTGTCGAAATTGGGCTTTTTGACAAACAGAGCGCACCACGGGGGTTAGTATATATAGCTGTTGTTGTTGTTATTTACCATGAAGGTTACACCTCAACCCAACCCTTCTTTTCTATTTACGCCCCTTGTTTAACGCCCTCTTTTTTTAGACTCTTTTTTTAGACAATTTTTTTTAAATCTTTTTTTAGACAATTTTTTCTTATCCATTTTAGGTGTTGCCAGTTTCTTCTTTTTCAACAAAAGAAATGATTTGAACTATTATCTTACACCGGTCATTGTACGTACTTTCAGTTTATTGCTTTTAGTTTTATATAAAATATTTTCTCTTTGTTGATAACCGAGAACAATACTTTGATAATAATATTTTATTTTTAGATCATAACCATTGGAGCATGGGTAGTAACGAGTGCATTCTTTGGTGTTTATGAAATGGCCATTAATACTTTGTTCTTGTGCTTCTGTAAGTAAAACAGTGTTTCTTCATTCCTGTGGATTTTTCACAGGATAACCACTAGCTTTTTGGTATTCCTTTTATTATTAAATACACAATACAAGTCAAAATTTGCTAGAGGTCCAGGGAGTCATCTTTTATGATCTAGTTTACAGCGCTTAGTTAGTGCAAAAGTAAAATGCCATAGAAACCATATCGTTTCCAGCATTTTTTGCCCTGCCAAAATAGCAAATAACCCTAGAATTAAGGTTGTGTTAAGAGACGTTTCAAAAAATATTTATTCCATGCATTCACACAATTTGCGATTTGGTTGGTCGAGTGTAATTTTGACGGGATCACGTGTTGTTGTGTTTTTCAGTGGAAGATTGTGAGCGTCATGATGGCTCACCTGAGAAACCTTACTACATGTCGAAGAAACTGAAGAAAATATTAGGGAAGAAAAACAAAAAAACAGAAGAAGACGAATAAATGACGGGTTTTTGTATGTTTACATGTTTCTAAATTGACGGCGTCTTTTAAAAGTTAGCGTCTCATGTTTGGACCACGTGTTTAAAATATATTGCAAAGTTATATTGTATATTTCGTTGCGCCGAAATGCCCAAACGACGTCGTTAATTTTGCCGGTCTGCAGAATGTCAATTTTCAACCATGTCAAACTTACCATGTCAGCACAGTAATTCTGTAAATCCTCTTCTTTTTTTGTTATTTTTGTGTAAAAGTAAACGGTGATTAAGAAACTATTTTTTATGAAATTTTAAAATCAAACCCTGTCTCCTTGAACTTTTTATCCTATTTAAGATTTGCTTCCACTTTTGGGGTTGGAAAACGTAACGTAGATATAATCTATTTTGATATCTCACTTAATTGGTATCGTCTCCTTGAGTTGAATAATCTTTGACTAGATGTATATATTGATAGATGTTTATATTTGCACACGGACAGTTTTACTTTAGTTCTGGTGTTTTTTAGTATTTATATCATGTTCATGTTGACACAAATTTATAGTTTTTTTTATATAAATTATAGTTGTATAAGATTGTTTTGTTGATGCTAGTGGCAGTAGTGATGCTTTCTTTTGCCATTTTTACGCCCGTATTGACACTGCTTTTTAGTGAATTAACTTGCTTAAACTTCCTCGCATTTGGAAATAGAGTATGACTTTACAAAGGTTGCTCTTACTCTGCGTTATGAAAATGAACAAGACATAAGGCCCTTTGCACACCTCAAAGTGTTAAAACTGACACAAAGCTGCGACTAGCATCATCAAAATTTTGTGTGAATAATAAAGTTGTGATATAAAGTTTTAAAATATAAAGTTAATTACTCACTAGTTTTTATTTATTTTCCTTTCTTTCGTGATGTTGTTTTTCAGTTTTTTCCTGTATGCCATTAAAATCGCTGGAAAATTTGATAACAGATCCAGGTTGGATGGATACTAAGAATTAGAATGGTTTTCTGCTATTGTTTACGTTTTAATAGTTCCACTCTTCTGGTAAGTTTGACCCCGATAGCTGTTTTTATCCGTGATGCTCTGCGGTGCTTCCTAACCGTTTGCATTGTAAAGAAAGTGTTTTTGTTTTTCAAAAATAATTGGTTGTTTTTATTTTGACATTACTTTAATTTAGGTAGGATTTAAAGAAACTTTCGTGGAATTTATTTTCTCGAATAACAGACAAAAATTGATGAGTTTCGGAGAATTTAATTTCGCAACTCACTATCATTGAGTTTTCTAATTTTAGCTATTTTTTCGCTGAATACAAGCAGAACGGATCATTTTTGCCTTCCAGATGGGGGGCTTCGTTGACAAAAAAAAAAAGAATGGTCCATCTGAAATTCTCTATTTACAACAGTACAAAACATAACGCAAAAAAGTTGTATTAAAAACAAAAGCTATTGAAGGTAGTACAGATAAATCCTTACATAGAGGGCACCTATATGAAATGAAGTTTTCACTATGTGCATGATTTCAGTGTAGTCAGGTAGGAGACAGCCAAAAATGTTTTTATAATGTCCCTGAATGGTGCATACATTCGCCATTTTTGTTGTCTCCTCCCTGACTATTTAGTTATACATTGTCAATCGAGCATTAGAAACTATCCGCTATGTACAGGATGAACTGTATTCATTAGTCTTATATTGTTGACACAGACCATGGCTAGAAAACTTAAAAAATTCCACCTGGGCCTTGAAAAAACTTAAGTTCCTTTGAAAAAAAGATTGCTATGGTACCCTTGCTTTTTTGTTTGACAATTGCTTCTGTAGATAAAACTAAAACCATAAATATTAAAATAATTTTTCGTAGCAAATTAATAAATTATATTTATATATTATATTTATATATATTTACACACTTACTGCAAAGCGTTAAAAGCACCAATTAAAAAATAAATTCACTGGTAAAAAAAAACAACCCAGAAATGATAAATCGACTGGTTGTCACGGGACTCTTTGTGGCATGCAAGTTCTCCACCACAGAGGATTTTTATTCGTATAAAAAACATCACATCTCACGTTAGCTGTTCGGAGTTACGCTGGCTTGTTGCAGTTCCTGTATTTTAGTTTTACCTTGTGCGTTTTGTGATAACTTTAGAAGTTCCTCTTTGATAGCTCTTATTAATGGTTGCGAGTTGCTTTTTTTGGACTCGCTAAAATCATCCATGTCGAGTGTGGTGGTGTGAGCTAGCTTAAAATCGTCGTCTCTCATGTTTCGAGGTAAAGAATTTTGACCAGGTAAACCCATCTAGAAAATAAAGGTTTTTCATATAGCTTATACCACCTGGAATATACTTTTTCATAAACATATTTTTAGATTTCGTCACTATTAGAACCGCACGTATTCTATCGCGTCCTGCATTAATTCTCTTTTTTATATCAACATTTTCTTTTAAAAGTCAAGGTAGAGTACTATCAAAATTCTTAACATAGAAACAAATACTTACTGCGGTATGATTAAATGCTGGATTGGCTGTGATATTTTCATTGGCGTAGGGACTCCACACCGTTCCACCCATACCATCAGGGCGTTGTTGGAGAGGCGTCATGTACACATTTTGTCCAGGCATTCCGTACGGCATTGTTAAAGTGTTTGCTGTAGGTCCATATACAGGATACCCAAACCTTTGATTAATATACCTAAATATTAAAAAAGACGATTTAGTTGATTGGACGAAGGGTTGTTAGAAAATACACAAAATATAAATGAAACCCATCCAACCTTTGTCTTTCAAGTGGATCCCAAGTTACCATGGGTTCGGCCAACACAGGGTATTGGTTGTACGGATTCGCATAAGGATTTGACGCCACTTCCCTTCTTTTGCCAAATCCTGGCGGTGCAGCAGTGGCTCTGCCATGAGCCGGTGGAGGCTCAGGAAGAGCTGGTGGCATTCCAGCATAGCGTCGAGGAGTAGAACTTCGAAAGCTAGTATCGCTTTCCAGCTTTGGTTTCCCTGACGATTCCTCTTTCGGTAGCTGTTGTTGGTACTTCTTCAACGTAGTGAAGGTATCATCTAACAACGCATGTATGCGACGACTCGTCTCGCGCATGCTTAATTCAGATTCAGCATCGGATCCTGCGTCATCTTCCGGAGATTGTACCTAACATACAGATAAATCAAACAATTAATCCACGCTCATAAAAAAACGAACAAACTAACGAACCTTCATGTATGAATGAACGAATGAATAAAAAATTAAAAGAATGAATGAATGAATGAAATAATAAATGAATGACCATACCGATTCTTTCTGTGGTGACGAAAATTGTTGAAAACTTTTCAATAGGACATCCTCTTTCTTCTGCGCTCCTTCTGTGGGCGCCATATATATTTTGTTTTTTCTCCTCAAACGTTTTCGTATCCTTCCTTTTCGAGTAGACGCACTAACATACAAAAAAAAAACAGTTAAAAATAATTTCCAAACAACAAACTTAACGAACCAACTAACTGAAAAACATACTTGGGAATTGTTTTAGCATTTGCAGGATCTAACACCGCATCAATCTCGTCCTGCTCGCGTTGCCAGCGATTCTCAGGTGGTTTGGAATTACGCGTACTTGTTGAGAACGCAGTCGAAACCATGTGATCACGTTGGCGCTGCTTGTTTCGAAGTCTTTCAACTTCAGCCTTGTGTTGTAAGTCAGGATCAAGCTATAACAAAAAAATAATATTAGATGCACAAAAAATTGAGATATTTTATTACAATTACCTTGTATATACCGTAAAATGCCGAAATCAAGCGCAGCGCTTATCAGTGGTGATAGCAAGATTTTGTTGCGCTTATCTGAGGGTGCGCTTATAAACGGGAATAAAATCTTGGTAAGGATTTGGTGCGCTTAACAACGGGTGCGCTTATAATCGGGTGCGCTTATAATCGGGTGCGCTTGATTTCGGCATTTTACGGTATAACAATTTAACAAGGAATACAGTTTGGCATATCGGGGAAACGGAGCAAAAAAAGAAGATTATAGTAATAGTTGGGAAGAAATTTAGTTATCCAGTCTAACTTACAGTAACCGGAGCAGCGGCTATTAGCGATGTCTGTTTAAAATCAAGTAATGGTAACGGACCAGTTGGTTTGGTGAACTCCTCCATGTTTTCAATATTTGTTCGAAATCGCACTGGAGTGTTGGATGTCAAGCCTTTGCTCTCCGTCATTTTGCCGAAAGTAGGTACATGGCCAGCTGAATAACTGAGATTCTGGAATATTTAGGGAAGTTATTGTTAGTAAAAAAAATTTAGTAAACTTACAGAAAGTAGCGATCACTCAAACTGATTCTTACAATGAAAATTATCAGACTAATACCTGTACGTGAACTGGTCGAATAAATTCATCGTCCTCCATCGTAGAGCCTGTAAGTTCCAAAGGTTGTCTTCCATGCGGGCGAGATGCAGGAATGGGTGTTCTAGGTGGTTTTTGTGGCGGAGTTCTTCTTGCCTTATTCCCATATTCTAATTTTCGTTTGCCTTCGATGTCTTGATGATGATGCCGATGTTTTTGTTGTGCGGGTGACTTTCTAATAAATATGAGAGTATGCCGAACAGTTGAAACACGAAATAAGAAGTCCCTTTTCACACTAAACGATACCGTTACTTAAAGAAAAATCAACGTTGAAAAATTATGTCAGTCAGCCGTACCTCACTATTATCACTTCCTCTTCATCTTCTGTTTCTTCTTCACTCTCTTCAAATTCCTCTGCTTCTTCTTCGATATCATCTTCCTGTTCGCTCTCCTCTTCGTAAGCCCGATTTTGTCTGGTATTTAAGAAGAAAAATAATTTTACCTTCTGCGCATGCTCAACAAGAAAAAAAGGATTTCATGAATGAAAATAATTATGAAAAATCATGTTAGTATGCTCGAAATAAAACGGGAATCAAAACAAAAGCGACCACACATCTAGTCGACCTTGCTACGAACCCAACTAAACACTGGTCCATTTTTACAACAAGCTTTTCTTAGCGTTAGTAGAAGTTTACTCTTAAACTCTCACAGCCTTTTTTCTAATGAAAAGCTAACAATTACGTCATTAAGGATCGACATAAAGTCAAGGTCATCGTTACAAGCATGCGCAATATATACATGTTTGCGTATGTAATAGCATGTCACTTACCTGCCATACGATTTATTAAAACCTCCTCGAACTTTCCTCCTCGTTGACGTTTTTAACTCATCGTTGTGCCTTGATATATTATTATTATTTGTGGCGTGCAGAGGGATTGTCATTTCCTTCTTTTCGCTTATTATTTTTGTTTCTTCTATTTCAACCACATCTCTTGGAGAGGCCTGTAAAAATTGAAGGGGTTGCGAAAAAGTTACTTAGTTTTAACTTTAGTGACTTACACGTAAACATTTGTATTAGCACATCAATAACATTATTTCAACCAGTAAAGGAGGAAGAAAAGTGTGCACTCGAGGGGAACTGATTTATGCACTCAGGGTGGCCAACGGAACTTTTAAAAAACTTCCAGAACAAATTAAACACATTTCATTTCACATTTTTCATGAGCAAGAACCACAACAGCAAGCAAAAATTCCATTTACCAGTTGCTTTTCAACTGTCTTAGAGTAACATATGAACTCTCTCTGGATTCAAGAACAATTCTTATACAAAAAAAGGAAATATCAGAACCGTTGGTCATCTTGACTATTTAAAAAATGCTGTTAATTTTAAAAATCTTTTTTATCACTCTAAAATTAGTGCCCGTACCTCAGGTTTC
This sequence comes from Hydractinia echinata, assembly GCA_030067915.1. NCBI lineage: Eukaryota > Metazoa > Cnidaria > Hydrozoa > Anthoathecata > Hydractiniidae > Hydractinia > Hydractinia echinata. The sequence goes on along the minus strand of JASGCC010000113.1, from coordinate 639,492 downwards.
GCATTTCTATCAACCATCTCCACCTCTTCTGGAGTTGGTTTCGGACCACCTCTCTTCCAACGCCAACATACCAAACAACATAGTAGAGCGATTAGAACGACAGGTGCTGTTGCAGCTGCAATTATCCAATATGGCGGATCAGATGTTGAAACAGGGATAACAGTAACAAGCGGTGCAGGCTTTGACACCACCTAAACGAAGAGAATTGAGACACGAAATAAAAAAAAAGAAACGACTGAAATCAACACATTTTAAACACACTTGGAAGTTATTATTATTTTCTTCCTAGCGTGTAAAACACCTACCTCGGCCCCCAACACTGCTTGCATTTCCGCAGCGGACAATTTGTTCATCGTATCAGCAGTCTTCTGCCCACTCTGCACTTCTCCTTGGTCTGCTGTAACGAAGGTTACCTCTGCCTGATCATTATTTAATGGCATTATGAGACTGACCTGCAACGAAAACAAACATGTTCAGTTAATCCTGCTGGCCTCACTACACAACCTACTCAAGTAAAAGATTAGATACGTACTTGTGTGACGACACTGCTGACCGCTCTGCGCCTCCGGTTTTTGTGTTTACCTAACATAAAGAGTTCTGATATTTTCAACTCGACGAATTGTTGATATGCAGAAGTGGTGACATCTTGCTTCACTAATGGCTTGATTGTGATCCGCACCACGTTTTCTCGTATTGTTAAGAATCTTGTGTTCACAACATAGGGAAGATTAATTGCCTGAAATGGTCAACCATATTCCAGTTAAAACGCAAGAAAACTGCTGTGACAAAAAAAAGCTCACTGAAGGGGCTTTGCAAATATTTTAAATTTACAGAAGGAGTTTTGTGAGATTCAATTAACAATTGCATGTTTCGCATTAATCGGTTCGTTTGTGGATGTTTTACCATTTTGAAAGCACTATTTAATAAACAGATCTCAACAAAGTTTCTAAGAGAATCATCACTAATTAGTTACCTTCACATTAACTGCTGCGTCTACACTATTCAATGATGTGCTGTTGAAGAAGTTAGCAACATGTGTAGCATTCTGTACGGATCCATTGACTGTGAAATACATTTCAAAGTAAAAAATGCCACCCAGTTCACGATTTGAAAAGATAATCTATAAAAAAAATTTAAAAAGGATTCAAATGTTTTCAGTTAAGATAGTGACATATCAATGTTTTGTTTTTTCCAATATACATTTCTTATTACAACCTAAGTTCTTAAAACAGTAAGGCCGAAAATCAAGAACAGCATAAGAACACGTTTTCAAGTTTTTAAAAACGCAATAAAACCAAGTTAGTGTTCTTTTCGCTGTGTGTAGTGTGGGTTAAAAGAGATACCTCTGAATAGCTTTTAAAAAGCTCGATTCTTTTAAAATTTGTTTCATCCTCAATTCTTTAAAATCGTTCTTATAAAAAAGTGGATAATGGTAAAAAAATACCTTACAGGTTAATTCTGTATTCTTCGTTTGCTTACTGTAAATTAGAGAAACTTTGATGGTTTTAAGAACAATTTATTTTACAACATTTTAAAAAATGTGCTGAGAAAATGTTGGAAAAAACATGATTATTTTGGTAAAGGTATAAAACTGCTTACATTATCAATATTTTCCCTTTTTGCGGATACTAAGAGTTGTGACTTACCGTCACTTCAACTTGTGCAGCAATATTTCGACCACTCTTATAAAACTCTGCAAGTTGACGTCGAAATTCTGCTTGAACAGATGAATTTGTCATATTTGTATTTGCATTCTCTTCGACAACCATACCTAGAACGTCTTGCAATGTGTAAGGTTTGGAAGGTGCAACTGATGTTACAGGGCCAATCACCTATTTAAAAAAAAGTATATAACAAATTTACCTTATTTCTAATCATTAACAACAGGAAGTATGGTAAAAATATAAAAGGTTTATTGATAAAACATTCACAATACTAAAGTGCATAACATCCAGACATCACAGATGACTGCAACTTTATTACTGACTATTTTGCTATCAAATTTATCGAATCAAGTGGAAACTGTGGTTTAATTTTTTTATGTGTTTTTATTTTATTAATTTGTTAGTTACAATAAAAATCAGATTGACACAATTATACTAATGAGTGGCTTATAAATGGAAAAAAGTTCCCTGCCTATGCCACTCTAATATTTTTCCTCACCTCTTTTTCTCCACCAAAAACATTGATTTAAAAATGTAGCATTTGAGCATCAAACATTGAAAATCACAACCTCTCAGATGAGTTCTTACTTATTAAATGTCAAAAGATATATCGCCCTTCCTTCCTAGCGTTAAGTGCACATTTTTTGATTTGCGAACCACCCCTACGTAAGCAACAAAATTCAGTACATACATTGTAGCCCAATCTTTTTTGAAGTCCACTCTCACTTAGGTAGTTAAATACTTTGGCTGCGTCTCCTGAAGGTACAGCAATACCATTTTCTTGTACGTTGAACTCAACATCAACATTGGTACCTCCCTTTCTTACCACATTAATTATCTAGAAATATTATTTTTAAAATTAGATTTGATGTAACAAACCATAAAGGGAAAATTACATATAGGTTACAAAAATTGCTAATTTCATGGTAAAAAATTGCTAATTGTATCCGTTGTAATAATAACAAACAACATCAACTGAATTTAAACATATATCAACCTACATCTACAGTTGCATCACCATTTGATACAGCTCTTCGTTTTCGAATAGATTTCAAACTAACATAGGTATCAACTAATTTCTTTTCAAGACCACTTTGAAATGCTCTTGTAGTGACATCAACAGATGGATGCACATTTATGACAATCTTCAAGTTGTTATTAACAGGTTTTGCTGTTGTTTCTGGCTCAGCAGTCGTTGCCGGGGTTGTAGAAGCTACAACTGTCATTGATTTAGAAGGTGCCACTGAAAAGGAGAAAGTAGAAATCTCTCTACGTTGTGATGAAGATCTTGTTGGTTGAATGGATGGTTTACTGAATGACTGGTAAGTTGTCAATTTGGTAGTCAACTGGCTACCGGATATTGTAAACATGGACTTAACGGTACGTACAGTGAGTGATGACAGTCTGTCACCAGTTGATAAAGTTCTTGTGGAATAAACAACAATTCTGGATGACTTATACACATAACTTGTCGAAAGGCTATTAAAAACCTTTGTTATTGTTGTCTCTTTGTTTCTTGAAGTTTGTGTCTCTGTTGTTCGTCTAAGGCTAGTTGTTTCTGTATGAAATGTACTGTTTGGTAACATTGAAATGGAAGACACAACAGAATGAGATGGTGTAAATGATGTTAACAGACTCTGAACATTTGTGTGTGGGACATTACCTTTTGTGTGTAATGATGAATAAGGATAAGTTTGTGTATATGCTGAAAAATGTTGAGTTGTCACCACTCCAATTGTGTGTTCAGATGGTGAACGGGTGCTTGTGAAATGCGTTATTTCGGAAGCAATACCTGACGTTGAACTTGAAGGAAATAATTTTGTTGTAAAAACAGGAACCAATGTTGAGTAAATTGATAAACAAAGGCTTAAGGTAGATGTGTAAACAGCAATATTGGACAACAAAGTTGGGCTGATTGTTGATGATGAATTTTTAACCAGTGATGTTGCAATGATTTTTGATGACAAATTTTTAACCAGCGATGTTGGCATTGATGTTGAGGTATTTTTCAACAAAACTGTATTTGGTGTAGTTGTAATAAAGGACCTTGTGGTTACAGGCATTGAGATAATACCTGATTCGATATTTGTTGTTATTACGGCGGTAACCTTTGAAAAGCTTGATTTGACTGCACCAGTAGACAGGATGTTTGATAAACCTGCATTTGGTGTACTTGTAATGACAAGCCTTGTGGTCACAGGTGTTGAAATAAAACTTGATCCAAGATATGTTTCTGTTACAGTAGTAAAATCCAAAAAGTTTGATGAATTTTCCACTGCTGTAGTAAAGAAGATATTTGAAGTTGTTGACAGTACAGATGAATTTTGTGATAGTGGAAATATTGAAGTTACTCCACTTGTGTTTGAATATAAAGTGGAATTAGAATTTGTTGAAAATCTTTTTGTTGGCATTGAAGTTAAACTAAAGTTTGCAACTGTACTTTGAGCTTTGGATGTTGAAGTGTGGTTGGATAATGTTGAGTTGTGGTTGGATAAGGTTGAAAGGAACTTATACGTTGATAAAAACTTTGTCTGCATTGTTGTGCTTATTGTAAAGGTTGTAAATGATGGTTTCACACTAGCCGACAAATCATCTGACAAATATTTGGCACTTTGTGTTACATTTAATAAAGCACTATCATTTGATAATGAATTGTTGTTTGAATCAATTGCTCTTCTCCTTCTTTTGGTTCCAAAGGATAGCACACTAGTTTTAAGTTCATGGCTAGATGATTGTGCAATGGCTGACCTTCTCTGCACTGTTTGATTATCTGACGATTTTCTTGATAAGGACAACGATATCATAAAGCTATTCTCCACAGTGCTAGGCTTATTAGCTGATAAACTGGTGTGATATGCTGATGAGGTTAAAGAAGTAGTTTTGGATTGACCCAAAGAAGAGTTAGCCATTGTTCTTGAGGGCAGTACAGAAAGCAAAGCAGATGATTCAGCTGAATTTATAAAACTGGTTGCTTTAGATCGATCTAATGGCATGGTTGTTGTAAAATTAATACCCATAGAAGTTAATGATATGATGCTCTTTCTAGTTGTTGAATACATTGAAGAATGATTAAGACTGATAGTGGGTGTAGGTACTACAGAAGAAAAACTTGTGTTTAATACACTAGAATTCCATGTATAGGTAACAAAACAAGGTACGTATGTTGAAACAATGACAATGGTATAAGACGGACTTGTTGACAGTAAAGTACTAGATATTCTTGGTCTACTTGTATCCAGATTTGTTGGTAGAACAGTATTTAATGATATTGAAGAAACATCTTTCCTAATGGTACTCCCTTCTTGAAGTCTTGATTTAAATGTGCTAGTATTAGATATTGAAATTCTTGTGTTAAATATTGAAGGCGTTACATCAGAAGATATCGCTGTAAAGTGATTGCTGTTAAAAACATCGGTTGTTGACATTTTAGAAATATTCCCCATTGAACTTCTTATTGAATGCAGTGGTGTGGACAGAGTGGACAGAGTGGACAGTACCGTAACCAAGTCTTTATTCGAAGTGGATATAGATGGTTTCACACTATATCCTCTACTGCTGCTATCAATTGATGCAACAGTTCCAATTGATGTACCAGTTCCAACTGATGTACTGGTTCTAATTGATGTACCAGTTCCAACTGGTGTACCAGTTCTTATTGATGTACCAGTTCCAACAGATGTACCAGTTTCAATTGATGTACCGGTTTCAATTGATGTACTGGTTCTAATGGATGTACCAGTCCCAACTGGTGTACCAGTTCCAATTGATGTACCAGTTCTAATTGAAGTTGCACTAATCATTTCACTTACTGAAACGCTTGACTGCAAACCAATTTCTGTGCTTACAACAGAAGAATTCATTGAGGGTATATTAGATGCAATGCTTCTTCTTGTTTGTGTTACTAAGTTCATAGTAACTGTAGTATTTTGTACTGCGAAGCTTGTAGAGATTAAGCTCGAAATTTTGCTTGATTTGTAGCTAGATACAGTTACAGATACATCAGGTACTAAAAAATAAAAGAGGTGTATTACAGAGAGATTAAATGCTTTTTATTTGGTATTAATAGTATAAAAAAGTCTCTGACTTTTTTAAGTAATTTTTTTAAAAATAGTTTATAGGAAGATCATTACACAGAGCATGTAATTCACATAAGAGTTTTTTAATGGCCTAGGTAAAATGAGGACTTATGAGCTTAAGAAGTTGGTTAACAAGTCTAATTTAACAAGCTTTGTTACCTTAAGATCCCTTAAACAATTTTTTTTATATTGCCATCACCAAACTAATTTTTATTTGTTTCTGCATAGTTTACTGATAGTTAAATTATGTGAAGGTACTACAAAAACATGGGAAAGTTTTAATACAATATTTTTGTAACATTCTTTTAATTAACTGTAAAATTAAAAGAAATGTAAACAAATATATAAACTATGTGTTTTTTTATATAACTTCATTTTTCATTTTATGCTCAGTTAAGCCTTTTTTAGGCACATGCAACACATTTATATGTATTGTATTCGCATGAAACATTTCTCTTTAATTTTAAGCGCAAAATATGCTGCAGCATTCTATACGTTAAAACCAAGTAGTTGGCTGTAGAACATAGCTTTTTTTACTTCTAGATGAGGATGAAAACGGAAACAAAGAGTTTTAAACTAAATGAGAATCTTGAGTTTGTCCATAGATACAAAACAGAGACTAGTTTGGGGAGTAACACTTGACGAATTTTCAAGAGTTCATAAGGAATAGGCATTCAAAGATTTTATCTGTATTGATACAAATCAATTTAATTTTCTTCCTGAACGAACCTGTGTCATTTTTGAAATACAGTATGGATTTCTTTTTATTTACTTAATAGTCCCTGGGGCAAAGCCCATAGGTAAACTGTGAAAGACTTGGCAGGAGGTTATAACGACAGACTTGATGGAAAGGAATTTGAGTTTAGATCTAACACATTCTAGATCAGATTGAAAGGAGGTTATTATTTATACCCTGTCCAACCCATGCTAGCATGGAAAAGGGACGTTAAGCCAAGAATGATGATGAAGACATTAAGTTGTACAAAAAAATCCATTTCTTCTTAGAAATATTGCCAGTGCGGCTCTCTTTACTTCTGGCATAGATAGATAGATGTGCATATTTTACATGGCTAGCCTCACAAATATTGAGGGATATACCCTGTCTATTATTTCCAGGAGGGGCCATGGCTTAGATGGAGAGTCCTAGAGTATTTAATGCTCATTTTGAGCTACGCAGACCCAATTAGGGCCTGCGCTCTACTAGACAACTCCCGGCAACATCCAACGGCCCACACAGTGTGCCATCTCCCCAATTTCCCTCACATGGCTTGGGTTAACCCGGGGCTATGGTAACATTCACTCGCCCATGTTGTATCGCCGTCAAGAGGAATCGAACCCTGGTCTCCCGCACAGAGTACGAGAGCTATAACCACTAATCTACGGCGCCACAAAAAGTTTTTTCTAACACTTTTCCTGCATATATACTTGACATCAAATAACTCAGCTAATTTCACTTTTACTACTGATTTTTGTTTGTGAAAATTGAAACCTTCTCCTATCTAACAATTTAAGCTTAAGTCACATAGGCAACTGTTTACAAACATTTTGATTGGTTGATAATCAAAATGCTGCAAATAATATGTTGCAGCAAGTGACTACACCATGGAAACTTCACAGAATGATATTTTGCAACAACAAAAATATGTTGCAGAAACGTGCAACAAAATAAAACTCAGTTTATTTTCTTAGTGTTTCTAAAACATTTTCAGCATAATTTTGTTGCATTGCGTGTAAAAAACATGGTGCATTTTTCAGGCATATCACATGAAAAATATTGCTTGTGTCCCCAAGGCTTTATTAAGGGCAAAATTTCAAATACACTTTTTTCAGTTTTTAAGTTGCTGGCTCATTTTCTGTATTAAAAAGGCGGTAAACAACGTGAATTTAATAAGAAGGATTTGACTGGGGTAAATATGAATTTTGCATTTTCCAAAGAAATAATTAGCTTTGTGGCAGGAGAATTTAGGATGCCATTGGCAGTCCCCCTACTTCCAACATCTCTAAAGGCATTTTGATGTGAGGGACAACCCATCCCATCCCAACCCAACCCATCCACGTGGAGGAGGAGGGGACCGGGGATTGTGCCTTCTTGATAAAAAAAAACATGGCGTAGCTCTAGCTACTGAATACAAATTTGGCAAGTTGATAGAATATTCCCCAGTTTGTTTCTAGCTATATGCCTCTTTTTTGATAGATAAAATAAAACTAAAGAAAAAAAAACCTGTTGCGCTTTTCTTCGTTGTATTTTGACATAATGTTGGTGTGTTTAAAACCAAAATTGTATATAAAAAATAACCAACACAAAATGTATTCGTTGTAAAATAGTCCATATTTTTAATCGTCTCTACATCATGTGCTACACTTTGCCTGTTTTAAAATGTGAATGTAGCGAGGTTCAATTCATTTTGTTGTTTTGATTCGTGATTGCGCTTCAAATGAATCTTATTATGGAATTTTAAACAGCTGCCCTGTTGAATTAATTCATGTTTGAACGTACTATAATAAAAATATATAACTTTTAATACAGTTAAATTTTATTATGTGTAGTATGTGTAACCATTTGTCGCTGTAATTCAATGTGCTTACGGGGATGACTATACCGAAAACATAGCAACGCATCAACAACTTTGTATCCAAGAGAGGGATCGAAAGTCAGTTGCCCGTTGGGGCAGGGCAGAAGGAGACAAAGATACAAATAGAAAAAAAAATGAAGCATTAAAACATTTAATTATTAAACCAATTTGTTTGAAAAAACATGACTTGTCATTTAAGCAATTAAGTATTTCCTCCAAGTAACATTAATTAGTTATTGCATAAGATAGCTAAAGTTTCCTTTTTCTATTAAACTTTTTGACAGTAAATTATAATTTATTAGAGAATTTTCTTTTTGATTTTGACTTTTTGCACGCCTTGTTCCTATCACCTGCATTGCACGTTTTATAACTTATATAAACGTCCCCAGGGTATCTTTTCTGAGATTGAGACGGCAATTTCAGAGGTTGCACCAACCTCGTTCCCAGGGCATTTTGCCTTGTTGATGAAGTTGATGGCCACTCCGTAATAACGGCCAAAAGACTGGGGACGGGGTTGAGGTTGCACAACGCGCTTTTTTTATTTTAAGAAAAAATTTACAAGTACAAGAGCCTCAGATTCTGCCTGAAAATAAGAACAAAATAAGGATAAATCCAGGCTCAAATCATTGCTTTCATAGCTAACAACAACCTGAGCTCGAATTTTAAACAAGAATATTTCGATGTAATTCTCTCTCAAGCTAACTATTATTTATGGTTTTTTCTTTTCATTGGTTCAATTGTTCATAAACGAAATAATAGAGCGCGATTAGCAACAATCAGGCCCGGCGGAGCAATTTTAAAAGTGGGGGGGGGGGGCTAAATTATTCAGTATCGAAGGAGGCCCGACCAGGGTTGGGGCCGACGGTCTAAGAAAATTTTTTTAATTTTCGGCCCCCTAGATTGGCTAAAACATTCTTCAAATTCCGAAATATTGCGCTCGAAAGCCTTCACAAAATGCAGGATATTATTATAGAAATATAGAAACGCCATATTTTATGTAAGATATATTTTCAAAATAAGCAATAGTAAAATCGAAGCAAAATAAAGATAATGCAGAGAAAGGTTATAGTATATGACAACTAACAGTCCCCCTTTGTAAATTTTTCCGAATACTCGCTTTCTGTTGTCGTCCGATTGAACAAATGCGTTGGCAATTTTGATCAGGTATTTCGAAACAACACTTTTTCCGTATAATTGTAGCACACATTCAGAGCATATGTATATATTGATCAATTAATAATTGATTAAAACACATGATACCCTTATAAAAAAAACATTCCCTTCTTGGCAAAAAAGCCGGGCCTGACAATAAACACTAATATTTTAAACAAACACATAAATTACAATAAACACATGAATATCCCATTTATACAAATAACCCTGGACCTTATTACGCAGGCTTCTCTCCAATCTCTTGGTGATATCAGGATAGTTTTAAAAGACGTTACTAATGAAAAAAGTCTTGATCAGCTTATTTTTAAAATCAAATTAGCGAATATATAATGCGTGTGCGACGGTAAACCGCAATCCGCGTGTTGCAGAATAATATCCGGCGTTGACACAGAAACGAACTAGTCAATATTGTAACTTAGTTTATTACGTATTTTGGTATATCTGACAACCTAAATAAAATTAGCCTGTCAAATAAAATTAGCCTGTCAAATAAAATTAGCCTGTCAAATAAAATTAGCCTGTCAAATAAAATTAGCCTGTCAAATAAAATTAGCCTGTCAAATAAAATTAGCCTGTCAAATAAAATTAGCCTGTCAAATAAATTGGTCCAGTTTGTATAGTTTAAAGTTTAAGAAAAAGTAAAATGTTATCGTCTTTTTATTTCGTCATTCAGGGCTGTGGCCAGGAAATTTATATCTGGTATAGAAGACTAAGCACAACTGGGAAAATCAAGATGGAGAAAAAAACAAGTAAAATGAATATACTCTTCCCTTGTAGCAATTAATCCGTACATATGCACCTATATATGTACGTATATATATACGTACATATGCACGTATATATGCACGTACATATATACGTGCATATATACGTACATATATACGTATATATGCACGTATATATGTACGTATATATGCACGTATATATGCACGTATATATGTACGTATATATGCACGTATATATGTACGTATATACACATATATATATATCTTTATGCGTATGTGTTGTGTTTTTGCTTAAATAATACACGGAGAATCGAGGCCTTTTTTATTAGAAAATCTAAATTTTGAAGACTCACGTACCTTTCTGAGATGTGCAATGAACACCGAGACGGGTATATGTCATGTTGACGCATATCTCATGAAAACAAACTTCTTTGGTGTGAAAAAACACTCGCGTGATGCACGATTGAGATGCGACAAGTGGTAGTGCAGTGAAAACACCCAACAGAAGGGAGAATTGAAAAACTAAAATCGAAAAAGGACAAATTTATAAAATAAATATCAACAGTGAAATTTTGTTGAAGGTGGATATAATTGAATAAGCGAAAAAAAACCTAAGCTCCTTCTAAGTACTCTGTAAAAAGAACCGTACCTCATTTCGTTAGGTTGAAATTTCTGTAGGTTAAATAGGACGTATAAACATTCTAGAATCGCCTTTGTTGTCCCTCCCGGAAACAATTTACAGGGTATAACCTTCGAAATCTGTCAGGCTAACCACATTAATTATAAATCACCAACAAGCATCTTTTTAAAATCTCGAAAATTGAATAAAGCGCTCTATTAGCGTATGTACTGTACAATTCCACATAAGAAATAAGCTTATAGTCAACAAAGAACACTGACCTGAGAACACCATCACATAACATTGCGCTCCATAAATTTTCATTCCAATAATGTTTAAAAAAGTATTTGTGTAGAATTTTATGTTTGAGAATATGTTATCTTCTCCTTGGTAACCAAAAACGTGATTATTTTTTTATGTTTGTTTTATTTGTTTGTATGTTTTAAGTCTTGTTTATTTACCCGTGTAAATTCATGACTAAACATTGCAGACCCTGCTAACGATATACATTGGGAGGCTAACTAAGGATGAGACCAGTCTTGGTGTAGCTAGGAAACCTCTTCTCGCTACGTTTTAGAGAAACATGTAAATAAAGTGTTTATAAATTTCTCCATTTCATAAAGCGTATGAAACCCTGTTGAAAATTTTTTCTAGGAATGGATTTTGCCTTAACGGCTCTAGAGCTAAGATACCCTAGGGACAAGAAAAATTGGTCTGGTATCAACATTTCTGAGGATTGAGGATTTATTCTTATACTTACTGAAATTGTTAAAAATCAGTATAAAACTATGAGAAGAACTTTAAATTAAGGTGAGTTATGGCAAACCACATTTTGTAACTATATGATCAACCTCGTTCCCAGGGTCTTGTAGCCCCTGAGCCGTTATTACGGAGTTGCCAACTTCATCAACAAGGCAAAATGCACTGGAAACGAGGTTGCTATATCTTGGAAAAGTATGTGATAAGTAAATTAAGATACTGAAAAAAACAAATTTCGCGGGTGTTAGGGTCAAAAATTCAACGTTTATAAGCGCAGAGTACTTGTCGGTTATTTCCTCTCTTGAGTGAGGGTTAGGATGAGAGTTAGGGTTAGGGTTAGGGTTACACCTGCCGGGGTATAAGTTCTAACCGCAGATATAATATCTTACTGTGGAAATGAGTGAAAACCACGTCCTATCATATCAAGTTTTGAGGAAAAGATTGTTGGAAGTTAAAATATTGTAATAAATCCCCCTCCCTTCCTAGTGTAACTACATGCAAAGAAAATAGATTGTTGACGATGTGTAATACTATATTCGATAAGGGTACATTCTTCAATACGTATTGAATTTTTGACCATCTTTCGATCCCTGGGTCGTTCTTGTTTACATGGTACTAGATAATTGAAAGTTCTTGCTGCCAAAAGGAGTACGTAAGTACGTCGCACCCTCACCCCACTTCCACCCCTTCCGCATTCAGTTGTATTTATTTTCTACGACTGAGTGACAAACTTACCAGGATAATAAGACCCCTAAGAAATTGTAAAGAATTGGGCTATCTAGGGATTCTGACCTGCATAAAGAAGTATAATACTTAAATAAATTCAACGTATTTGTTGATATTGTTAATCTTTTCTATGAATGAAAGCTTGTGTCCATCCAAGAGATTTTAAAACTACCGGAACTTTTTCATTTGTTTCCTTCCAACCTTCTTTAGCAACAGATCTTTCTTGCATAATGTCTACTTTGCTTTCAATGTCAAGTCGTTTACACAACATATCAGGAGTGTTCGCGGTTGTCTGTGACGGCATCGATTTAGAACGGATCGTACTAGCTTTACCAAGTTGGTTATCACACTGCAGTTTCATATTTCTAATCTTCTCTACTTTTAACTGTTGAACAAGGTTGGCAATTGCAACTAAAATATAAAGATGAGAGAACTTATAAGCCATTGCGCTATTATCATTAATCTGGAATTTTTTAGTTGTTTAGGCCAACTGTGTAATTGTGTAACCAGCCTACCTTTGTATTTACGTTCTATTTCATCATTTTCTTTTTCCACCATTTCTAACAAATCATCGGCTTGTTCTAACTTCCATTTATACTGTTGTTGTTGTTTTTCAGAATTGCTTAGTTGCAGTTTTAAAGTAGCTATGTATTCTTTGCTAATCTCAACTTTATCTTCCAACTCTTCATTCTAAATAAAAAGAATTCAGAGTTAAAAGATTTGCATTATTTTTTAGTTTGAGTGATAATTAGCTCTGATCTCAAAACTCTTCATCTTTTTCTGGAACCTGGTAACAAGATTGGGATCCTGGAAACAAGGTTTGAGCGGTTTTGTAATTTCAGTGAATAATCTTAAATGCGAATAGAACTATTCGTCTCCATGAAATGTTACATACCTCCAAGGCTAGTTCATATACATCATTTTCCTTCGATGCCAGTTCATTTCTTAAATTTGTATTCTACATGGGAGAAATATATACTTTATTAGAACTGGAACTAAGTACATAGAGGAGACGAGGTGGTTATTTAAAAATCTTTCTTCCAACACCCCTTTCCTGTAAAAAGAAGAAAAAATCCATACCTCTACTGTTAGATCTTCAATTTCTTCTTCTTTTTCTTCTAATATTTTATTAAATTCATATTGTAATTCTTTATTTGTATTCTTCTGTCTTTCAAGAGCTTCTTTTAAAGATTTTACTTTCTTTAAATACTCTTCTTCTTTAGCTTTTAACTTATTTTCGTATTCTTCCTCGAGCTTCTTCGACTTCGTTTGTTCACTTCTCAATAATTCTTCCAACATGGCGACTTTTCCATCTTCCACAGCGTTCGCATAAACAGCATCTTTTTCATCGCTTGCTATCTTTACCTTTTGCTGCGAAATTCCAATCTGTTCATCCATCACTTTACTTAACTTATAAAACTCGTCCATCATATCTTTTAACTTGTAATTTCCAAACTTCTTCCTGTCTTGAAATGTTGACTTCTTGTTCAATGTATCAACTTCAGCACCAACCTCCACAAATTCATCAAGCAAAGATTTCTCTTGCACAAAAGAAAGTTGATCAACGCTCTGATCAAGTAACTTCGATATTACGTCATTTTCTTCCCAATATTCATCCATCTTTAAAACCCTATTAACTTCAAATAAAATTTACAAGAGATTTTCAATTCTCTAATTTTTTCAAACTCTTTGCGGCTTAAGCAGAAGAAAGAGGATGAATTAATTTGACGTCAGATTTTATACTGACTTTGTAATTTGACGTAGTTTGTAAAGATCAATGTCCAATCAGAGCAGTGATGTGTTGTCATAAATCCCATGTCGCATTAGTGTTTTTTAAAAATGGCGTAACCGTAAACAAGGTAACTGACAAATGTCCTTTAACCGAACACATGGTTAATACTTTACTTCAAAATGTAACACTTTTTGATTTCGTGGAAAAAAAGAGAGGAGAAGAACCAGTGGGAACTATGCAAGCGTAGCATTTAATGCTTATTTCAAACTAGTGTCCGCATTCTGTCAGACAACTCCCTGCAACATCCAACGGCCCACACAGTACACCATCTCCCTAATTTCGCTCACATGGCTTGGGTTAACCCGGTTATGGTAACATTCACTCGCCCATATTGAATCGCCGCCAAGGGGAATCGAACCACGGTTTCCCGCACAAAGTGCGAGAGTTATAACCACTAAGCTGCGGCGCCACAGATATATCCTCTCAAAGACGCCGCCTGTGTCCGTTAATCAGAGTTTTCCTCCTTTTGAAGTGTCCGTTAATTAGAGAGACTACTGTCATTTTGTAGTCGCGTTGTAGCAAATAGGAACATAATTTTTCAAAAAATTTTCTTTCTTTTGACACGTGATCAGGTACGCTGGAGATTGTTTATAAAATCTAAGTGATTAAAAAGATTATGGAATGAACTATGATAGACAGCTAACCTTGTTCCCAGGGTTTATTGGCCCTTTTTGACACCAGACGCAAAAATAAACGAGGTGGGTTAGCAGCGGAGTATATCTTAAAGCAAGGAGGTTCAAAGGAAGGAAAAATTAATAAATATAGCTAAGAAGCAGATTCTAAACAAAAAAGAAGAATTTTTCCTTTTATTTGGTGTATCATTAGTAGGCCACTAGACCTTCCTCAAGTTAGGAGCCAGAAATCAGAAAAATATTTTTTGGAGGAGGAGAAGAAACAAGATCATGTTTTCAAAGCACGCTTTCTATTTAAAAGTTGAGGTACAAAGATTCAGTTGGGATAGATCATGTGATAGCAGCTGCTTGAAGAAAATATCTCCGTAATGACAGCCGTATGTTAATATCTCCGTAATGACAGCAGTATGTTAATATCTCCGTAATGACAGCCGTATGTTAATATCTCCGTAATGACAGCCGTATGTTATTATCTCCGTAATGACAGCCGTATGTTAATATCTCCGTAATGACAGCCGTATGTTAACAAGCCAACAAGGATGCATAAAATAACGATGCGGGGGGTACGCACGGCGAGAGTGGATGGATTTTTCCACTGGCTAACGAGATGCATAATATTCAAGAATATGATAGGGTTTCACAAAAGCATTGATGTGGCGTTTATTTATTCAGAAGGCTGCACGCAGTATGAATTAATTGTTGGTTTCTAGATGGAAGATGAACACAGTTGTGATATGGCTTGCAAGTAGTAGTTTACTCAAAGTTAGGAAGGAAAGAATTTAACGTGGTGCAGCATTTTTGAATTTGAAGATGTAACAAGTTGTTGCTAGTTCGGTCCTTGCTTAGTCAACTCACGGTTTACAAAAACGCTATTAACCATTTTCCATTTTCTGTTATTGATTTAGAGTCTGTTAACTTGTTGTCATATAGATGATCTAAAAAGAATCGACAGATGTTAAAATATCAGCAAAACTCTCGTGGACCCTGTAAATTTCGGCCAATAAAATAGTTAGACCCAACAAAAATTGTGCCTGATAAAGGTATCATAGATAAGTAAGAATAAAAAGCTACCCCGTCCCCAGAAGAGCCCTAGGGACGAGGTTGGTTGAAAAGCATTCAGGTGTTTGACAAAGATTACGGATAAGAAGTCAAGCAAAGCCTTGCTACGTCTTCTCTTAAACGACATAGCAACACTGAAGTTTTTGTATTTATCACTGAAAATAATAATGTGTTCCAGTGGATGAAAGTATTTCCCACTATTCAAAAGGCTTGAAAAAAAATTGAATGCAAAGCATCTTTGGCATCCTCCTACAAACTCGAGAAAGAGAATAGCGGTGTAGTTATAGAAGAAGTTAAATACTTCCGAGATCGATATAGGGATTTTTGTACCACGACAGGATGATCTACTCAGACGTATATAGTGCAAACTCGTCCGCAGGACTTTTTTTCTCTTTCTGACAATCGCTGTTCCGAGATTGTTGATATGGGTGATGATTTGAACTCGACTGAGTAAAAAATTTCGTAAACATAATTTAAAATAAGAGGAGGAGTATTTCTCTTTTTTTGTCAGCTTTACTAATTGAAACGCCCCCAATTATTAGACGCCCCCCAATTAAACGCCTCTTGTTTACATCGCTGAGTGCTGGATATCATTTATAGTTAAGTATTCAAGCCTGCAAGAGTTTTAATCATAACAAAATCATCTAAGTGGGAATTTCAAAAGCAGACTGTTTTAGACCTGGTGAACAACGAACCAGAGGAGTAGATGGAAGAACACGTAGGTTAAAAGTTAAGAAAATGTTCCCTAATCAGTATCCCACAGAACGGCAAAATGTACAACTTTTACACAGTTTGTTCAACCATCGAACCCTTTTGCAACTCTGCTAAAGTATGGAAGGCATAATACCTGCAGCTCTAAATATTTCAAATACGTAGCAATCAAATAGAGAGAAGAATCAGAATTAACTAATTTCTAGGGTCCCTTGAAATTTCGTTAATACTTTCTTATAAAAGACTCCGGTTAACTCGACCCATTTTCTTACCCCCTAAGGTTAATTTCTTCGGATAACTCGAACTTTCTACTCGAAGAAAGGAAATCAAAGATTAGATAAATGTCAGATTTTAATTTAATTCCAAAGAGCTTGTATGCCTTTTTTATCGCCAAGATTGCACCTTTTTCGGTAATTGTTGCCCCGCCTCTTAAAATATCGTTTTAATTCGAACTATAAATTTGACTTAACGGGAGCTTCGTTTAACTTGAATATTCGCTAAGTCGAAACTATTTTCCTCGGTACCTTGGAAAGTTTGTCTTACCGTGAGTTAACTGTATGTTAATTGTTTTAAGGTTTTCTGTACAAGAGTATTGCTGTGAAAAGTCCGTTTTTTCACTCAAGCCACGTTAGTACCACGTGACATGCGACCCAATCACTATAAGCAAAAGCGTGACCTTAGCCAATGAAAAGAAACGATATTTTCTAATTGCGATTTTTTTAAAATAATTCTTTAAAATTGAGTACCGTAAATACTAGAGTTTAAATAAAAAAGTACAAAAAGTTATTAAAAAAAATTCTGTTAAAATTTGAAACGTATATACACAAAGAATATAAAGTTTTAAATAAGTTAGAAGGCAATTGAATGTAAAATAAGGTTTTGTTATAAAATTTGACGCTGTCAAGTTAGAATTATACTTTATTTGTGACATTTTTATAAACGATCTTGCAAAAAAAGATACTAAAAGGCACGCGCGATAATTTTTAAATATGTCCATCACATGCGTACCAAGGTGCCGACGGAACTAAATTGTCGTCGATTTTACTGCCTGTCGTTAAATGATGTGAATTAACGTCATTTATTGACGTCAGTTGTTGTCGTATATCGTTACTTAGTTCCTCAAATTCTTGTTTAATAATAACATTTGAGACGGTATTTTTGTCAAGTGTCGTGTTGTTTTGAAGTGATATCATGTCATTGTAATTTTGAGTTAGTTCTGAATTGTCGTCCGGTATGCTTTTCTCCGGTGTCAACGGCGGACTGAACACTCTTGGATCGGGTTCATGTGTAGAGTTACATGGGCCGGTGCATGCTCCGTCGCATTGTGGAAGTTCATTTATATTTTTAATATTTTTTCTTAACGGATTTGATTGGTTAAATGTTTTGACGCAATTTTTTGTGCGACAGTTGTACGGCTTTTCAGTTGAATGCACGTGCATATGTTTCTTTCTGTCGGAGGAATTTGCGAAACGTCGGTCACAACTAGGATACTCACAGGGAAATGGCTTTTCTCCTAAAATATACATGACAAAAAAATTAAAAACATATACGCTAATCTAATCTGATTTCCTTTCTCAGAGACGAAGCTTTATAAAAGTGGATTGGAAACGAAGTTGTGTTGTGCAAGTAAAAAAGTGAATAAATAAATACGTTAAATTGACGTACCTGCTCTCTTACCTGTGTGCGTCCTCTTATGAATCTTCAAATTTTCAGACCGGGCGAATAACTTCCCGCATCCTGGAAAAGGACAAGGAAAAGGTTTTTCGCCGGTATGCACACGTATATGATTAACTAACTTGTATTTAGCTTTGAATGGGAGCAAATTCCTGCTACAGTTTTGCCAGTGGCAGACATACTCGTTGTTGTCAAGCCGAGTAATGTGCTCATCATTGATGTGTCGGACAATATCTTGCATGATTGTAAACTGTTTGTTGCATGGTTTGGATTTAGGAAATGGTGTTTGGTCTATCCACATACATGTAAGAATTTGATTGGTCGGTTGTCTGAGATACCTACAAATAAAAAAGTTAGAATTTTAGGTCCAATTAAAAGAAATTTCTCAGATGCAAGTTTACGTATTTCCGGTTGTGTAAATTTTCCCCTTTAATGCGGTTCTCAAATGTGTTAGTTTACGAGTAGAGGTTTTGTGGAATGTTAATTGTGCTTTTTAAGGGTACAACCAATTGAAGTTGTCACAAAAGAAAATGAGAATCGGAACTTTATGTACGTGACGTCAAAAAGTCAACGCTAAATAAGGTAATTCTCTTAAAGTGCTTCAGCAATCGTATTCAATATTTTTATAAAGTATTCTTAAAAGAGAGAAATTACTTAGAACTACTTAACAAGTGTTTCCTGTCTGCATTTTGAGGTATATAAAAAGCGAGAAAAGTAACCCGCTATGCGAGTGTTAGTGACAATAGGAAACGTCCATTTCCTATTCTTGTTCAGTCGAAGCTTCGAAGAGAGTAATTCAGACTAAAAAGAAAGAAAATAACTTGTAACCTACCAATAATTTGGATACCCAGGGTAGAAAGGTGACTGCATATAAAATTCTTGTTTAGCTGGTCCAAAAATATCATTTACTTGTGGGTAGGCTCTATATCCAGGAAAAGAGGGCATGTTTGGAATACCTAATGGTGCAATCGATTGTCGGTGAGAATTCGGACTGGGTAGTTGGTTAGCCATGGGTGGTATTATCTCATGCGTGTAAAATGGATGCGTTTGAACGTTTGCTTTGATTTCTAAGGAGGGTTTTATATCCATACTGTTCATGATAGATACTGGGATGTTATTTCCAACGGCTTGAACATTACCAGGTGCGGCAAACATACCAAAAGATTGTGTGGGATAACTGTTCATACAGGAACTTGATACTGATGTTGGGTCAAATAACGTTGAATGCGTTGTAAAAAAAGGTGCTTCTTGTCTTGTTGGTGAACGTAAGTCGCCGTTGTAGTCGTGAGGACTTAAAGATAAACTAGACTGGGAACCAGATCTTTGAAAGGCTGTTGGTGAACAGTTTGAGTAATAGCCTGGTGACTTATCATCCAACGACGGGCTATGCCGACTGTGAATGGAATTAGCCGATGGTATATTTTCCAGATGGGTGGCAGAGTTATCCATACTTTCTGAAACGGAATACATTGCGTCGTTAAAATATGATGATTCAGCGCAAATAAAGTCGGAATCTTTCACGACCATGTCTTTTTCAAATATGTAGATGCGGTTGCTAATATTAAAAAAATAATACACAATCAATTTATTTTTTTCTTTTGGCACCTTCTTCTATGCTTGGCTTTGTTGCAAGTGATTACACACTAAACATGGAATTCAATAAATACATTATTTTGTGTCTCGATAAGTCAAGTTTGTTTTTAAACCCAAAAGAAAATAAACAAAGACGAACAAGCACACCGCTTAAGATTGTGGTTGATTTTTACGATGGGAGTTTGCTAGCGGCGTGTCCGCTATATCAACACAGACGATTGATACCCTGTGCAACCCGTCTATAATTTGAAGTATTTTTATTTTCCATTCGGCTTCATTAAAAAGAAATTGTGGAAAAAAAGAAAACTACTTGAAGTGAAATAGTGTATTTTAATGGTTTGTCATTTATTGTTAGCGGCGGGTGGTGGTGTTTCACAACACATCCACCGGAAGAGCGACAAGTAAAAACATCACGTGTTAACTCTCACGTACGCACACCGTCCCCATACAAGCAACGCTGTAAAGTTTTTCAACACAGACAACACTCTTCAGCAATTCTAAGTTGATTAAACACTGAGACAAGAAAAAATCAATAAACAATAAGAAAATGAGTTTGTTAATCACTTGACATCAGTGAGTACGCGCCATACCGCAATTATCCAGCATGCAAATTTTACATTTTTAAACATATATTTATGTTTGTTTGTTTTTTTTGCTTGCATTACAAAACTAATATTGACAGGCGAATGAATTCCACATCTAAAGTTAAAAATGACGAACATGATTGTAGTATTATATTTATTGATTGATTTGTTTATTTCGAAGATAAATAAGGGATTTTCTTTCTTGTCAAGTCACGCTTTCTCCATTGTTGACGCCTTCTTACCCAGGACGATCCATTACTTCCCTAAGTGTCCAATGACATTAAATTTTTTCAAATATTTTTTAAATTATTAAAAGGAAAAACAAAGGGTAGGGGTGGCGCTAGTAGCGTCAAGGTGTGACCTAGTTGTCCATCAACTTTTTGTTAATTCTTTTTCGTCTAAATTTTTATTTTTTTCATATTATATATCTGGAAATAAATTAATATTGAAGTTTAGAAAATAAAAATGTTTTTTTTATTATTTGTGGAAATGACAATAAATGTAACAGAGAGGATTTTTATTCAACGATTATTTGTTGTGAGAACATTTGAAACCAGGAAATACAGCTAAGTTGGAAATCAAAAGGCAAAACAAACAAAGTTATTAACGAATATAAACAAAACATGGCAGATGTTTTAAATGTTCTAATATTAATAATAAAGAAATGCGTTTATTCAATTTTGGGTAAATTCCTCAAAAACATATCCAGACATCTTTATTTTTTTCAATTGAGATTGGAAAATCTGTTCTTATAAGAAAAACAAACAAACCAAGAAACTCTTAACCTCACAGTTAGTGATATTATATAGTGTGAAAGACAAACACGGTGCGAATAAGGAAGTAATTTGCAAATTCTACTTACTCGGAGAGAACACTGCAAGGCTTTGTATCTTCTTTATATTCCAGGTCAAATCAGCTATAACACTTGAAATTGTTTCGTCTTATTTAGCTTGTTTATATTCTCCTTGTCAACAAAATGATAGTTAATAAACAAGGCTGTGTTTTACGCTATTTTCTCTTCACTAACTCCAAGTTGCTCCTCGCTAGTTAGCAAAATGAATTTGTTTAAAATAAGTTTAATTTTCGTCGTTTTATTTGGTGCTTGAGAAAGAGTGATTGACATAGTATTTTATAAAACAACTTTGCTAACTGCGAGGGATTAAGTATTGAACTACCCCCCCTGCTGATGGGACAAGATATAGAAAATAACCTTCAAAGATCCCAAAATATTGTCAAAAATATAACTATTATTTTTCTTTATATTAAGTAAACTTGTTTTTTCCTCGTATTTTAATAAATAACCAATTGGTATTTCAGCCTGTGTTTTCTCAAAACACGTCTAAATTTTTCATTTGTTTTCCAGCAAACATTAAACTAAGACGGGGGCACATATATAATTACTTTACAGTCTAGCAGTATATAAATAAGTCAATATTTAAAATCAAAGGTACATGATCTTTCTTTTTGACGAAAAAAAATTCAAAATTATTGAAGTGGTAATTGAGAGTGACTTTTATCTTTTTGACCGTCGAAATTTCGTCTGACGAAATTTTCTTTCCGTGTGACGTCATCTCTGACTTTTTTCCGTCAGTGATAAAAATTACCCTTTTAAAATGGTTAAAATTTTTAATTATTTTGGAAAAAAATTTTTTTGACAATATTTTAAAAATGATGAAGGTTAGCCAAAAAAGGTTTTCCAGCGGCGGCGGGTGCAAAAAGGCGGAGAATCTGCCTAAAGATAGACCAAACGTTTTAATAAAATAAGAATAGAAACCTTTGTGGAGAAAGTCGCCAGGTTTATTATAGTCTGTATAATGTCAAGCCCGGGCCATACTGCATTTAAGCAGTATGGCACGGGCTAGCGAATGACTTTATTTATGGGCTATCATGTAATTGAGAAAGAAGACGCAAAACCGGAACAATACAAATCATGTTTCGTAAAATTTTTTATTTTTTTATTTGTGTCTCAATACACAATCAGGGATTATTTTACATAATGTGAAATCTTGGCACAAGATGTAAGTTAGTTTTAAAAAAATCGACATTGTAAATAGAAACAAACAAACAAAAAAACAAATCAATGAATCAATTGTACAAATATTTTCAGGTAAGGCTTGGTAACAAGAAAACATTGTGAGCGAGATAAGCAGCATTTTGATTGGCTCACACTTTACACGTAATGTATATAAAAAAACAAATCATAAAAAATAAAAATTTATCAAGTTAAGAACATTCTCAGCTTCGCATGGCTTTAGAATTAAGAACATTATTCATTAAGTCATTAACGAGCAACCCATGTTACTTTTTTTACCATTTTTAACTCCTTAAGAAAAAGGTATAATTTTATTGTGTTGCATAATTGGAATAATTAGGATCATGGACTTTTTTATTTTTTTTCTTGTTTTAATATTTTGTAAATTTATTGTCCTTATTATGGCTGTTGTTGTTGTTGTTGTTTTTAATGTTGTTGTTGTTGTGAAGACAATAATCAAATCAAAAATGAAGTAAACGTTACAAGCTTTTAGGCACATAACTTTTCTTTCGCCCATTCATTAGACGACAAAAAAATTAATCAAAGTGACAGACTGGTCAAACCTGTCATTCAAATAATGAATATAAACAAAAATAAAAAAATCAATATAAAAAGAATGGAGGGCTGCAGTGTTTCCTCCGAGAGTCTAAAAATGTTTCCGGTGTGACGGAAATTAGTCCCAGTGTGTGGACAGCATGATGTTGTGTGAAGTGATCGGATCTTCTTTGTCGAGATTTTGCTCAACTGTCGACATTTCATTTAAAGTATTCATTGCATTAACGATTTATTAATTTAATTCTGAGATCTAATTTTTCTATCCCAACTTTTCTCTCTGATTTTATTCACCGTTGTACAATTTTATTGTTTAAAATAACAAGGAACTTTTAATTAAAATCTCACAAACATTTTTGCCGACACCACCCTCGATCAAATTATATATTTTTTTGTTGTTTTTAAATAATGATATTATGAAGCCCTGTACAACCATATTTGGGTAAAAATATCTCCTTTGCAAAGTCAGTCCCGAGTGTTTGCAGAAGCTAAACAACCTGACTTTAAATTTGTTGACGTTGCAGATTTAAATTTGTAATTCAGTAA
This sequence comes from Hydractinia echinata, assembly GCA_030067915.1. Classification (NCBI taxonomy): domain Eukaryota; kingdom Metazoa; phylum Cnidaria; class Hydrozoa; order Anthoathecata; family Hydractiniidae; genus Hydractinia; species Hydractinia echinata. The sequence continues at coordinate 616,002 of JASGCC010000113.1, read as the reverse complement.
TCTTTTTGAGTGATGCGTTCGCACCGTTAATCCACGAGCAGTCACAGATTCCAAATCCAACTTGCGTGAAGAAATGTTGTACTACTGAGCAATAAAATGTTTTGTTAGATAAAGTCGCACGAAATATTTACCCTTTCTTGTTGCTAGTAGTAACAAGAAGCAGCCCTTTATTAGGTAGAATTTTATGCACGGAATCATTTTGAGTATTTTTGTTGGCGGGAAAAGATTGTTGTTGATACTTTTGGGTCCGTAGTTATTTTCATCGGCCAATCAGAATCGTTGATTTTTCGTTCCCCGTTGAAAAAACAATCCTAAAAACGTGATTTTTACAACAATTTTGTGTTGTTTAAGTTCTGTACAAAAGAATTGAAGAATCTTCCAATGTTTTCCATTTTTGAGATTTGCGAGTAACTTGGTAAGTGGCAACATGTGCCGACGGAATCTTAGATGTAAAAATTAAGCAAAACAGTGGTCGATTGCAACAGGCGAAGTAGCAAATATTGCAAGTATCCTATTGGTCTAGACTGACCAATCAAGTTATGCTGTACAAAAAAATGTCAAATTGTGAAATGATACCGACTGCTATCAAAGGGTTAAAGAACTACAACGTAAGTAGAACCAAAAATTTTGTTTATTTTTGCTTTTGTATCTCGTTCACCGCGTGCAGTCTAACAAAGCCGCACACCGTTATGTGTTTGAACAAATTGCACCACAATCTTTATCAACAAAAACACTAGAACATTTACCACAAAGTAGATTAACATTTCTGTCCATAATTTGGATAAATTTCAAAATACTGGCGTCATAGCAGCATCCCGAACAAATGTCACGCATGTGAAATTAGGGAGTTTTCACTCGCTTTTAACATCACGCTACGAGGTATCGATTTTAAATAACCGTACTTTATTTCATTTTATTTTATTTTTCTTTCCTGATATAAAAACACTTTAGTTTCCTTTCCTTTTGCCACCCGCATGAGTTTTGTCTACTCAATGTTTTCTTTCTTCCAAAGATTTTAAACTTAGAAAACTTATTCGAGACAAATTTTTCTTTAAATTCTACGCGCGAAAAACAACAACAAATTATTAAATTTTATCGCGCCATCATTAATTCAATATGGTGGCAACTGAAGTAAAAGACTAATTGTTTTCCTTTTGATTTTCTTTTAGGTATAATAGCTCATTCCGTTTCTGTCTTGAAAAAAAAAGGAGATAAGAGTAATTGTTGTTAGAAAGAAAGCAGTTGTTATGTATGGAAGTTGTGATGTATAGTGAATTGTGAATAGCTAGGGTTTCATGGTCCCTGAGTCGGTATTACAGAGCGGCCAATATTTTCGCCGCTGTCAAATCAATCGAAGAAAGGCAAAATGCTCTGGGGACGAGGAATAAAAATTTTTCTTTTCGTTGTTTCTCATTCACAGCGAAAGAATAGCGAAATACATAATATTAAAACAACATCTTGTCATCTTCATCCTTATCAAATTTTTTTGTTATGAAATTGAGGATACTAATTTTAAAAAAATTGTTGGAAATGTTGCAGTACTTGGGACTATATCAAACTTTTTGTTATGAAAACGAGTATTACATCCTGGAAAGAATGTAAAACACATTAATATACTTGTATTATGTTTTATTCTTTAGTCAAAAAAGAAACTCGCAAAAAAGAAAAATAGTTTTTGAAACCCATGAAGTTCTTCCCTAACTATAGTCTCCGTCGATAGCGTGACAAATAAGCTTCTCTTTTTTTTGTAATATTTTGTCAAGTAATTCAACTCAACTCGTTTTTGCAGAAATTTAACCAACTGGATGAGCGAGAATGATGGTCGCTATGAAAACCAAAAAAAGTGCACGTACTAAAAGTGTACGCGACAAAGTTTATGATAATTCATAAGAAGAATACGTGATGAAAATTTTTTTGATTCTCCGACTTCGGGAACATAAAAGGCTACTTTATTATTTTATGAAAGGACAGTTCATATGACAAGACTCGCTCATTTGAGAGTCTATACCAGAAATAATGCTGTGACGTTTGGAATGAATAAGACGAACTATTTTACACAGAAAAGGTACTGACTTGTTGGATCAAATTAAATGACAAATTTTCTGTTTGTAGGCACGCTGTTGTTTACCCTATTTGTTTTGTAACTGATTTAACAAATTAAATTAAAGTTTGCGCTGTCCTTTTGCAATGGACGTGACCCAAACAGTAAAAGAAAAAAAACGAATAAGAAACACTTATACAGAAGGCTAATATCTTTATAATTTGTTTGGAAACGTTGTTTAGTTTTTAAGAAACGTCTTTAATGACCAGGGCTGTGACAGGCCTTAGTGGGGCGTGGGAGGGGGGGCACTATCACCCTCTTCAGCGTCTAAGCTATGTCTTAGATAAGCACTGACTTATTTAGCGTCAGCAACACCAATTAGTGACTGTTAAGAAACACTTAAGACTGGACTAAAAAATGAGTTTCTTATAAATATTATAGTTTTCGATTTTGATTGAAGGAAGTATATTTTTGCTGCCGATTTTTTGCGAACTGCAGTATGTCAAGAAAACGACATGTTTTTCGCGAAAAGTTAGGGGAGAATAACAGCGATATTACGATGCTAAACTTGTTATGCTTTTTACAAAATTTTTTTCTGCAATAGAAGCGATTTTCAAATATTGCATTCAATACACGTACACTCTCATTGAACCACACATTCTCGTTCTAGGACTCGTTAAGATAAACTCTCTCCCGTGAAATGTAGCTAATAGTAGGCAAGAAGCGCTGCGATGGAGATTAACTTCAATTTCGTGAACAAAAACCAACGTTTCAAAACATACTGCAGGGAATAGGTCCAGTATTTCACTATAAAATATCGATCGAAAATTTAGTGGTCGCTTACACGTATCCGAAGTGAAACTCACGCCAGTGTTGGTGGCCGAAGTGAAAAGTTCTTACGTTACAGGTATCAAAAACATGCAGAAATAAATTGTTAGCCGAAGTGAGTTTCATTTCGGGAAACGTAACTGACCCTAAATCTTCGAGGGATATTTTATGATGAAATACTAAACCCATTGTACTCAGTATGTGTTGAACCGTTGCATTATGGTCACGAAATGGTTGTATAACAAAATAACAACAGCAACATCTCTTGCAAAAACTCAAATTGCATTATCTTTAAGGAGGTTTTTTTTCCTTGGCTTGTCGACTGAAAAATCCGCCAACCGTGCGAATGTGACGTCACTGGATACAAAAACAAAATAAAACTAGTATTTTTCTTAAACAAACCCTCACGCTGCCAACCCAACGTCTTCATTGTATTAGTTCAAACTATTGCATGACGGTTTACCATTTTAGCGTCAACATTCTTAAGCAATGTCATCACACGGTTAGCTATTTTTAGCAACATTGCATCATGTTGTCTTTTGACATATTTTAGATGGTAGAGAGCTTATCCTGGATACACAGAAGATCGTGTCCTTGAATTAATCGCATTTTCTCTTATGACATACTTAAAGTTCATTTTACAGACCACATCCTTTAAACTACAGTGTAACAGCTATCTGGACAGTGTCCTGGAAACGAAGTTGGGTAAAAATGAGTTTCCACTTTGCACTTGTTCTCAACGAAAATAGAAAAAAAAAATTGGGTAAAAATATACCTACAATTAAGCATATAACTCTTTGAATAACACGCTGCATCATGGTTAAGAAAATTTAACGCATGCGCAGAAACTGCATGATTTCCAAACTTTAATCACAAACAAATAAGCACTTCTTCCATGTAATGAGAAGTCATAGTGATTGCGTCTTAAAAAAAAATTTCCCCATTCAATGCATAAGTTATCACCATAACATCTGTCTGTTGGAAATATAACGAACAAACTGACTAAAGGTTGAATAGACGTCTGTTTTTGTGTTTCATTATATTGTTAGTACAGAGAGAGTAGCAGTGAAGTGCGGATAATTCTACCTACATTCACCGTTACAAAAGTTTTTTCATTCACGTCATTAACGCGTTGAAAACTGTTCATTGTGAATTGAAACATATATAAAACGGTGAGAAAGATATTTTAAGGTTTTTTTGGAAAAAGGTCGTGAAGAGAACCGACGTTTTCATGTTTTGTGGATTTATGTATTTCTAGTCATACGCAGAGGGAATGTTGAATGAATAATTTAATAAATAGAGCTTCAGTTGGGAATGTTGAATGTATGATGGAGTGAATGACAAGTTAAAAGAATATTAAATGATGGTATGGTGAATGACGAAGAAGATTTCGAGTGAAAAAAAGAAACAGTTCGTTTTAATTCTAAAGAATGGACCAATGCGAAAACACGCAACTTGTGAGAAAGTGTGATTGAACTTTGTTTGTTGTGAGGCATACAAATTTAGCGTGAGCGGATTGTATCTGTTTGCAGAAGATCTATTCTCCCATCTTGATAAAAATGTCAATCTTTTCGAGCACTGCAAAGCTGCGAAGACGCCATGCTGTTTACATAGCATTGTACTGCGAATTACATGTCTCAGAGATTTAAACATAAGGTACATAAAAATTATTATCAAAGACAAGTGTCTTAATCTAAATATTGACACAGTCATTTAACCTGTCATCTTTTATGACTGACGAATGTATATATGCCAAGGCTAAATGTTGACTTATAGTCGGCAATGCTACTTGAAACTTTGGAAAGGGGATTAGAAATCTGTACCGCTTCTTCATGCGAGAGGAGGAGACTTTATCCCTAGAAACAATACCTTCATAAATCCGCTCCATTTTTAAGGTATGCAGGAATAAGGTAAACATCCGTGGTATTTAACTTTTAAAACATTGTCTCTTTAAAGCGGCTTTTTATTTACAGCGTTTATGACTGCAGCGTTCAACGTTCAAACGTTGGCGCTCAATATGCTTAATTTCAAGTACGTTAAACATGACAGTGTTTTACGAATTTTTATTGGTTGTTTTAAAAGATTGTCTGTTAGCAAACGCCTAGAAGTTGAATCGTCTTAACTTCCAAAGCTACTAAAACCCAGTCATCGCGGCCAGAATAAAAATTCTAATGCACATGCCCAGATACAAAATACTGAGCCTTTTAGGTTTCTCTTGTTTTTTCAGAAGAAAACAAACAATAGATTGTAAATAGTATCTCGCTTTCTTATTTTATATTAACGTTTGTCTGTGAAGGCCAACAATAACACTGGTACATCAGTGTTGCACTGTCCAGTGAAATTGACATTGCTTTGTCACTTTGTTGTCATGGTTTCCCGCGAAATATCAGAACTACAAACGATTACTTCATATCATCTTAACTGAATCCCAAGTTTTTTGCGTTATACATGCCTGTACGGTTTGAATTAAAAATTAAAAATTTCTTTGCCAAAATGTTTCGTCTGAACGTATCTTGAATTAAGCTTTCTAAAAATTTATTTCTACCACCCCAACCTAATGCAGAAAAATAAAAAATAATTAGTGCGTTTTCGCCCCTTAAAAAGTTTAGAATAGGACGGAAATAATTTTTCGGAATCGGGAATGTTGCTAGAAAGGGCGTTTATTACTAAGAATATTTTTGGGAGGAGAAGAGGTTAAGCATAAAAAACTGATCCAATTTATGTTTTTGTTATGAAACAAAGACAAATTATATATAATTATAATTATTTTTTTTTTATTATTTTTTTTGGCGTATGAATTTTTACCCAAATCCACACCAATACGTTCCGGTTATTATTATTATTATTATTGAAATTATTTACCCAGGATAGCCTCTTCAGTTCCTATTGGTACTGCTATCAACGAGGGTCCTGCGAAGGGGGTCCTAGCGCATTTAAAGCTCCCATTTGAGCTACGAACGTCGTGCAAGCACAGCAATCGCTCAACTAGACAACCGCCTAAGATATCAATCCTATTCTCATGCTGAACGCTAAGCAGAAAGGATTGATTCACACTTTTATAGCCTCTGGCATGACTCGGCCGGGGGTTTGAACCCAAGACCTCCCGCACTGGAAGCGAACGCTCTACCACAAGGCTATCAGTCGGTACCTAGAAGTATTTGATATCTCATCTTGTCAGTTTTTGAATTTATTTAATATTTCGAGTTATTAGTTGTTGATAGGACCTATTATCTCATGTTGCTTATAAATATGTGTATTCGACAAAGTGAAACTCCAACACCGCAAATATTTTTTTATTTGAAAGCGTTTTAGACTGTTCAAAATTGTAGTTATTATTTCTCCGAGAATATGTTCCGGGCATGAGGTTGGGATATTTGATTGACATGCGTTAGTAAATCACGTGAAATTGCATCCAGTAGTGATTTTATTACCCCATTCGTGGGTTAAAGCGATATATTTCAAAGATGGTCCCACAAGTAGTTATGAACGTCCCTTCACATGAAACACACGCAAATTTAGGAGTGACTAGCTGAGGTTATTTAGTTTGATTCGAAGTTTTCAATGAGGCTGATTTGCTGACGTCTGTATGACCCCATTTTTAAGATTTTCGCTGGTCATGATCTGGCTGTTTACTTGGCCTGCATGTTGAAGCAGTGTTATTACGGTTGCAGAGAATTTTAGTGATGCTATATGTTCATGCGGAAGAATATCCTAAAAATTAAAATTGTCCATATATTTATCTAAGATTGTGAAGATTATAAAAAGCATGATATCCACACTGATGGTTTTGAAACAAGTTGCAGTAGCAGTATAGGCCCGTAGCAACCAATTATTTTTGTTCCCATCCAATCACAACAATAATATTTTATGATACATAATTTGCATTATTTCTACATCACCTAAACTTTTAAATTTGCATAATTTTTTAATCCTAGGGGTTAACCATGGTAGCCCCCAGAAGAGACACTAAGACTTGTCCCTCTACCCTCCCCCGGAACGATCTTGCTTTCTACCAGGACTGCAGAAGTTGACATAAAAAGAATTTATATTTATTTTGAATTTGTTTTTATTTCAAGTCTATGTTATTAAGGATTTCGGATAAATTGCTTTATGGTACCATCTTTTATTCCGGTTGTCTGACTTAGCATCTTCTACGTCACAAAGCACTCCTGCAGTTTTGCGGAAGAACACATTTAATAACATATGCGTGAAATTTATCCGTTGACAAAATTTTGTGATTATCCCGTAAGAGGTGTTAATCCAAAAGTGACTCTAATGGATGGTTCATTCATTTTCGTTTAAGCTTTTTTTATACTTGATTCAAATTTCCTTAATGATTTAAAACGAGGCTAGTTAATGATGAGTGGGACTAAAAATTAAAAAGGACCAAGTAAATATGTCATCTTGTTGACAGGATTATCATCCTCTGGTCAATATTTTTATTTGACTTAAAAAAGTTAAACTAACATATTATCGTGGGGAAGTTGGATGGCTTGTTCGTTTTAGATTAAGGAAGCGACACAAGCCAATACATTTTCTTGCAACATTGTTAGAAATAGAAAATTCCTATTAAGGTGATTTAGCTTTGGATAAATTTTTTTTATTTATTTTTAAACAAACCTAGAGATTTAAATTCTAAAAAGGAGGTCGAAAACGAAAAATTAAAACAAACTCATATTAAGAACTTTAGCCTGTCTTGCCGTGAAATCTCAATACTGTTTTCTGTTCATTGCATCCTCTGGTTTTGTTAGGGTTAAGCGAAGCAAGAGTTGTTTATGCCTCATTTATTCCAAGCATTTTAAACTGATAAATTTCTAATGAGCAGGAGGTTAAGCAAAGAAAGTGTTGTTTGCCTTATTTATTTTAACATTTCGAATGATTACGTTTGCAAGTCGAACACCCTCTTCTGTACATCTTCCATAAACTCTTCTTCGTATAAAAACATCCTAAAAATAGCTACCTATTACGTTTACCTGTGTTTTGAATCGTTACGTTACTGCTGGTTTGTGGAGTAACTTTTAGTTATAACAGTGTAACGGTTTGACATTTTTCTTTGAAGTGTCAGTCAAAAAACATTTGTGGTTTCTTTCTTCAAGTGTGTTCACTGAAGTCAACACAAGTACTTGTTTGATGTTTAGACCACACCTATCTTTTGCTAGGTACACGTACACCATATTTGCATTATCGAGACGAATGGTATCTACAAAAAGTTGAATAACATACACAAAGAAATTAAAAAAAATGCGAAGAGAATGTTTACTTGAAGGTAAGGTGACTAACAACATACTGATGACGATTTCTCATGCGCATGACACTTGCGATAATGCTTTACCCTCTTTTCCCTACGTTTTATGTAATATCACGAACTTTAGAAGCGAAACGTCCTTCTTCTTAGACAAAAGATTTTTTTTTTCAAGTCTAAATGATGAATAAAGCTTTAAAAGACCTGGTAACTAGTTATCTCCTATCAATCATAGGAACACACACGGCACCAACTGGATCACACAAAACAAACATTTGAGCCGGATTAAGAATGTTTGGCCTAAATTATGATCTTAACATACTCAGGGAAATCTTTTTGGATCCTCCTCTGACTACAAAAAGGTATCATCCGGCTTTTGTTAATGACATAATCCCAGATGACCTTTTGTTGAGTTGAAGCTTGCACAAAATTTAAAAAAAAACTGCTGGAACTGTTTTACTCAAATTTCTCCTTTGTTTGCTATATATTTGTTTGTTTATTTATTTTTGGTTTTTAGTTTGTTTTTCTCAATATTTCGATTTAAATTAATAATGTTACTAAAACTTTCTGGAATGCTGCCATCCGAAGGAAGTTGTGTGAAACTTGAAAGTTCACAAAAATAGAGTTGTTTCGATCTGAATTGCTCATGTTAGACTGCCATTTTAAGTTTAACTGCCTCTTATCCATGTTTTCCTATACATAACTACTCTGAGACAACCTGTTAACCAGGCTACTAACGGAGAAAAAACAGTTGTTTTCAAAGGCAGGAAAACTTTAAAAAACAAGTTTTTGAAAAAAAAAAAAAATCCGTGAAAATAATTTAATCGATTAAAAAGCATTGGTCAGATTGGGTTTTCCTAACCTTAAATCTTCGTGAAATAAAAAAAACAAATTGAACAGAAAAACTTGAATTGCCAATAGTAAGCATGATCTTTAATTTTTTTTCACAAAATAATCTAAAGTAATAATGTTAAGAAAACTGCTTCATTTGTCCGCATTTATTTGTTCGAGAAACAGGCCTAAATATCCTGGGGACAAAACTTTCCATCCCCCCAAAAAAATTTTCCACAGTGGACCAGTTCTAATTAAGTTTGCGTGTATCTCGTCGATCAACAAAAGCTTTTATCTTTTCGAGTTGTATGCAATGCTCTTGAGAGCCATTCAAATATGTCTACAAAGCGTCCCGAAATTTCTTTTGAAATGTGAAGCTTGGTAGGAAACGTGCCATGAGCCATAAAAATGAAAAATATAAAGCGAACCACTTGTCTTACGTAGTTTTACAGATTACATTTGTCTCGATTAGTCAAATATTATTTTTATAATAATCAGGTCAGAACGTTCTTAAAATTATTTGGTTGGATAAGATCAACTTCGCTTTAAGCGTTTGAACAATGACCACAAGTCAGTCCAAATAACAATGAACAAGAAGGAAGGGGGTTGGGGGGGGGGGGTCATAAGCTTAATGGGGACGCATTTTGAAATGAAACAGTTACATGAACTAAATTGTAATTTTTTGGTTAAAAATGATATTCTACAGTTTCATAAAAAAATAAATAAGGTGAATATTCAATATCTAACGCTAAGAGACACAACACTGTAAAGACGACAACAAAGATGCGACAAAAATACTGACGTCGGCGACAACGGGTCATCCAAAAAATTACATAATTCCGAACTCGCTGAATTTCTACCACCTTTGTAAAGAGGACAAATTACTGTTGTATTAAATCCTGCAAGATTAAATTTTCCTTATCCCTTGCGGCCTTCTGATAAACGCCCTCTCCTGATAAACACCCATTTGCAAAAACAATCGACAGCCTGATATCAATTTTGTAGAATTAGATCGCGCAAAGATACTTTTGGGAGTCCTATTCGTAAAAATAAGGTCCTAAAAACATCAAATATTTTGCTATTGAATCACAAAAATAAATCCCGCAAAAATTAATCCAGCATTAATAATCCTCTAGCAACTCCTAGTAACGTTAACTAGCTTTTTTTAACTCTTCGTCGCGAAAGCACTTTTAATGTCGGTTTTCATTAAAGTCAGTAATTGTCATACAACTTTTGTTGTGCAACTGTTATAGAGATGAAAAAATCTCTACAAAATTTGTTGTGTAACATCTCTACAACATGTTTTCATTAAAGTTATAACAGCCATTGTTGTACAACTGCTGCCTAACAATTTTTTGTTAATGGGAACCGACCTTTACCCACCACTTCTTTAATGCTACGCAATTTTTATGACACCGAAAACAATGAAGACGGAAAAAACGACAACAGCAATGACGATAACAACAACGACGATGAAAATAACAACGACAAAAACAACAACAACGACGAAAACAACGACGAAAACAACGACGAAAACAACGACGACGAGAATAACAACGACGAAAACAACGACGACGAAATCAACAACGGCGAGAACAACAGCAGCAACAACAACGAAAACGGCTACGACGACGATAAACAGCGACATAAACTACACAGTAGTATTGAACCAATCCGTAATAGTGAAATATCGACGGCGTTGAAACAACTTCTTTTACTGCGCTTCTCAGCTACCTTCTTCTTCTTCTCCAGCTGCTTTCAGTTGCTTCAGAATATATAAATAACCCAAGTTGTCAATAGTTACACAAATTTCAAAGTTTGCTGTGCAACTCAGTGAGCGTAAGTAACTTCCCATAATTTTGTATGTTTGTAGTAGATTGCCCTTTAAATCGAACCACTAGAAAAAGGAATAAAACATTACGTAACAGTCAGTGACTCTATACAACAGTGACGATAATGTGGTCAAAACAGGAGGAAGAAAGAGAAATTAATATTTGCGCATGATTTGGCCAACAAAAAAAGCCTGTTTTTTCAAGAAAGTTAACTCTTAACGTGTTTTAATTTTTTTGGCGGGAAATTTATTTGAGCCCGGCTTGTTGCTTACTGCTCTTAAAAATTCAACCTCCTGTTGCTTTGGAAACCGCTGTTTATTAAACACCCGTGTACACTCTACTACATCATATGCCGTACAACATTGCAGAAAATAACGTCGACGTCGGCTTTTATTAGATGTTTAGACCACCTTTATTTACTTCAAACTTCACAGGTCATGAAACATGGAAGAATTACAACGTGATAAAAACTTCTGCTTGGCTTACTTTTAAGTCGTTGCTGACAGTGATGATCATGTCATTGGTGTGGTTGAATTTCACACTGACAACCCACATGTCATGTGACACACATTCACATATTAGCTCCCCATCTCTTACCCTCCATACCTACACAGAAATAAAATGCTGGTAAAAAATTACAAAACATATACGTCTCCAGTAGCCTCGTTGTGAGACCAAATTAAATTCCCGATAATACTTGATTTCGAGCATACATTCACACTGCTGTCGTCGGAGCCGGTAGCAAACATAGTGCTGTCGTTGGAAAACTCCACGCATCGAATGACGTCATTGTGATCATCAGCCGTGAGAATGTGTGAGCCGTCATGAGAACGCCATAACTGAAATATAAAGATGTTATAAACCCATTGAACGGAAGTTTTTATTGGAAATTTCATATGCGCGCGCGATCATCTTAAATATACACTTATATCTTCCTAATAGCTTCTGCAATCTAACGAAGGAGTAATATTTGTTATTTTTTGCTTTTCATGGCCAATTGCGGTAAACGTCTGAGTAAAACAAGGGGCAAAATGTTTTAAAAAAATGAAAAATTGAAACCACCGAGGAAACCTTTCGTCGGTAAGATAATGTTTTTGGTTTGTGAATTTTTAAGTGGAGATGGTGTAGCGCATGCGGCTTGTAACCAATGGGGTATAGGTTCCAGTCCCAACTCCAGTGCATTTTACATATAGTGTTGTTAGCTCACTCGATGCTATCTGTTGACCACAAAGCCGGGCAAATTACAGGCAATTTACGATGTTAAACCAGTTTCTGTTAATATATATTTACTGTTGGTGGAAAGGAAAGCAGCCGCAATCCTCAACATTGACTAATTTAAATTTAAATATTTTCCGAGTGGAATTTCTTATTCGCGAATAAACAATTTCAAAGTTTTGCAGCAGCAACGGAAGAAGAGTAGTTAGAACGTTATTTAAAAATTTTGAATTTAAAGACTGAAAATAATAGTCTGGAAAATAAGATGCCATAATAGGGAGGCTAATTATCTGATTTTACGTAATTGTTGCTTTGGTCATTTTTCCAATTTTTTTTGTGAGGATTAATCCCATGAGAACTTCAGATATAACATAAATTTCCAGCTTCGATAGGTATGCTACGAACGGTGTGTGATCTTATTCAAAAAACAGTAATAGTATTTTACCTTGCAAGTTGAATCCGCTGAACAAGAAATCAGAATTTTTTCATCATGCGAGATTGTACAAGACATTACGGCGTTATCGTCATGGTTGCAGTTAAACAAAATATTGCCTGTCTTAGTGTCCCATACCTAAAAGCAAATACGTTAGAGCTATGTATGAAAAATGCATTATAAATTAAGTAGCGAAGCCATCATGTACTAAAAAAACAAGCGTCTGTGGTTAGACACACTTAGTTATAGCAGCAGCGTATTAAGGGAAAAAAACAAACATCGTAAAGGCACTTTTTAACAGTCCATATCGAAACAAAAATAACAAACGCACCAACATTGAACCATCAAAGGATGACGAAACAGCCTTCTTATCCTGACCGAATAGCAAACATTTCGTTACAATTTCTTTGTGCGTGCGAAACATGCAAATGGCTTCTCCACTTACTAAATTCCATACCTGCAAAGAACATAACATTGTTTATTCTTAACTAACTGTAGCGGAATCTCAAATCCAAATCATAAATAGAAAACTAAGAAACAGAATCTCACAGCACATGTGCAATCTTCAGATGCAGACAGCATGATTTTGTCTCCATAACACAAACTAGTGATTTTGTCTCGATGTTCTTTCAAGTGCAGCTTTACTTGCATTGTTGAACATTCTAAAATCTAGTAAAGATGTATCTGGGTTTTATACGCTATAACTGCAGTGAAACCTCCTCATGGCGAACATCCTTCACAGCAGACGTCATGGTAAAACAGACACTTTTTGTAAAAAACGAATGTAATAACTGTCAAACTTTAAAAAAAAATCTATGAAGCGGACACTTTATATCGTACTAGTCGTTAGCACGTGTATAATCCACGGGTTCGACCGTCCTTTACGTACCATTTTGCGCAGACAAACAAAAAACGGGTAATATAGAGATTTTATAACGAGGTTTCGATAAAGCGTGCTATAGATTATTTTTACAGTAGTTTATACATGTACTAACAATTCTATTTTCTGCATCCGCAGAGGAAATGAACAGCGTTAGTAGACTCCCAATTTTTGTAGCAGAGATATACAGGTAGATATAGAAATCGTACAGAGAAAATGTACCACACAACAAAAAGTCACATTGAGAGAAGTCAAGAAAAATTAGTAACTTTTAGAACAAAATGAATTTGTAATGGGAATGCATAAGACGGGTGGAAGAAATTAGCGAGAGAAAAACAACACTTTCAGCCGACAAATGTTGAGCGTTTTTACGCCTACGCCCTTGGTTACAACTTACAACACGTAAATTAAACAAACTCTAAACAGATGTTTTTAGATGCTTGCAGAGTAGAAGATATTTCTTACCGCGATGTCACCGTTGCAAAATCCAATTGCAGCTGACATTGCGTCTTTAGAAAATATACACACGGATATTTTGACGTCGAATTTCTCACTTTCTGATAACACTGAGCTTGCTTGAAATAACTAAAATATAAAATAAGTTATCACACACAGTACCTTTCCAAAGTGGATATCACATTTAAGATTATTTTCTAAAGTATTTCTGTTTCATGCAGTAACAGTGTGAAGTTAAGGGCGTATGTTTAGTAGAGGAGGACGTTGATAAAGGGTGGTGGCGTTTATTTTTTGATTAAATAAATAAACAAATAAATAAATAAACACATATTTTTGTAAACCATAATATCAAACTTGATTACTCGCACTTCTTGGTAACTCGAATTTTTACTTAGTTTCTCGGTTCTTATGTACTTCTTTAGAAAAACAACCTTCTCGATATTTTGGTAACAACTTAAATTTTCGTTAATTCTTTAAAAAAACTACAAAATTTCTCATTGCTTAGCTTGTATGGAGATAAAATTTAGTCTATGATTTTAAAAATTGATTCTTTGAGACGAGAGAATAGAAAATTCAACGGAACGGCTTGTAACCGTTTTTTTTGAAAGATGTCAAGGTCGCCGTAGCTTTCTTATAGTTACTTGTCTCATGTACATACTAGTGGTTAATGCGTGGAAAAATCCACAGGTTCGCCCGTCAGCAAGTTATTTATTCTGCAGGGGACCAGAAAGGAAGCATTTTTGGGGGAAATTCGTGATTGTCAGTTAAAACAAAATACTTTTCCCACTGAAATTAAAGAGAGGATATAAAAAATAATATTATATGTCAAATTTACTTAATGAGATACAGTGTGTTAAATGCCGAAAAATGACCTATGTTTGACAGTTACGCTGATATCATTATTTTTTGTTGAATTTGTATAAAAATAAACGCGACCATTAGCTTTTAGAAATTGTATCATTTTCTTTATTATGACATATTGTTAAGGAGAACTTACGTTGTAAAATACAACAATCAATTTTTAGCTATTACACATGCGCAAATGAAGTTGGTTTAGGTATATTTGGTCTGCAAAATACTCTCATTTCCACTAGTTAGCATGGAAACCCCTTTTAAGTCAAACAGTGGAGGTTTATAGGAGGTCGTGTCAAAAAAACCATACGGAATCTTCTTTTTATCATGGTGAAACAACTGTCGTATAGACACACATTTTCAAATTAGTAAAAGTTCTGAAAACTCAACAATTTACTACAAAAATTTAAAATTCGTTCTTACTTTGACTTGATTTTTATTTGTAGCAGCCACGATGGTCGGTGATTCTTTATCAGAAAAGCTGACGTCAAATATTTTACGTAACTTTTCTGTAGTATACGTGCCTGGTTTCACTTCCCATATCTAATTTAAAAAAACAATAAGACACCTCGCAATTCCTATTGCTTAAGATTTCTGTTACTTGTTACATGTAGCTAAGTGCCACCAGGATGTGCCGAAAATTTTTACGGTTTTTTGAATTTTGTGGGTAAAGGTCTTTTACTATAATTTTTGCGATATTTTAAGGTACCGAAGCACGCAGATAAAAGAAAAATACTTCGGTGCCTAAATGTAAAAAAGACCTAAAAATTGAAGCACTAAACCCAATTAAAAGTTAATTTTTATTAAAAATTATTAAAAATTACTATTCGCGAAATTCGCGAATATTAATTCCCGCGGAATTTGGTTAGATTTTTTTTTTTTTTTAAAAAACGATATACACTAATTTTACTTCTGATTTACTAGAACGGGATATATAGTAATGTGAATTTCAACTTTAGCAGACTTTTGATTAATAAATAAACAAATAAATAAATAAACACATATTTTTGTAAACCATAATATCAAACTTGATTACTCGCACTTCTTGGTAACTCGAATTTTTACTTAGTTTCTCGGTTCTTATGTACTTCTTTAGAAAAAACAACCTCGAAAACTAAAACATTAAGGTCGAACAACCTTCTCGATATTTTGGTAACAACTTAAATTTTCGTTAATTCTTTAAAATAACTACAAAATTTCTCATTGCTTAGCTTGTATGGAGATAAAATTTAGTCTATGATTTTAAAAATTGATTCTTTGAGACGAGAGAATAGAAAATTCAACGGAACGGCTTGTAACCGTTTTTTTTGAAAGATGTAAAGGTCGCCGTAGCTTTCTTATAGTTACTTGTCTCATGTACATACTAGTGGTTAATGCGTGGAAAAATCCACA